>LPNX010975025.1:0-68117 GCA_001517045.1 Pseudotsuga menziesii
CATGGCATTGCATAAAAGATCAAAGGTTTTTGATGGAGATGTCCTATGCTCCAATTTAAATAAAAATTATAGTTATAAATACATCTCGTTTTGATGATAGTGGCCAAAAGATCCTCGAATATATCCTGGAGTACGACATTATTTTTCAACAAACTTATCATTAACTTATCCAACTGTAATCAACCAAAAATATTATCCTCGAATAGAATTTTGCAAGGCGCTGAAACAGGGCAGAGAACTAAATTTTCAATTTTATAATTGTTCAAGAGCTCATCAAATTTCAGTGAAATCTATGGAAAAGCATTAAAATTCTCATTGTACATTTAAAAGTGAGTTGTCTTTGGCCATATCAACTTTAATATTCGGCCAGATCCAAATTTGTCATTGTTCAATTTTTTTTAATTGAGATTTGTCACTTTTAAACTTTTCTTCTTTTTGTCAAATGAATTGAATTCTAAGATTTCAAGAACTGTAAATATTTTGACGAAAGTAATGGAATAATAGATTGGCATTAGTTCCTTTTGTTCGACTGAACTAATGCCAATCTATGGCATTAGTTCATGAATATCAATCATGCGTCGATAAAGTTGTTGCAATAATACGTCATTAAGTTATTGTTGGAGGGTTTAAAACACTTTGTTGAAGAAAAGAAGGCTTTTTATTTGGTTGTAGGCTTCTTCTAAAAATTACAACTGTTTCTAGCAGGTGTGTTTGCTTGTAGGCATGCCCATTCATTCTTCTCATTAGACTTTACCTTGTTTTGGGGTTGCATGTTTTAGACACTAAAGATAGCTCAATTCAAAATCATACTGGACTATTGTTGGTGAAATTGTCATTGATGCCAGCATGGACTTGATGTCATTGATGTCACCATTTTGCTGAAGATGTTGAAGACCCAGCTAATGATGCTGAAGACCTAGGAGATGGACATTGAAGCTAAAGGTTGTTGATAATATATGGTTCTATTTGAAGAAAACCTTAAGTTGTGAAAAAGTCCCTTAAGTTGATTGAAGTTTAAAATAGTCAAAGAAGTCAGCCCAATCAACAAAATAAAAAATTCCTTAAGGTGACTCTAATGGGTGACTTTATAGAAAGTTTTTTTTTAATATAAAAATATATTAAGGGGGTAAGGTGAATTACAAAGGGTGATTTATGGGTGACTTTATAGAAAGTTTTTTTAATATAAAAATATATTAAATGGGGTAAGGTGAATTACAAAGGGTGATTTAAAATACAATAATAATTAAAAATTAAAATACAAAAATATAAGTTCCTTATTTTATGGATATTGATAACCTCAAAGGTGTATATATTTACTCCACATGTATCAAAGGAAATGAAAAGAAGAAGAAGCCGCAGCCTGACTGATGTTTTGAGTTATTTTTCTGAGGCAGAAGCTGAGGAAATTCGTGGGTTACTGAGGCAAATCGTGGCAGCAGAGAAGTTTCATTTCTTTTCAGTCCTAGCATGACTGAGATACAAATTGAAGCAGCTCTGAGTATATTTCAGTGATAGTTCTGTGCATTGAGGCTCAGTGGCGGCAGAGGAATTTTTTGTTGTGTGGCATCAGCGTGGAAATTTTCTTTCAGCATGGAAATTTTTTTTGGACTGTGGCCGCTGCCCATATGGACTGTTTTAGGGCTGTCATTTGTCAAGTGAAGCTGCAATCTGTTGTGTAATGCTGCCAGCTTCATGTAAGAACTGTTTTAAGAATTTCATCTTCCATCGTGGGACTGTATTGAGAGAGGCTGAGACTTATGTGAAGCCTATTGTTCATTGTTTGACTGTATTAAGAGGGCCGAGGTCTGTTTTGTGGCTGCTGCTGTCCACCGAGACCTTGTTGGGAGGCTACCAGGTCTGATGCCGTTGATTTGAGGTCTGTCCACTGCAATGTTTAAGGGCTAGTTCTGGTTTGTGAAACAAAGATAACAATAATTGTCTAATGCAGCAAAGTCCAAGGAAGAAAGGATCCTATTCAAAGGGAATGTTATTTTATATGCAGTGGATATACTTTATGAATGGTGTGGTGCTTGATTAGCTGGTGCATTGGCAATCGAGGCTATCAGGATGTGCCTGTATGACTGAAACTGTGGTCAGGATTTCAAGTTTTATAAATTTGTACCTTGTATGCTTTGTGCCTGTGTTTATAATATTATGTTCTCATGCAGTCTTAGGCTTAGAGACAACTGGAGTCGTTTTATGATCAGTCCTGAGGGACATGAAGAGTGCTGCTTATTAGGAGATTTTATCTCTGGTAAAAGTATGTCTTGGAGATGCATGACAGTGGCTATAGCTGCATCTGTTCTTTGTAAAAATCTGGCAAGCAATATTATTCCTGAAGTTCTTCTATTAAGATATTGACTAACAGGATGGTACTTCCTTCTTGGACACTAACCTCACATTCCGTTGAAGATCATCTTGACATATGTTTGGAGTAGAATTTGCAGATCTAATGGAGATTTTTTTTCCAGGCTTGGAGAGCACATATTTTGGTCCAACTAAAGAAGACCTCATTGGAGAATAGAAGTAAATACCTTGTGAAGTGTAAAGATTTTGATGCAAAATCATTGTGAAAGAGGCAGCTGGTATCTTGGTACAGCAGACAATTTGACAGCTGATAAGAGCAGCTAGAAAAGAGGACAGTAGATAGTGACATTGGACAACAAGATTGACTATGTGATACAAATACTTATGCAGAGACTTGAGATGACTTGAGCAGCATTCTACTGCTAACTTAACATGTGCACAAGCAAACCTATGATGAACAGACAAATAGTAGTGGCAAATCTTTGTGATTAAGCAAACCTTTGATCTTGACATGATATCTTGCCATGACAAGACTTCCTTGATGAATTAGCATGAAAGCTTATGAGAGAATTGAGCACAGTAAAATTAAGGACTACATTTGGCATGAACAGTTTTGTAGTAAACAGATTTGATAGCTCTATAAAAATGGGTGAAGCTTGTTAAGGTCTTGGAGAAAAGGTATGGCAAAAGTCTGATTGAATTTTCTGATTGTTTTGTATATCATTATTGCTTGAATTTTTTACATGTCAGTTGCTAGGATGAGTTGGAAGATCACTCAGGAATACTAGAATATTGAAATAAGCAGATAGTATATGAACAGATTTAACTCTACAGTCTGCCATTTATTTCTGGTTGTTTATCAATCATTTCCAGCTCTGAAAACAGATCCATATTTGCTTGGGAATGAAATGCATCAGCTGTTATGACATCTTTATGTGACAGCCAGATAGTGACATACATTGTCTTGCCAAGATTAGTGACAGCCATCTGATATGATATAGTAACAGGCCAATGACCAGCAACAAGTAAAGAAGACAATGATGATAATGACCAAGTTGATTGTTGTTAGACAGTCTGGTTTGTGAAGTCCTTTATGTTAATTGAGTTGACTATGTTATGGGCAGCTGGCAGTAATTTGGACAGTTGACAGAGGATTGCTCATAAGGCAGAATGATGAGTAGTGCTTATATGATGAGCTGCATTGATGAGCAGGAAAAATGAGCAGAGATTAATGAGCAGCAATGAGCAGTGGTACAGCAGAGTTGATGCGATGGGCAGAGAAGATGAGCAGCTTTGATGTGTCAGAGATTTCTTGTGTGACACAAGTATATTGTATTGTAAAAGCAAGCTTGTCTTGCTTTTGAGGTTAGGAAACCTCAAACCCTTCTTAGCAGGGTCTAAGAAAACCAGGCAGGGTCCTGGATAAAGAGTAGGTGCTCTATATATCAGTAGGTGTTGATTTTGCCTAACGGTTGTAGCCGGACCAAAATAATATAAAAAGATTACAATTTATATGATGTGGTGTTCTTCTGTGATATGATTCTTATGAATGAAATGCTTATGCTTTGTGAATGATGTTTATGAAATGATTATGGTAGAGTAATGGATTGATGAATTGGTAACTAACCATGATAAGCTAGAAAGGTTTAAAATTGGCTTCACACTGATTCACCCCCCCCCTTTCAGTGTCAACAATTGGTATCAAAGCCCAGGCCTTCGTAACAAGCCTAGCAAGCTTGAAAGAGATCCTTAGACACAATGGAGGAAAAGAAAGAGTCATCAAGCAATGATGTCCCTGTACTTGTTATTGCAGATTATTTCAGTTGGAGAAGCAAAATGAAGGCTTATCTGAAGAAGTTTGGGATTTGCGAAATTGTCATCAATCCACCCGCTCCATCAAACAAGAAAGGGAAATCAGCTGCACAAAAGGAAGCGAAGAAGGACAACACTACAGCCTTGAAGTTCCTCATGGATGGACTTCCCGGCTCAGTGAAGGAAAGTGTAGGAGAGTGCACTTCGGCAAAAGACCTATGGTTCAAGCTAGAGAGTGAGTATCAAAAGCCAAGACCAGAACTCGAAAAGACAGATCAGAAATCAGAAGACAAGCCCCTAGAAGAGCTAATTCAAGAAGAAGATAAACAAGAAGAGGACTCCAGTAAAGGTATGAACTCTTGTGATTATGATAGCTTGTGTGATGAAATTGAGAAGGTTCTTACAGATGATGATGAAGCAATGTTGAAAGCTAAACAGAGAATTATAAACTATGTATGCCACATAGATCTTAGAGCTGATTGGTTCTTGAACAAAGTTGATCTTAATCAATCTGATTACAAGGTGTTTAGGACGACAACCTTTGATTATATGGATAGTCTCCAAAAGCAGAATGTTGAACTAAAGGAGTTTCTTAAGAAACTTAAGCATGAAGGAGTAGGTTGGCTGAAATTGCTGAAGGAAAAGGAAGTAGAAAAGGAACAGCTGAAAATTGATTTGATCGATCTAACCCTAGAACAAAAGAACCATGATAAAGATTCAAAAATACTTGAAGAAGCAAGAGAGGTAAATCATGACTTGAAGACTCAGCTGGAAGAAGCCAAGAGGTCAGAAGAAATCTTGAAGAGACGGCTAGAAGAAAAGGAGGAAACAGTCCAAAAGCTGGAAATGGAGGTAGTTGGCCTCAGGAAGAAAGGTAAGAAAAATGAAGCCTTGGTCAAGCTCCAGGATAGTTCAATTGTCCTAAATAAGATCTTAGATTGCCAAAAGTCTCCACTCGACAAAACTGGTCTTGGTTACAAGAAGAACAAAGAAAAACTTGAAGATGACACTTGGTCTCTGAAGACTCCAGAAGCAGGACCATCAATGTCCAAAGCTGCTCCCAAGGCACCTGCACATGACAACAAGGATTTTGGAAGTTCAAAGGTGAAACAAGGAGTTAGGTCTGTTCATCAAAGCAACTTCATAAAGGAAACAGCTCCAAGACCCAGGTATGAAAGTGGCTTCAATGGTTATTGTTATTCTTGTTCTAACTTTGGTCATAAGGCTTTGGATTATAGGTTCTATGGAAGAAGAAGGGCTGGAAGCCCCAATGTCACAGTTAGATGTTGGACATGCAATCAAGTCGGACATGTTGCTGCCACATGTCACACATTGAGATGCTACTCCTGCAGTGGGTTTGGACACAAAGCACATGAATGTGCCAGTCAAAGAAGTCAAGCTAAAAGAAGTACTTCATACATATCAGCAAGAAGATTTGAAGATCAGAAGACAAATGCTTACAGTCAGGGATATGCTCAGGCATGGAGAAATGAAGTGGATCAAAGAAGTATTGGAAGTTCCAACAGCTCAGTTAGGTGCTGGTCATGCAACAAATTTGGGCACAAAGCACAAAACTGTTGGAATGATATGAGAAGACTAACATATAGCTCAGCCAAGAAAACCAGCGAGGACTATGAAGGAACAGATGCTCAAAGAACAGATGTCAAGAAGCAGGTATGGATGAGGAAGACCGAGCAGTTGCGGTTAGGAGAAGCTAATCAGAGCAGGGAGGATGGCTGCCATATGGCAAGCCAAGTGTAAGGTCTCTCAAAGACCTTAACACACCTTGAGTTCATGAGGCTGGAAAATGAACTCAAAGGAGAAAGGATGGTTACTCCAGGCATGGAGACAGGTCCTAGGATCGTGCATTTTGACAGGATGAGCAGTCAGCAGTAATCAGAGATCTCAGACACAGGTATGTGGGCACCCTTTGCCATTGATGCCAAAGGGGGAGAGATGAAGACAAAAGGAGAGATGCAGACAAAAAGGGGAGCATGCTCATAGGGGGAGCATGAGTTGTTGTCATCAATGACAAAGGGGGAGAATGTTGGTGAAATTGTCATTGATGCCAACATGGACTTGATGTCATTGATGTCACCATTTTGCTGAAGATGTTGAAGACCCAGCTAATGATGCTGAAGACCTAGGAGATGGACATTGAAGCTAAAGGTTGTTGATAATATATTGTTCTATTTGAAGAAAACCTTAAGTTGTGAAAAAGTCCCTTAAGTTGATTGAAGTTTAAAATAGTCAAAGAAGTCAGCCCAGTCAACAGAATAAAAAATTCCTTAAGGTGACTCTAATGGGTGAAAAATTCCTTAAGGTGACTCTAATGGGTGACTTTATAGAAAGTTTTTTTTTAATATAAAAATATATTAATGGGGTAAGGTGAATTACAAAGGGTGATTTATGGGTGACTTTATAGAAAGTTTTTTTAATATAAAAATATATTAAATGGGGTAAGGTGAATTACAAAGGGTGATTTAAAATACAATAATAATTAAAAATTAAAATACAAAAATATACGTTCCTTATTTTATGGATATTGATAACCTCAAAGGTGTATATATTTACTCCACATGTATCAAAGGAAATGAAAAGAAGAAGAAGCTGCAGCCTGACTGATGTTTTGAGTTATTTTTCTGAGGTGGAAGCTGAGGAAATTCGTGGGTTACTGAGGCAAATCGTGGCAGCAAAGAAGGTTCATTTCTTTTCAGTCCCAGCATGACTGAGATACAAATTGAAGCAGCTCTGAGTATATTTCAGTGATAGTTCTGTGCATTGAGGCTCGGTGGCAGCAGAGGAATATTTTTTTGTGTGGCATCAGCGTGGAAATTTTTTTTGGACTGTGGCCGCTGCCCATATGGACTGTTTAGGGCTGTCATTTGTCAAGTGAAGCTGCAATCTGTTGTGTAATGCTGCCAGCTTCATGTAAGAACTGTTTTAAGAATTTCATCTTCCATCGTGGGACTGTATTGAGAGAGGCTGAGACTTATGTGAAGCCTATTGTTCATTGTTTGACTGTATTAAGAGGGCCGAGGTCTGTTTTGTGGCTGCTGCTGTCCACCGAGACCTTGTTGGGAGGCTGCCAGGTCTGATGCCGTTGATTTGAGGTCTGTCCACTGCAATGTTTAAGGGCTAGTTCTGGTTTGTGAAACAAAGATAACAATAATTGTCTAATGCAGCAAAGTCCAAGGAAGAAAGGATCCTATTCGAAGGGAATGTTATTTTATATGCAGTGGATATACTTTATGAATGGTGTGGTGCTTGATTAGCTGGTGCATTGGCAGTCGAGGCTATCAGGATGTGCCTGTATGACTGAAACTGTGGTCAGGATTTCAATTTTTATAAATTTGTACCTTGCATGCTTTGTGCCTGTGTTTATAATATTACGTTGTCATGCAGTCTTAGGCTTAGAGGCAACTGGAGTCGTTTTATGATCAGTCCTGAGGGACATGAAGAGTGCTGCTTATTAGGAGATTTTATCTCTGGTAAAAGTATGTCTTGGAGATGCATGACAGTGGCTATAGCTGCATCTGTTCTTTGTAAAAATCTGGCAAGCAATATTATTCCTGAAGTTCTTCTATTAAGATATTGACTAACAGGATGGTACTTCCTTCTTGGACACTAACCTCACATTCCGTTGAAGATCATCTTGACATATGTTTTGAGCAGAATTTGCAGATCTAATGGAGAATTTTTTTCCAGGCTTGGAGAGCACATATTTTGGTCCAGCTAAAGAAGACCTCATTGGAGAATAGAAGTAAAGACCTTCTGAAGTGTAAAGATTTTGATGCAAAATCATTGTGAAAGAGGCAGCTGGTATCTTGGTACAGCAGACAATTTGACAGCTGATAAGAGCAGCTAGAAAAGAGGACAGTAGATAGTGACATTGGACAACAGGATTGACTATGTGATAGAAATACTTATGCAGAGACTCGAGATGACTTGAGCAGCATTCTACTGCTAACTTAACATGTGCACAAGCAAACCTATGATGAACAGACAAATAGTAGTGGCAAATCTTTGTGATTAAGCAAACCTTTGATCTTGACATGATATCTTGCCATGACAAGACTTCCTTGATGAATTAGCATGAAAGCTTATGAGAGAATTGAGCACAGTAAAATTAAGGACTACATTTGGCATGAACAGTTTTGTAGTAAACAGATTTGATAGCTCTATAAAAATGGGTGAAGCTTGTTAAGGTCTTGGAGAAAAAATATGGCAAAAGTCTGATTGAATTTTCTGATTGTTTTGTATATCTTTATTGCTTGAAGTTTTTACATGTCGGTTGCTGGGCTGAGTTGGAAGATCACTCAGGAATACTAGAATATTGAAATAAGCAGATAGTATATGAACAGATTTAACTCTACAGGCTGCCATTTATTTCTGGTTGTTTATCAATCATTTCCAGCTCTGAAAACAGATCCATATTTGCTTGGGAATGAAATGCATCAGCTGTTATAACATCTTTATGTGACAGCCAGATAGTGACATACATTGTCTTGCCAAAATTAGTGACAGCCATCTGATATGATATAGTAACAGGCCAATGACCAGCAACAAGTAAAGAAGACAATGATGATAATGACCAGGTTGATTGTTGTTAGACAGTCTGGTTTGTCAAGTCCTTTATGTTAATTGAGTTGACTATGTTATGGGCAGCTGGCAGTAATTTGGACAATTGACAGAGGATTGCTCATAAGGCAGAATGATGAGCAGTGCTTATATGATGAGCTGCATTGATGAGCAGGAAAAATGAGCAGAGATTAATGAGCAGCAGTGAGCAGTGGTACAGTAGAGTTGATGTGATGGGCAGAGAAGATGAGCAGCTTTGATGTGTTAGAGATTTCTTGTGTGACACAAGTATATTGTATTGTAAAAGCAAGCTTGTCTTGCTTTTGAGGTTAGGAAACCTCAAACCCTTCTTAGCAGGGTCTAAGAAAACCAGGCAGGGTCCTGGATAAAGAGTAGGTGCTCTATATATCAGTAGGTGTTGATTTTGCCTAACGGTTGTAGCCGGACCAAAATAATATTAAAAGATTACAATTTATACGATGTGGTGTTCTTTTGTGATATCATTCTTATGAATGAAATGCTTATGCTTTGTGAATGATGTTTATGAAATGATTATGGTAGAGTAATGGATTGATGAATTGGTAGCTAACCATGATAAGCTAGAAAGGTTTAAAATTGGCTTCACACTGATTCACCCCCCCTCTCAGTGTCAACAACTATTAGTATGAATTCTTTGTTGGAGGGTTAAAAAAGTTTGTACGTTGATGAAACCAGGGCTCGTGTTTTCTTGTATGCATGCCCATTCATTCTTCTCATTAGATTTCACCTTGGTTTGGTGTTTCCTAAACAACATAAAAATGTGATTAGTAACTTCAGAAAATGATCAGATTTGATGTGGCAACCTCCTCTCCAAGAATCACCTGGAATATCAATCCTGCATTTAGATAAGTCTCTTGACTACTTATATCTATACTCATACTCAATACACATTTTGAATTGTTATTTTACATACACGAAGAGCTCAATTATTTCCAATAGGAGGCAGGCAATAGAAAGTACCCAGAGACTTCTCTTTGTGTGCATCACATAGGTTGTCTAATTTATGAGTAAATGTCAAAGATGTTCAATTTCTAATTTAATGAAATCTAATTTGTTCTTCATATGTATTTTAGATCACTCCCGATTGTATTTATTTGCAGTTCTAGAGAATAACAAGATCGTTTATGTTACACCTATTGGTTAAGCTCGAGTAGTCATAAGGTTGTTTCTTAATTTTTTTCGTTAATTTATGGTCCGTTAATTTGTAAAGTCCCTTTAAAGATAGGGTTTCCTCTTCCTCTTACAAAAAGGTTTATGTTTTTGCATTATGTTATAAACAGTGCTCTGCTACTTAGAATATGTTATAGCTTTTGCATTCCGTTATAGATCTTGTTTGAATCTTCCTTGTACTTTGACATACTAAGTCGGCTCTTGTCACTATAAGGGCAAGTTGTCATAAGTGATACTCTGAGAGAGAAAATGTTAAAGTGTTATGGGTTTAGGTTACATAAACACAACAAAAAAACCCAATCACCAAGTGGGAATATCTCATTAGGATAGAAGCAAGGATAGTCACCCCAAACCACAAATAGGCTCCTTAAAAGTCACAACTCCCTCTAGCAGACTTAACACTACTATTGACCGACCATCTTGTTGAAATATTGTAACTTCAAAGGATATTCTAAATGTATTTTATTGATGTAACCCAAGGGAGATGTTAGTATTCCTTCGACGAGGTGTTACTATTGTATTTGGTCATCATAGAGTCACGAGATAAAGCCTCCTCTTGTGTTGGGTCTTTAGTACCCCAATCAATAATATAATATACTATTTTGAGTATTCCTAGGTAAAGTCGGCCCAAACAGTTTATTGGGGCCGACTTGTCTAGTGCAAAAAGTCAATTGACAATTATTATAAATAGAGGAGCTATCGTTCTTATTTGAACACACGGACTCACTCACTTGTGTAACACATAGGGGAGAGAGAGAGAGAGACTGAACAAAAGGAGGAGAACAACTATTTTCAGGGTTTTCTTTTATACATTTTATACAGAGGAAGTTTTTCCTGCGTTTTCTTCCCCTTGAGGGTCTCCCATGATAAATGTTGTGTCTATCTTGTGATTGTGTTTCTATCAGTGATTCTTGATATGTTGATGTGATTTTGAAATGAATACTATTGAATCTAGTCTAGCATATGAAAAACTTAACATGGTATCAGAGCTAGCCTGATTAGAGCAACTTTCACAAGGTGAAATCCCCCCCCCCCCCTTGCATAGAAAGTTGCCCCCTCCCAGAGTGCATCTATTGAGCCCTAGATCGAAGTTTTTGGGTAGCTAGATCTTCGGGAAAGCCAAACCCTAGTTTGGTAGTGAACCAAAAAAACTGCACCAAAACAGAACCAGAAAAGTTGCAGTGCTGCAACTTTGCAAGTAGGATTTGAGGACTAAAGATTAGGGAGCTCCAGAAAGCAGTTGGACCAACCAACTCGCCTCCTCCAAGCGCATCTACTGGTAAGGTCAAACTCCTATTTTGACAATTTTCATTTTTGGGTGACTTACTAGTCAAGATGGCCCCAAGCACTAAGCTTGACGACAAAATGGAAAGCCTAGAAAAAATCCTAGCTTGGAAGTATAGGATTGGCCTCATTCTGAAAGAGAATGGTCTTGAGAAGTACAACAAGAATGAGATTGCAAAACCTGTAGAAGTTGAAGCTAAGGAGAAGCATGAACAGGACCTAATCAAAGCAATGAGGATCATTGTTGATTCCATTAAGGATCAATTGATCCCTCAAGTGCCATCCAAGAAGACACCTAAGCAAATGTATGATGCACTTTCTAGAATGTATGAAGGAAAGAACATCAACATAAAGATGAATCTAAGAACTCAATTGAAGGGCACCAAGATCAGCAAAGGAGAATTTGTTCAATATTACTTCACAAGGATCTCCCAGATCAAAGAGAAGCTAAGTGTTATTGGAGATACTCTTGATGATGATGAATTGGTTATGAATGCTCTCAATGGCCTCACTAGACCTTGGGACTCATTCATCCAAACTTTGTGTGCCAGAAAAGAAAGTATGATGTTTGACATAATATGGGAAGATTGCATACAAGAAGAAGCTAGGGTAGCCAATAGAGAAGCTCTTCTCAGAGAAGATGATCAGGCTCTAGCTACCCATACTAAGGAAAGAAATCAATCAAAATTTTAGAAGAGTAATCATAACCCTTCAAATAAGAAATTCTAGAGAGGAAAGAAGAAGAAGGATTACTCAAGTTATCAATGCTACAATTGTCATAAGTTAGGACATATTGCTATAAAACGTCCATCGCTAAAGAACAACAACAACAAAAGACATCATGCTCATCTAACTGAAGATGAGAATGAAGAAAGACCTCGAAAGAGAACAAGAGGAGAAGATGTAGAGGAATATGTGTTATTCTCTACACTCTTTGGATCTGTAACACATGGAGAAGATACATGGCTTATTGATAGTGGTGCATCTAAGCACATGACAGGAAATAAGACAACTCTGTCGAATATTGAAGAGAAGAACTATTCCCAGAAAGTATCATTGGGAGATGACTATCAATATCCCATCAAAGGTATTGGTGAATCAAGCTACAAGTTTGACTCTAGACCTCCATGAAGATGAAGGAACCTACTCTCCATCTCAGCTCTAGACAAGAAAGGATATAGAGTTGCTTTTATAAATGGACAAGTACTCATGTGGTCCAAGGGTAAGACATTTGAAGACGCTGTAGTCATTGGAGAAGAAGAAGGAGGACTGTACAAGCTCAAAGGACATCCAGAGACAGCTCTTGTCCATGAGACTACCAACTCAAGTGAATCGTGGCATACGAGACTTGCTCACATCAACTACAAAGCATTGCCCTATGTAAGCAAGGTGGTAACATGATTACCAAATCTAAAGATCGAGAATCCCTTTCCGAAAAGTGACAAAAAGACTAAAGGTACGTTGGAACTAATCCATTTCGATGTATGTGGTCCTATGCCCTCCATTTCCTTAAGTGGATATGAATACTATGTCAAATTTATTGATGATTATTCAAGAACAACTTGGATACATTTTTTGAAGAATAAAAGTGAAGTGTTTAGAAAATTCAAGGAAATCAAAGCCTTGATAGAGAACCAGTCAGAAAAGAGAATCAAGACACTGAGATCAGATAATGGTGGAGAATACAATTCAAAGGAATTTGAAGCATTATGTAAGGAGGCAAGAATCAAGAGGGAACTAACCACTCCCCATAATCCCCAACAAAATGGTGTTGCGGAAAGAAAGAATAGAACTATCATGGAAGCAGTGAAGGCCATGATTCATGACCAAGACCTTCCTATGCACTTATGGGCTTAAACTGCAAGAACTGTCGTATATGTGCAAAATAGATTATCTCACAGTGCTCTTGGAATTCAAGACTCCTGAAGAAGTGTATACCGAAAGAAACCTGAAGTAAGCCATCTCAAGATATTTAGTTGTCTAGCATCTGTACATATTATAAAAGAGAAGAGAACCAAATTGGATCCTTCTGGTAAGAAGGGAATATTTGTAGGATACTGTGAAGTCTCCAAAGCCTCCAGAATATACATTTCAGGATTCCATCATATCGAGATTAGTAGGGATGTAACCTTCGATGAAGAGGCATCTCTTAAGAAATCTAGAATGTGTCATCTTGAAGAAATAGATGAAGAAGATGTACCTCCCAGAAGGACAAAAGCTGAAACAACTCCTGAAATAGTAGCATCAAAAGACCATGACATGCTAGAGCCTCAGGAGCCCCCTACTATGGATATCTCTCGAAAGAGAAAACCTGCTTGGGTAAGAGAAATCATACTAGAAACAGAAAGATATGGAGCACCAGAAGGTTCCACAAGAACCAGCAAGAGATCAAAGCCATATTCCAGTTATGTAGCTTTGATGTGTGATCTTGTAGACCAAAAACCCAACAGCTATGAGGAAGCTGCACAGAAGAAAGAATGAGTTGAAGCAATGATGGAGGAATACTAGTCGATCATGCAGAATGATGTTTGGGATATAGTTCCCAAACCAACAAACAAAAGTGTGGTTTCTTCGAAATGGATCTACAAGATAAAACATGATGCGGATGGAAGTATTGAAAAGTACAAAGCAAGATTTGCGGCTAGAGGATTCTCTCAGAAAGAAGGAATCGATTATGAAGAGACATTTGCTCTAGTAGCAAGGTACACTTCCATCAAAACTATCATTGCACTTGCCTCCATGATGAACTAGGACTTGCACCAAATGGATATAAAGACAGCCTTCCTTAATGGTGTGATTGAGGAAGAGGTTTACATTGAACAACCACAAGGATTTGAAGCCGATAATGGAGCAACTCATGTATGCAAGTTGAAAAAGGCTCTGTATGGACTGAAACAAGCTCCCAAAGCTTGGTATGGCAGAATAGATAGCTTCTTGACAAGCATGGGCTTTACCAAGAGTAAAGCTGATCATAATCTTTTTATGAAGATTATGGATGATGAACCATTCATACTATTACTATATGTGGATGATCTATTTCTGACTGAAAATGAGAAATAGATCGAGGATTGCAAGAAGAAGTTCGTTGAAGAATTCGAGATGACAGATCTTGGATTAATGTATTATTTCCTAGGGTTGGAAGTGTGGCAGAGCCCAGAAGGAATCTTTTTGAATCAGGGAAAGTATGCAGTAGAAATCTTAAAAAGATTTGATATGTTGGATTGTAAAGTCATGGCCACACCTATGGACACCAACTTAAAGTTGTTGTCTAATGAGACATCCGAGCTAGTAGACATGACTCACTACAGACAGATTATTGCGTCATTGATGTATCTGACAAACACAAGGTCATATATATGCTTTGCTGTGAACACCTTGAGTCAATATCTAGTTAAACCTAGACGGGTTCACTTAATAGCTGTAAAGCATGTGATGAGGTACCTAAAAGGTACGATTGATTTGGGACTGTACTATGAAAGAGATCATGACTACAATTTGCATGGATATACGGATTCAGATTGGGCAAGAAGTGCCGCAAACAAGAAAAGCACATTAGGTGGATGTTATTGTCTAGGATCCGCCATGATCTCATGGTTTAGTAAGAAACAGTCCAATGTTGCTCTCAGCACGACTGAAGCAGAGTATATTGCAACGTGCTCCGATTGTTGTGAAGCGATATGGCTTCGAAAGCTGATGTCAGGAATATTTGACATGAAGGTGGACACTACAGTTATTTTCTGTGACAACCAGAGTTGTATAAAGATGACAGAAAATACGATGTTCCATGACAAATCGAACCATATAGAAATCCGATATTTCTATATAAGAGATATGGTACAAAAGGGTGCCATCAAGCTCCAGTATGTGGGTACCAATGAGCAAGTTGCTGATATATTGACCAAGCCTCTCTCTCGAATGAAGTTCGAGTATTTCCGCAAGAAGCTTGGTGTAGTTCAGAAGGACTTTCTTCGCAAGGAGAAGTGATGATACTACAAATGATGGACCATCTTCGAAAAAGGAAGATCAAGTCGGAGACATGAACCCTTCTGAGTCAAAGGGGGAGCAGGTTGATGATATGAAAACTTCACATGAAATGGGGAGTAATGACAAGATTTGCTATGCCGATGATACTCTCATGTGGAGAGTATAGCTACATTCATATGTAAATTCCATAGAGTAACACTCGCTTGGGAGTAGTCCTAACCTATGTGGTATGGATTCTCTATGATGATACTCTTATGTGGGGAGTATAGCTACATTCATATGTAGATTCCATAGAGTAACACTCGCTTGGGAGTGGTCCTAACCTGTGGTATGGATTCTCAATGATTATACTCTTATGTGGGGAGTATAACTACATTCATATGTAGATTCCATAGAGTAACACTCGCTTGGGAGTGGTCCTAACTTGTGTGGTATGGATACTCTATGATGATACTCTTATGTGGAGAGTATAGCTACTATTCATATGTAGGTTCCATAGAGTTAACACTCGCTTGGGAGTGGTCCTAACCTGTGTGGTATGGATTCCCAATGACGAGTCGTCACAGACGACGTAGTATAACACTCACTTGTGAGTGGTCATAACCTGTGTGGTATGGATGGGCTACGGACCGACACTAGGTACGGTCGAGATCTACATTTAGTTGTAGACGATTCGGCTGATCGATTCCATGGATCATGCTGATGGAGGATTGCATCGTCCTTGGACTTAGGTCCTAAAGTGATAGGGATTGATCATCCTGCAAATATATCGTGTGTACTGCAGGTAGCATGGTGGCACAAGATCAAGTAGATCGAAGTGCTGCAAAGGATTGAAAGAATCGAAATGCTGCTGCGAAGGATCAGAAGATCAAAGTGTTGTTGCAAAAGATCGAAGTGCTGGTGCAAAGGATCAGAAGATCGAAGTACTACTGCAAAGGATCAGAAGATCAAAGTGTTGTTGCAAAGGATCGAAAGATCGAAGTGCTGTTACAAAGGATCAGAAGATCAAAGTACTACTGCAAAGGATTAAAAGATCGAAGTGCTGCTATGAAGGATCGAAAGATCGATGCGTTGTTGCAAAGAAATGATCGAGTGATCATGTGATGCAAAAGATGAAGAGTAACTGTTCCAAGTTACTAATTGTGAAAAACTTCCTGTGACGTATAAATGTATCTCCTCAATGTACTGTTGTAATTGTCTCTCTGTTATCCTATAGTTTATGATGATGTCGTCAGTAGAATAACCTTCTCGTTAAGGGGGAGTGTTGAAATATTGTAACTTCAAAGGATATTCTAAATGTATTTCACTGATGTAACCTAATGGAGATGTAATTATTCCTCTGACAGGGTGTTACTATAATATTTGGTCATCATAGAGTCATGAGGTAAAGGCTCCTCTTGTGTTGAGTCTTTAGTACCCCAATTAATAATATAATATACTATTTTGAATATTCTTAGGTAAAGTCGGCCCAGGCAATTTATTGGGGCCGACTTGTCTAGTGCAAAAAGTCAATTGACAATTAATATAAATAGAGGAGCTATGGTTCTTATTTGAACACACAGACTCACTCATTTGTGTAGCGCATAGGAGAGAGAGAGAGATTGAACAGAAGGAGGAGAAAAACTGTTTTCGGGGTTGTCTTTTATACATCTTATACAGAGGAATTTTTTGCTGGGTTTTCTTCTCCTTGAGGGTTTCCCAGGATAAATGTTGTCTATCTTGTGATTGTGTTTCTAACAATGATTCTTGATATGCTGCGGTGATTTGGAATTGAATACTATTGAATCTAGTCTAGCATATAAAAAACTTAACACATCTAGGGTTTAACACAGACATAGCTCATGAAGGATAGGACACCACAGTCCATGGACAGGCTAGGAGATATTATGTGTAGTCATGGCCTAGCCAGAATAGAGACAACCCACTCCAAAAAGGATTCAAAAAATCACGGCATGTTAGGAGAAGATAACCACAAGCATATCTAGGCCAAAAGGCATACAAAAAACATCAACCACATACTAAACTATTTGGCAATAAATTTTGTTAATTTCAAGTTACCTGGTTTCTGTCTAAGTCAATATCAAGGTTGGTTTCAATTTGGTCAAGTCTTCAATTTGTGCATCGTTGGATCTTTGAGACAGTGGAGTCAAATCCCATCAATTGCAGCAGCTCTGTCATATTTGACACTAAAGCAAATGGTAGCCATCAAATTCTATCATATGTATGATATTATCCTTGGCATACATTCATTCTTACTTGCTTTTTACAGTTCTCCATATTTGTAACAAGTTCACTACATAGAGGCTTGAAATCTACTTTATGTCTTCTACTAAATGCAAAGAATATGGCCATTTTCTTAATTGATAAACTACTCAAACAACTCCATGCAATAGAGCCACAATAGAAAAATACAAACAATCTACAGACAACATAATCAGATAAGAAGAAAGTATCTCATACCAATGGACAAAAATAATTTGTAAAGTTATGGACTGTCAAGTGAATTTAGATTACAAATTTGTATAGTTTTTAAAGAGGTTTAAAGAAAGAAAAAATCCAAACATGTTTTATAATAAATATTTTTAAAATGAAAGATAATCAACTTTATTTATTCATTTTTTTAATTGGTTTTTTTATTATTTGAACATAAAACCTATCAACATTGTGTTTCTTCCACTCATTATTGTATGCACTTTTATATATCAACTCAAAAATAATTTAACAAAGTATTGCGTTGCATTAAACAAATCATGACTGTTGAATGCCAATTAAGAGGTTGTAATGTAGAAGTTTCATTAAATACAAACATTGTGTGTCACACAACTTCTCAATCGAGAATAAGGTTTGGTTTCACATTCAAAAAATGTAAATTTAAATTCCAGCATCGCAAACTATATACACAATTTATGAGACAATCCATATACCATCATTAAACAATGTAGTGAAAGCACTCACACTAAAATTTTGAGTGAAATCAACATACCAATGCAGTTTAATTGATATGGTGATTATACATACTCATAGTAATGCCTTCCTACTCATTGATATCATTAAGGCGAGATTTTTCCTCACTCGAGATAAGTATTTCACACATGAACAAGTCACTCGAGATAACTATCTCACACTTGAACAAGTGCACTAGAAGTGCATCACTTATTGATTAATACAATGGAGATTAATTGTTCTAAGCCTCCTACCGATGTTATGGGCCACCATCACTACCCAATCTGTGATCCTTGGATCACATGGTTATCATTTGTGCCAAAGTTCAAGAGCATCTTATCATGCAAAATCACCTTTGACACCACAAAATCAAGACCACCTATATGAAATAAGACTTTTACATTATATAATATAATTCAACACCAATGACCAAAGTTAGCACCTTGAACCACCTTATATATGGCTCAATGCACTCTGCACAAGTTCTAACTTTAGCCTTGAATGGGGCTAATTGGATGACACATTTGATGATCAAGTATGATCCATTTTCAAAAATGAAACACATCCCAAAAAAACTAATCAAAGTTACTAAATTCAATGCACACATTATTAAATATGAATTATGTGAATAGCCTGGAAATAATCTTTGTGCGCTATGCCCAAGGCTACAACCTATAGAATGGTTCATTTTCTCACACATTCATCATGGTTAGATAAACAAAATGTTTCCATTATTTTTAGGAGATCTCCTCTAAACATGTAACAAACAAGAAATCCTATTCTTTATCATCAATATTATATCCACATGCTTCACTAGTCAATTTTGGGTCAACCTAAAAATTAGAAAAGAAATAAGAGCTTGCCCACACTAGCCATATAAATAGTTTTTTAGATGTTGGTCTTGTCCATATAAAGAATCCACCTACAACCAAAAGATGATTAAGTAAACTTGTTTCGGGTAAATGAAAACTTGTAGGGTGAAATAGTGATGAACCAAGGCAACAAGAAACAATTGTAAAAGGTCAACGTTGAGCTTAACGGCCATGCTACCAAATTGATGAGGTTGGGAGCTTACTTTCCCCCAAAGTGAAGAATCCATTGGGTTAAAGTGTTAGATTGCACATCCAAGTGACTGATTTGTCTCTTCTTTTGGGTAAGAAAGTTTGTGTTCCTCTTTGTTTGACCATTTTCTCTGTTGGTGTGTTGTTTATTGAGAATACTAAATGAAGTCATCACTCTTTTGTTTTAGAAGACAGAAGTCCATGAAGTTGAAGGTTGCAGCCTCCTTGCATTATGAGGTGAACAATTCGTCTCTTTTGTCTATTGAAGTTGCCCCTTCATTTCCCTTCCTTGCAAAACATGTTCATGGTTTTCTCAAGGTACGATTCCATGTCTATACAATTCATTTTAGTTCTCTTTTTCAGCTTTTTTCACCCTCCAACAAAAACCTATCAGCATATTATTGCACCTTCTTGGGGCAATTGCTAGCCAATTACTCCGTCATACAACGGGTGCAAACCCCTTATAGAGTGAAATAGAGAGATCGTGGTTTTTCAATCACCTTTAACATTATTATTGTTAGTATTGATTAGCATTATATTATACAACACAATATGATAGAGCTAATGAACTTGTAACAATGAAACAAAATGATGGCAACGCAAAAATAGAATAGGCTGTGACCCTGATGCAATGGAATGCAATTAGAAGAAATGGAAAATGGTATGTTGATTTCCATAAGAAATAAATAGTACTCTAATATCATTTAGAACAACATTGTAAGAAATAACAATATCTCTCAATTGTTTTAAAAAAGGAAAATAATTCAATGATAATGTTAACCATTGGCATAATGCCATGCACATCTCTTTAGTTCATTTTGATTGTTAATTAATCTTTATATACATAAAAATAATTGTAAAACATTATTTCGTTATTTTGTTTTGTTATGCATCGCAGGTTGCATCTACTATCATAGGAGCCATTCCTTCTAACCTTTTAATCAGACAACAATTGCGAAATCATTTGCGTAGTAGATTTTAGGCTAATGAACGTAGAATTGTTGCAGACTTAGCTACTTCCTTGGCTAGTATCAGAAGGGAAGAATTCTTTATCCTTCTTGCATAGTGACAAAGGAAGATCGGACTTGATTTTTTTGCTGGTGATCACAAGGGATAAATTTTTCAGTTTCTAAGTTCCTTTAACCATAAATAGGCAAAACCATTAATATAGGTACATAACCAATAACCTTAGTTGCTAAATCAGGCCACACTGATCTGCTGTTTCAAGCAAAGTAACCTAATTATTTTTCCCTTCACTAATCTTTTTTCCTGTAGAAATATAGTCCCTCACCTGTCCACATATTAAGTGTTCCAAGAGTTAGTTTGTACCTTGCCACTGCCCCACAGATTGCCCCCCTGTTCCCCCGTTTTCCAGAAGGACAGTAGTAACCACCAGCTGGAAACCCCAAGAGCCTCGATGGGAATTGATCCAAGACCTCCATGAAATTTCGCACGAGCATCTACCAATAAATCTAACCCTTGGGGCTTGCCCACCCTTAATCATAAAGGTAGGGAAAACAATATCTCATTCACCAATCTTTAGTAGGTTCATTATCCAACTGTTAAATTAAAAGATAACAGTAATATGATCCCCTGGATGAAAAAAACTCGAATTTTAGTTTAATAGCATTTGTTATGGCAAGTTACAGCCAGTTATTTAAGTACAAAAGACTACATTAGAATATCATAAAAATGCTAAAACATGTTTTGTTGAAATTAGGATTGATTTCATGTCTCAAGATGGCTAAACCTACTTAAATTCTGTCATGAAATTTTCATGCAGTACCCGAAATGCCAAGTGAAAAGTATAAAGTAAGAAACCAACAGAAAGCCACACAAGACCAGACAAATTGAAAACAGAGAAAACATTCATGTACAATGCAGTGATAGATTTGACAACATAAAAACACCGGTCCATTCCACTCTGTTAAATGATATACTGGTAGTCTAGTTTCTGACTCTATGTAATAGTTCCAATCTCATAAGGAAGCTCTCATTTATTTCCAAATCCTCAACAAAACTAAATGAATGAATAGACAAATAAACTCCACAGTTGAATTTACATCTTCCCACATTCCAAAAAATTGCACCAAGCATACATGACCCTAGTTTCTAGATTATTCCTTGTATAACCGATTTTATCCGTTTAGTCCTTCCCTTCAATTAAATAATTACTTGAATATACGCAACAACCCTAGGCCAACAGCGGTGACAGAAACAACAGTACCTGTATCAACAACCCACTGTAGATTTAGTTCACAGAGAACAAATATTTAGACAATTTGGTTAGACCTTTTATTACTTACCTTTTTTAATGCCTAAATGCAGACGAATTGAGAAAACTTCTCTATGTTAAAGTTCATATCAGTACATGGACTGACCTATACAATATTTGATCACTTCGTATTTCCCAGTTTCAAGTTGAGTCTTCAAAGCATGAATCTCCTGTTGATAATTAAATATTTGGGTAAATAACTTGGCAAGAGGTGAATACAAAGAATCATCAATCCCCTAAAGCATGATCAGATAACATATTACTTAATAGTCCTCAATAGATTTGAAGTCAGTTTACCCTATCAAGTTTGTTTGTCAGATTTGTGGTTTCTGTGTTCTGCTTGGATAGCTCTTCTCGTATGTGTCTGAATAATAAAAAAACATAACATGTCAGTGAGATTTCCATGGCAAAAAACCATTAGAATGGTCAGCCGCTTCAACAAGTTAATATAATCTGTCAAATTCTGAGTCTAGAAGCAGCCACATGAGCCTTAGTAAACAAAAAATGAACAAGAACCGCTTTGATAAATAGTAGTCATTTTCTATCAAGGCCCATATATCTTGATCACAAAATGATGAACATGACAAACATGCCACAAACAAACTACAGAATGTATTTATGCTGCAATCAACAAGCAGCAAAAGAGATGCAAACAATGAAAACAAAATGACATTTGTAGGGATGTTATTTCTCACATTAACTTGTACCGCAATACCTTTATCAATCCACCTGAGTGGAACAGATACATTCAAATTTGACTTACTCAAAAGAAATGAGTAAATAAAGTACATATGTTTTATAATGAATGAATGTGTTGCCCGCCGATGTGCACACCGTTAGCAGAAATCTTTCGAAAGTTGTTTCCCAAGTGGGAAAGGTGTGGCCTTGGGGGCAAGCAAAGAGTCAGGCGCTGTCACCTGATCCCGACTCCTCCATTTAGGCAAACTCCTAACCAGTGTTACAAAAATTGCTGATATATTGGCAACATCGCGATATATCGCGATGTTAACTCGCTGACGATATATCGGCAATATATTGCCCCGATATTTTCCCCGATTTTTTTGGCGATTTTTCTCGATTTTTTCACGATATTTGACGTTTTTTTGGTGATATTTGCCGTTTTTTCGCGATATTTGCCGATATATTCGAATGTATTGTGATTTTTTGTATTTTTTGAATTTTTAAATTTTTTTATATTTTTTATTTTGACGATATATTGACGATGTTTGCCGACATTTTCGCCGATAATTCCGATAATTTCTTTTTGCACCCTTGGCGATATATTCGCCAACACGATATTTGTAACATTGCTCCTAACGAATCCAAAGGGGGTAGACCCTACAAAGAGTTTCTAAGGCTCGTGTGTTTTAAAATGTTTTATAAGAGTTTTTTAAAGAGATTTACAATAACAATTTAATGATCCAAGTTTGTACTTGCAAGATAATTAAAGATGCACAACCACTTGATAATGAAAATTTAAAAGTAAAGCATCCATAGCATGATATAAAGATAGATAAAACAAGTGCTCCAGATAGATAATAAGCAAATGAATAATTGATAAGACCGGTGCCAAGTGGAGTCAATGTACTGCTTGGGATGCTTGATACAAGTCTGGGGTGTGCTTGAGAACGTTTTGCAAGTGCTCTCGGTAAATTTTATTGTAAATTTTAGGGGTGAAGTTGATTATTAAAAGGGAAGGGGATCTCCAAGATATACCTTTCGGTACTGGAGATATGTCCGGATAATAGTCTAAGTAGTTCCGTACAAAAACATGTCGGTTGTCCAGAGTCTCTAAAGCGTTGTTCAACACTACACCAACAAGCATGTAGTCTAACTGTGCTTTCAAGGTCTCGGTACAGTCGTTCCCGCTTTCCTAGGCAGAAATTGCCCACTTTCATGTGAAGATTTAGTGAATCTACATCTGCTTATGGGTATCCCACAAGTGGGTAGAGCATACACAATGTAGTAAATGTAAATTCCAATTTTATAAAATGTAGTGAACAAGAACTATTGAAAAACTCTTCGACAGAGAGCACTCTTGATCCGCCTTACAGCGAGATTCAAGAGATTTATGAAAAAGGTAAAAAATGCTAAAGTAAATGAAATGAAAATTAAACAACAAACTCTTCGACAGAGAGCACTCTTGATCCACCTTATTATTTGTAACAAGTATAAAATAAAATATTATTTAGATTAGTTAATTATCTTAGGAAAGGGTGTAACCCTTCAGTTTACACACTCAAAGCCTATAAAGGCGAGCTTCCCTTGTAAGTATTAAATTATCCAATATATTATTATTATTCATATTCATTATTACAATGATAGTTGGATTCGACTAACGGACAACCGGATTTGGTTGCTCCATTTGGTATTAGAGCGGATTCGCTCCTGCACTCTGAGCTCGGACTCGACTCGTCAACCCCTACTTGAGCTCGAACTCAGCTCATCAATTTTGTTTTCTTCCGCTGCTTCTTTTCACCCATATTCTCCTCCATCCCTAGCCACTCATCCTCTGATTTCTTCCATCTCCCATCTTTCCACGCTGTTGCTCCTATTCCACGTGCACAATCCATCCTTCTCCCATTTCGCTCAACTCCTCAGTCTTCCTCAGCACCTCCACCCTCGTTCCTGTTGCATCCACCCACTGCCATCATCGCCTCTCTCTCTTCTTCTCCTAAATCCCCCATCCAATATCCCCCGCGTTGCTCCAATCTTCCCATCGGCGGCGTCATCCACTTGCCTCCTACCTACACCCTCCTCTTACCTGCTTCCACGCTCCATCTCCACGACGCACCTGCTCACTTCCCTCACCGTCCTCTTCACCACGCCGTCACAATTCCCTTACCTTCCACGGCCTGCGAACCACCCTCCCGTGTGCGCGTGCGCACTACCTCTCCTACATGCTATCAACATCCACTCTATCATTCCCACTCCATGTGCCTTCTTTGTCCGCCTGCATACCCTCTTTCCCTCGTCGACCTAACACGTCCACGCTGCATCTCCCTCATCCTTTGCTGCTCGCTCACCTCGCTGCAGCTCCACATTATCGTTTCATCCTTTTTCCATTATCTTCACGTCGCCACCGTACGACCTTCCATCACTCCAAACCTAAACCCTGCAAAAAAAAACCAATATTTAATAAATATCAAATATTATATATAGTATTAAAAAAAATTTATTTTAAAACTTGAAATAAAAACTATATAGCAAGTATTATATAGTTTATAAAAAAATATTTATAATAATAATAATATTAATTAATTAATTAATTAATATATTATTAGCCAAAATAGCGTGGAAATACACACCTCCGCATACAAGGTCCAAGACCATGGAGGAACTGAAAGAGAAGATCGAAAAAATGGAGAAGGACATCAAGTCCCTTGTCGATAACCAAGAAGGCTTGAAGGAAAAGATGCAAAATAACAATACATTACTCAAAAACGATCTTGTTTTGGTACTAGAAAGAAGGCTCGACGACAAACTTGACATCCTGAACGAAAAACAAAAAGACGTGGATGACAAAATGAGTACCAAAACGCAAAACATAAACACCTTAACACAGAACATGAGCACCATGACACAGAACCATAATACATAAATCGAGATGTTACAAAGGCTCATACCCAGTCCGGGTCAAGTCAGAGGTCCACACATGCTAGATGCCTCATTTCATGTTGCCACCTAGGAAATACTCGCAAAGAATCAAGAAGAAATGCAAAAAGAAATAAAGATTAACAATGCAACGCTTAAGCAAGAGATAGAAACACAAGTACTGCCAGATATGGAGGCACGATAAAACAACAAAATAGACGCTATAAGTAAAATAGTAGAGAAAAGAAAAACAAAAAATCACTGCCAACAACGAAGCAATTCAGATATGTCACTTTCATCGTCCAGTAGTTCCGAGCCACCATCAAACAATAAGGCAAAAGGAAATCAACGTCGTCCTTACAAAGTGCACCCACCTAAGGCAAAAATAGAGTTCTCAAAATACAATGGGAGTGAAGCCCAATGTGTTGCTTGGCTAAACAAAGCAAAACAATACTTCAACATTTACAACATTCAATCTGACGAGGAGAAAGTGAAATATGCGTCAATGCATATGGAAGGGTACGCCTATAATTGGTACTTATGGTGGAAGAGAGATAATTTTACCTACACCTAGAACTTGTTCAAAAATGATTTTTTAATAGGTTTCAAGGAATCAAAGAAGATGAATTTTTCAGTAACTTACTAGACTACAACAAGTCGAAAACGTTGAGGAATTTACATATCAATGGGAATCCTTATCGACATGAGTATTTGGGTTGTCTGACAAGCAAAGACTCAAAACCTATTTAGGAGGTCTTAAACCACACCTCCAAAAAGAGTTAAAGTTACATGACATACCTAACGTAGAAGTAGCAAGAAGTAAAGCAAAAGCCGCAGAACGAAAATTGGAAGGAATAAAAACAAAAGGCGATAGCCATTATCGACAAGAAAAAGAGACACAATGTAAATACTGTACAGATACTTGGTCTCCCGGCCATCAATGCCACAAACCTCAATCATACGCCTACAAAATGGAAAATAGATCAAAGTCATCTAACGATTACTCTGATAATAAAAAGAAAAAGAAGAAAAATATATGTCGTCGATGCAGTGATGATTGGACCCCTGGTCATAAATGTAGGAACAATGAGACAATACAGTGCAAAATCATCAATGGAAAGGAAGTGCAAGTCTCTACAAAAGAGACCTCGTCCGATTCTAATACCGACACCGAGTCAGAATGAAGCACGACACTAGGAAAATAATTTAGCTTTGAGGACAAAGCTTCTTTAAAGAGAGTAGCAATGTAACAACTATAAAATAAAATATTATTTAGATTAGTTAATTATCTTAGGAAAGGGTGTAACAATTCAGTTTACATGCTCAAAGCCTATAAAGGCGAGCTTCCCTTGTAATTATTAAATTATCCAGTATATTATTATTATTCATATTCATTATTACAATGATAGTTGGATTCGACTAACGGACAACCGGATTCGGTTGCTCCAGGGTAGACCCTATAAAGAGTTTCTAAGGCTCTTGTGTTTTAAAATGTTTTATAAGAGTTTTTTAAAGAGATTAACAATAACAATTTAATGATCCAAGTTTGTACTTGCAAGATAATTAAAGATGCACAACCACTTGATGACAATTTAAAAGTAAAGCATCCATAGCATGATATGAAGATAGATAAAACAAGTGCTCCAAATAGATAATAAGCAAATGAATAATTGATAAGACCGGTGCCAAGTGGAGTCAATGTACTGCTTGGGATGCTTGATACAAGTCTGGGGTGTGCTTGAGAACGTTTTGCAAGTGTTCTTGGTAAATTTTATTGTAAATTTTAAGGGTGAAGTTGATTATTAAAAGGAAAGGGGATCTCCAAGATATACCTTTCGGTACTGGAGATATGTCCGGATAATAGTCTAAGTGGTTCTGTACAAAAAAATGTGGGTTGTCCAGAGTCTCTAAAGCGGTGTTCAACACTACACCAACAAGCATGTAGTCTAACTGTGCTTTCAAGGTCTCGGTACAGTCGTTCCCGCTTTCCCGGGCAGAAATTGCCCACTTTCAAGTGAAGATTTAGTGAATCTACAACTGCTTTTGGGTATCCCACAAGTGGGTAGAGCATACACAGTATAGTAAATGTAAATTCCAATTTTATAAAATGTAGTGAACAAGAACTATTGAAAAACTTTTCGACGGAGAGCACTCTTGATCCGCCTTACAGCGAGATTCAAGAGATTTATGGAAAAGGTAGAAAATGCTAAAGTAAATGAAATGAAAATTAAACAACAAACTTTTCGACAGAGAGCACTCTTGATCCACCTTTCGGTGAGATTCAAGAGATTTTATGTTCTTTTTATTTAGCAATTTATATGAAAACAGGAAATCTAATCTAAGACAAAAAGCAAAACCTCTCTGATAGGGAGTGCTCTTGATCGACTTTTCAGTGAGATTCAAGAGACTTTGGATTCGTTTTAACAATTTATATGAGATAAAAATACTTGAAAAGTGAAGCCCAACTACACTAGTAAACTGAGATCTAGCAAACTTTTTAGAGTGAGGCAAAACTACACTAGCAAACTGAGATCTAGCAAACTTTTTCAAAAGATGAAGCCAACTTTTTCCTATTCTACCCTAACCATTTATTGTGCAGGCATAAATCAAAATAAAGTGCGAAAATAGACAATGGACGATACAAGCTTCCCCCAAATGGGGGAAGTGGGTTGTGGGAGCCTTTATCCCACTTGCTCTTTATTAATTATTACAATGTTTTGATGTTTGGGGCTCCCCTTTTGATCTTAGAAAGTGATAAGAAAAGGCCTATAAAGCATTCCGAAGAAGGGGAATGAAGAAGGGAAAAGTGGGTTGGATCTCGAGTGCTTCGAAAGGCTTAACGCACAAAATTTTGGCAACGAATCCCTCTCTTTTTTGTTCAACCTGCTAAAAACCAGCAAGTTAAAAGTTTACAAATTAGTGGATTAGTGCAATAATACAATATGAAAAATACACTACTAAGTACTAGCAAAGATTGGAAAAAATTGGGGTTTAAAGTATTGAGTAATAAAAGGGATCAAATCTAGTACATTCAAACAATGGAAACCAAAAGAGCATGAATACAACTTAATAAACAATGCTACTCTTGAATCTCAATAAGCAAAAATGTAAGTAAATAACTTGAAGCATGAAATATTTACCCTATGTGTTTCAGAGAACCCTCTAAGCTAGATTGATTACCAAATCAATATCAGGCATAAATAAACTAAAACAAGATTACCTCAATAAGCATACACCATTCACCATGTGACATGAACACCAATGGACCTCCAAAGTCTCAATATTATTTAGATGATAACAAACAAATTACATGAGCAGAGGTTCCTTGCTTTCGTCCCAAATGGGGAAGAAGGCCTCGCTTTTACAATAAAACCCAGACCCAGAGGAGCACCAATCAACTAAAGATCAACTCGGAGTGTAACTGAGTTGAACTGAACTTAACAGGAGTGGAACTAGAGAGGTAAATGCCACCTCTCCTACCAACTCATTCCCCAAAGGCCACATCACCCAACCACTTCACCAAACCCCCACACGTGCGAGTCTTTAATCTCACGCAAACTATACGGACTCACGGATGTGATGATCAAATAAAGAAAGATTCGAGACCATAGTATTGGTTTAAACCAAAGCATATCAAATAAATGGGGAGGGGTCCACCCTCACCCCATTCGCACCCACCAAACAAGCTAGCGTGGGTCCTCCTCTTAGAGTTGACGTCAATCTCCAAATTAGCTAGCATGGAACCTCTGTAACATCATCACCATCTCCACCATTCGCTTGCACTTGGAATTTATGATATATCAAGGCTTAACCTTAAACTTTATGTATAGAGGGGTCCACACAATCCCACTAATCGCAACCTTCATTGCATTAGCGTGAGCTCAAATGATGTTGATGCCACCATCCAAACTATTCTTTTGTATTGGTATGAAGTATTTCCAATTTATGATATAACCAAAGAATTTAAATGTAACTTGTAATAATATAACACATGAAGGGGCCCACCCACATCTCATTCCATCACAATCTCTTCGGGTGCTAGCATGAGTCTCATGTGTTGACGTCATCACTAAATGAAACCACTCGTAATCTCCATCCTTTATCCAAAGTTTAATTTCCATTACACTTTGAAGTGGGTCTCATGGCATGAGGGACCCACCTACATGTCATCCCCACCTTTAAAATATTAATTTTTTACTTTTTTGAATTTTTTACTTTAGTGTATTTTCTCAAAATCTAGCATTTAAATGCCATTCTGATGCTCTGTTAGCCAAATAACGTCTTCCAGGGTGTTTTAGTTGCCCGAAACATAGTGAAAGTGGCTACTGGGGTGAAGGTACTGCTCTGAACTTGAAAATGAACCCAACCACGCCAAAAACAGACTCTGTATCACACTTTTTTTACATTTTGAATTTTTTCATTTAAACCATTAAAAAATGCTAAGGTGCCAGGAAACTTGGGTATGGGGATGGGGGCATGGACGAGGACGGTGACGGGGATGCCACTTTTTGAAACAAGGGACTTAGGTACATCAAGGGTACTGTATATATATATATATATATATATAATAAAAAATTAAATCAATTTGTTTTTCACTAGTATTCAATTTCAATAAGCAACAAGTACAATTAACATACACATTGCTTCAAAGTTCATAAATCATTGATATAAAGTGGGAACTACATGTGAACTTTAATTATAAACTTGACAATAGTTGATGGAGCTTTTGGTTTTTAAAAATTAGAAATATGCACATGCATAGAAATGTCTGCACAAACATCTACAAAGTAGGTTTTCTATCATTCATGAAGGAGAAAGAATACGGTCTGTGCAACAACATTTGAACAACTTGTTCAAAGGATCAACAATAAACACAAACTATGCAAAGAAAAATCAAATGAGAAGATCCAGAGCCATAAAAGAATAAGGAAATATTCTAGAAGAAATAGTGTAAGAATAGATACCAGCCCCTCCAAGCTAGATAGTGCCATGCCATTAACTTAAAAGCACAAACCTTGGAAGTCTAAGACAACCTAAGCTTGTCTTGCCTCTCCTCTGCATGTATCCTCTCCTTTGTGCAGCAAGCTCTCCTCTCGCAGGCTCCAACAAAAGTCAAGACTCGACTTAATGTTGGGAGAAGTGGACAGGTCCATGGGGTCTTAAGAAAGTAGGGGGGCCACGCCTACCCCGTCCCTCTTCATAAATGTAATATTTTTTATAAAAACTATATATATTTTTTATAAAATATATATATATTTTTTAACTTTCATATACTGGAGTTTCCCTGAAGTCCCCAAAATGAGCAAAGGTTCCTGTTTTTGGGCCAAAGGTACCCGAAACTTGGGGACTTCAGGGGACGTCTATGAAGTACTCGACCTGGTTTCCGGGACTTGGGTCGGTACCCGAGACAAGGACGCAAACCCAACCCTTGGGGACGGGTACCCCTGCAACATAGAAAAAATGGCTTAAAAAACGGAAAAAAAAAATTATTTTTTCTCGGAATCAGATGAAACTCTAGGGGGACCCAGTACATGTCCATACGACTAAAAAACAATGCCTAACACGCTTATATACATCGACACGTGAACTTTAATAAGCTTCTAAAGCCAAACCACCAAGACAAAAAATTCCAGCTTTGGAAGAGAGGTGAAAAACTCAAAAATTATACATCACTTATTCAGCATTTCATAATTGACAAGGGAAAAAACACCTTGGAATAATCGGATTGGTACCCCAGTCTTAGGAAGCTAAGTCCTTTACAAAAAGTTTGTCGTGTTAGAGCATTTTTTACAACGCCCCTAAGGGGTATGAACATGCATTTTATTAAAAAGAACAGACCACAACTGGTCCTTATGTAACCACAGAACTTCTGAGCACTGACAATGAACAATTGACCTGTTCAATACTCTGGCGGCTCATTGGAAATCCCCTAAGTGCAACTTAGGCGATAACAGAATGATTGAATGATGATTCTTACAAGAGACGTCCCTCATATAAATAAACCTAAAAGGGGTGCCTTGATGCCTTTTCAAGAAAGCTTACGACTCTTTATTTTCCTCTATTATTTTCTATTTCTCTGATTACTTTATTTGATATTCCATAATTTATATTTAAGTGTTTCCTAGTTATTAATTTATGTACATAACATTGCCTTCACTTTTAGAAATGCTTTGTCCTTGAAGCAATCCTAGAGAGTCATCTTGATTATGGATCTACTTTGAATACTTGTGAGACTTGTTTGTAGTGTAGACATGACATTTGTGAGTTCTTTTAACATGCCTCTTAATGCTGAGACTTATTATAATTATGACATTTGTTCCAATTACTTTGATTTGTTGGTAGGTTGCCTTTGAGTCCTTTTTCATTGATTGTGCTCTCCTAACCTATTGATATAGACTTCCTAGCCCATGCAACTTGTAGTTCTTCCCTTGCCATTTGAGTTCCAAAAATTGTTCTTGGAGATTTGTGGTATAGGTGCCCAATTACATCAACCATTCTGCGCCTAACACAATGTCCATCCCATTGAGTCATAGAGCACAATGAAACAAGACTCGCAAGTCAACTCGAATTAATCGCGAATTTGACTCAGCTCAGATGTAGGACGATCTGATTCGGATCGGGGCGATCATACTCAGGCTGACAGATTTAGGATCATTTGACTGGAAAAACTCGACGACTTTTACTCATATCAGCTAGTTTGACTCGCGAGTCAATTAGTAGGTTCCTATAAAACACAATTTTTGCCCTTTTATCATTGTTTCTCATTATGATTTTGACGTTATTTTGTGCAGGGTATGAGCAGCAAGTAAAGGCGCGATAAATCAACAAGTAAGAAAGAAAGACTTGTTTGGGAAATGATTTTGTGTTATTGCCATTGTAGCGTGTACACGAAGGGCGCTATGTCATGTCCCTTCCTTGAAGGACATTAAAAGCGTTGACCTTGTCAATGCCCAGGGTTTTAAAAATGAATTAAATGAATTCTTCCTAGGGAATTTTGATTAATTAATACTATGGAGGCATGTATTAGATTAAATTCATAATTCTGGTTATTTGTATGTAATTAATTATTATGGAGAATAATTAATTTGGAAATGAGTTGTACATGTCCTAGCTGACAAGGAGGGTGCATGAGGCCAAGTGGACCATGAGTTGTCAACCAGAAAAGGCAACCTAGAGTAAATCAAGAAAACGCTAAAAAGGAACTCAAGCCAAAAGATAGAAACTGCAGGAAAAGCAATTTGTAATAAAAAGATAGCAACTGTCAAAAGCAAGGAAAAGCAAGGCAGTTTGAAAAGCAAGAAAGTGCAAAAAAAGTTGTCAGACATAAAGCAGGCAACTTTTGGTCAAGTAGGCGCAATTTCCACATTGGTTGAATGATATAAGCAAGGAAACATCACATAAAAGCTTAACTTGCTAATTTCCTAGGGTCTAAGTCATTGCATTTGCCGTTTTTTAAGGATTAAATTCGAAATTCGGTGCATTTAATGAGTAGACAAACAAAATCGGTTAGGTCCGGCCATTTAATTCGTAGTTCAATAGAGTCGTCATTTTGGTTTAAGAGCGAGGTATTGCTAGCTCCAGAAAGGTTCTTCTCAAGACATCACTTGAGATTTTGGCTTTCGACTGCTGTGAGAATTCCTCCACTGACTGTCTTTAGGGCTTACGTAGATGTCCTCTAATGTTACTTCTCTCACAAATATGATAAACGCCTACTCCTCGCGTAAAACGAATCAAATGCCTCTATCCTTCGATAATCGTCGCCCTCGCGTGGTCGAAAAATCTCTAAACTCTCTGTCCCAACCGTCCTTCGAATGGCGGGTCTGGTCCAGTTGCATATAAACAAATGGACAAACCTCTATTTTGTCTTTACTTCCTTTTTAATTTTATGCATTTTAGACTTGTTGTTATCATAATTCGCCTTTTTTAGTTTATATTATAGTTTAAAAATGTAAAGTTATGTTTTGTTTTATACGTTGTATACTTGTAGTAAGTAAGAGTAATCAACATTTTTAATTTTATATTATAGTTATAAAGTATAAAGTTACGTTTTGCCCAGAATTATAAAGTTTAGTTATCATGATTCATATATATATATTTTATATTTATTAAATTTAATATGGAATATGTTTATTATTTTATTTAAAAAAGTGTGAGAAATATAACTTAGTATATATATTTGAATTTAATGATGAATTTTATTAGAGTATTTTAGTATGGTGAATTTTTGTCGAACTTCAAGGTCCCCGAACTCGAACATGAATTCGAACCAGGTGACTTAGGCTAGGGTTAGAGGATTTTAGTATGGCGAATTTTTGTCGAACGTCAAGGTCCCCGAACTTGCTCAAAAGGTTGGATGACTGGCTCAACAAGTCACTCAGTATATAAAAGAATACTTCCAACTCCTTTGAACAACTTTTGATGATTATTCTTTTGATGTTGAGTGAAGCATAGCTTATTGTCTGAGTGATGTGCCTCAGTTATCTTGGGTGATGCGCCCCAAGCCTTCCTAGTCTCTTTTATCTTCTCTTATATTCTTCAGTGCAGCAATAGAGAGCCACGAAGCAGCCGTTGAAGACCAAGATCATGTTTGACACACCAAGCACACTGAGAGGGTGGGGGTAGTGAACAGTGTGTATAGCTTTTATTACTTTTTCAATGTTAACAATCATCAGGAACTTATTCAATATTATGCAGAGTATGTTATTATCATTATATCAACAATTATAGCTCATCATCACATATCATCATATCATCATCACATAAGAAGCATAAAAAACATAATACACAAGATTTTTATGTGGAAACCCAAGTACTGGAGTAAAAAACGACGAAAGCCTTATAATAATAGTTTTCCAGCAACGACTAGAAGGAGGCAACAACCCCCTTATTACAATGACTTCAATTCTCCAGCTACAACTGGAAGGAGGTTACAACCTTAAGGAAGCTCCAACTCCCTAGTTCTCCGGCTACAACCAGAAGGAGGCTACAACCCCCTTTCCTTGCCCCGTCCTACCACCTTGATATGAAGATAGAAACTGCTGAACCACGACTGCACTGATCTTGCGGACCTGCTAATCAACACCTATACTACACTACACAATTTGTACCACACTGCACAACCACTGCCACTACTAACCACTGCTCATCATCTGATCACTACTCATCAACTAATCACTGTCCACTGTATCACACTGCTCATCAACCTGTCCAATCAAGCTGTACCAATCAATATGTTGCTCACATTAACCAACTCAGTCAATCTGAGTCTAACCAACTGCACACCAAACTTAGTCCACCTGATTCAAACCAACTACTCATACAACTCGGCCAGTCTGAGTCAGACCAACTGTGCATAAGGCAACCTGTGCCAATTCTGCTCAATTGAACCAACCTATACCAAGCTGCTTATGTACATGTGCCAAATCAATCATATACTCGTGTTAACCTAATCAATTGTTCTGACAGTCAACCAACCCTTCTTACTTGGCCTAGTTCATCAAGTAAGAGACACATTTGAGCAACCAAGAGACTTCACATATGGTCAACCAAACTTTGTCCAATAACACTAAACTCAATGACACCACAACAAACCTTAATCACAGTCAAGGAATACTTGATAGTTAAACATGATATACCTCAACCAACTAACCTCAGCCAAGAAGATAAAAGACTTAACCAACTATGTCAATCTCATAAACTCTTAGACACATGGTTTTTTCACTTCACTCAAATCAAGTCAACAAATCAAATAGATGTCAAGCAAATAGTCACGTACAATACTGTCAAAGGTTATCGTTAACAGTCAATAACAGTCCAGCTCCACTTAGGTCAAAGACACAATGATCAACACTTGTCAAACTAGTTTTCAAAGAAAACACTTAGTTTGATCAAAGAAATCACTCACAAGATATATTACTTACATTTCAACTTCTCATTCAATACTACACTATACAACAGTCAAAATAAACACCAAAATCTATGCCAACAATATCCAAGATAATCATTAAGATCTATATCAAGATCGCATCAAGATATATGCCAAGATAACCATCACCATAGGCTCCATAACATATTCAATGACTTCAAATATATATATACCAATATAGAGGCTCACATACTAAGATCAAATATGAACTCTATCCATGAGAGACATGTGTCGTCACAAGAGAAACCCATAGGCATGAACCATGCCTTTTTGAAGATCACAAGATGAAGAAACAATAGAAAAACCAAAATAAACTTTATACCATGTCATCACATAGCCCTCGCAACAAGCTTTCCAACGAGCTAAGAATTTTGTAATTCTGATTCTTTGTGAGAAAGTTATGTCAATTTTAGTGAATCTCTTCAATCCTCAAAGTTGCCCAAAAATTTCTCCTCCACAAAGTTTCGCACTTTTCTCCAAGAGTTGCGAAATATCAAAGAGAGACTTGATTCATGAACAAATGAAATGTTTGTTATTCTATTTATATAGGTCATGGAGGAAAGTTAGCACCTCAAACTGGGCTGACATGCAATTACAAATAATTGAATTCTCTTTTGTTTGGTCAACTGACCCAAAAGGGTGGGGTACACCAACTTCAAAAATTCATATCTCTTCAACCGGAAGGTGTTAGAAGATGCTCCACATATCAATGGAAATGGCTTGATGAAGACTATCTCCCTATAATGGGTTTATTTGCAAATTCTTGGTCTAATACCCTTAAATTGTTCAATTTGTTCAAGACTTCAAAGATTCCACACATAAAGGTGCCAAAGAGCATGTTACCTTATGCATAAGTTCCAAGCCCAAAAGCTTCAATGGACATCATCAAAGGGATGAGAGATTCGATGGTCTTCACATCCATAGACTTCACATCAACAAGGAGGAGGGATCCACCATATACTCATCATATCAAGGGCATCAAGGACCCCAACACCACCAATCAAGTGGGAACAAAGACTTTTTCAAGAATATCATCATCATATTCAAGGTCTCCATATCATTAAAAACATATCCAATGGTTCCACTATATATCTTCATTACCATACGAGTACCAACACCCCAAAAGAGGGGTACAAAGACCTCACCACTAGTTTGCAACACCTTATGGGCTTCATATACATGATCACAAGGCTACAAGATGCCAATGACCATATAGCGTCCAAGGGCAATCAAACCACCATATGTGTGGGTTCAAGACCCAAATTTCCAAGGACCCAATAAGAATGGGTTCCAACATACCACCATAAATGTGGGTTCCAAGACCCAAGTCTCCTCATGCAAGAGGATCAAGATCTAATCTTGTGGACTCAAGGACCCCACAAGAACTCAACGACCTCAAGACCATCCAATGCAAGCAATGGGCTCCAGCATCAACACATCACCCATCCAACAACCAATCAAGAGACCAAAACAAGTACAAGCATAACAAGCAGCACAAAGATCGGTAACCAAAGATCAACCAGGATCAAGGAACTCGACAATGGACTAAAATGGGACCAAGATACAATTTAGGGGCACTTGACCAAGTCAATGGGTAACTAGGGCTTTTTCCATTGTTCCAAGGCCTCCAAGGGCTTCAAGCTTAGGCTTGGAGAAGGTCAAAAGGGATCCTCTGACACATACAGCCACAAACTAAACACTAACCCTCAAGGGCTCCACAAGGGGTGCCAAGAACTCAAAAGTTGGCAGCAATGACCAGACACTGTTCGCATCAATGACACTCTTCAATGTTTTCCCTTGGTTTCTGTAAAGACGTAGCAAAAATGCCAAATTGGGGGTGTGGTGCCCATAATCACGAACACTTTGGGAGAAAATCTTGTAGTTGTAAAAATAAAAAGCATCCCAAATACACCAATGCACCTTAATTCCATCCAGACAAAGGCTATAAACATAGAAAGGGTAAACATGTCCATATTTTCCTCTTCAGAACATCTACAACATATTTTCCTTGCCCCCAGAAGACATGTCCATCCTACTGCCAAATCTCCATTCCCAAATAGGAGTGCATCAGCCCAAGGTCAGTCCTCTCAAACTCTAAAGCAAGATCCTTCTTGCAAGCATCAATCAAGTGCTCTGCCCCAGTAATGAACAAGTCATCAACATATAGCAGAAGAATGAGCGAAACACCACCAACCACAATGTAGTACAGGTTGGGATATGCCTCACTCTTCTGAAACCCAATCAAAAGCAAGTAGGAATCGATCCTGGAATACCAAGCCTGAGGGGCTTGCTTCAGACCATACAAGGCCTTTTACAGCCTGCATACATGAGAATCTCTCTCATACACCTCAAAGCCCAGTGGCTGCTCTAGATACACCTCCTCCTGTAGAAAACCGTTGAGAAAAGTAGTCTTCACATCCATCTGATGGATCTTCCAACCTGTCTCTGCCACGACGGAGATCACTGCTCTGATCAAAGAAAATTTGGCCACTAGCGCAAAGGTCTCATCATAGTCAACTCCCTCTACCTGTGAGAACCCACGCACAACAAAACGAGCTTTGTACTTCTCGATGCCGCCATCTGCAGCATGCTTTATCTTGTAAACCCACTTGGAAGTAACAACTAACTTCCCCTCTGGTCTTGGAACCACTTCCCACACCCCATTCTTCATGTTGGAATTGTACTCTTCCATCATGGCATCTCTCCAAACCTAGTGTACGGAAACCTCCTCATAAGTGGTAGGAACGGTGTCACGCAAGCTAGTCACTTGTGGCATATAGATCGAAAATCTCTCTGGTGTCTTGCTCTCTCTAACCTCCCTCCTGGGTGGTGCAACAGACTCCTCTGCTTCCTTCATAAGCTCCTTGGGCCAACTTGGCTTTCTATTCATGGAGGAAGCATAATGCTTCAGAGTCTCCTCTACATCCTCATCAGACACCTATCTCCCTAAAGAAGTACCAACAACCTGAGATCATGTCCCTGGTAAACCTGAGCCTGTACCAAGAGTACCCGAATCACCTGAAGGTGTAACCTATGAACCTGTCCCTGTACCAAAAGTCCCTGTAGACTGAGCCCCTGAAACTGATGAACTTGTAACCTGTGACCCAGTCACTCTTGAAACCAGTGACCCTGTGCTCTGACTCGCTGAACTCTAAACTATCACCTGTGGAGTACTTTGCTGCTCCTCTATCTCAGAATCTAGCGATCTACTGAAGGCTTTCTCCTCCTCAAACTTCACCTCCCTCCTCACCACAACTTTCCTCTATGTAGGAAGGTATATGCGAAAAGCCTTCGAAGTCTCGTCATAACCAACAAAGATACCCCTCTCGCATGTAGCCTCCAACTTTGTCCTCTTCTCAGAAGGGACATGTGAGTATGTAAGGCAACCAAATATGCGAAAGTGACCTATCTCAGGCACTTTCCCTGTGAACATCTCCTCAGGAGTTTTGCACCCCAAGGCATGGTGTGAACTCATGTTCAGAGCATAAACAATAGTACTACAGGCCTCTGCCCATAGAAAGAAAGGAAGACTCTGATCATATAGCATGGCTCTAGATGCACCCACTATCAAACGGTTCTTCCTTTCAGCCACTCCATTCTGTTGTGGAGTGTAAGGAACTGTCAACTGCCTCTTGATACCCTCCTGTCTACAAAACTCATCGAATGCATGGGAAGTATACTCACCCCCATTGTTTGACCGAAGTACCTTGATCTTCTTTCCTGTCTGGTTCTACACAAGAGCTTTGAACTCTTGGAACCGAAGCAAGACTTCCTCTAATCTCTTGCTTCTAAGGAAATAGATCCAGGTCTTCCTGGAAAAGTCATCGATGAATGTGACATAATACACATAACCTGTCAAATAGGAAGATGACATGGGACCACACAAATCTGAATGAATCAACTAAAGCACTCCCTCTGATCTAGAACCACTGCTTGGAAAAGTAGTCTTGGTGTACTTTCCCAAAGCACACCCTCTACAAACACCACTCGACTCTGTGCTAAACTCTGTCATACCTGTCGTCATATCTCCCATCATCCTCAAAGCTGGATGGTGAAGGTGGGCCATCCTCCTGTGCCATAACTCACACAACTCACTGCTTCCCTGAGTATGTGACAATGCATGATGTGGATGTAAGAAAAGCTTGTATAGTTTCCCGCACGTGAATCAGATGGACCTGTTGCTTTGGGAAAGATGTGAACTTTCCCATCAAGGACATATACACCAAAGCCTATGTGCTCAACCATGGAAACTAAAACAAGGTTCTTCTTCATCCCAGGGACATACAATACATCCCTCAGAAACATAGGCTACATGAACACCAACTTTGTCTCTAACATATCAGTGAACATGTCTCGATCACCTGTCATGTGACTGGAAGCTCCACTATCAATGTACCAAGTGGAGGAAGTAGTGGTAGCACTCAACGACTGCCCAACAATCATGGAATGCTCCATGTGACCCTGAATGTCCCTGCTGGTGATAGAAGATGCTCTCTCAACACTAACACCTGCAAAGAGAGAAAAGTCTCTCTCAAATCTCGCAACAAACTCATCAATCTCTTTTGAAGTTGTTGTTTGTTGCTTCTTCTTCTTCTTCTTTTTTGGACATTGTCCAGCATAGTGTCCAAACTTTTGGCAAGCAAAGCATTTCATTTTGCTCATATCCTTCTTCTCCCCATCATGTTGTTTGGCTCCATCCTTGGAACCCCTCTTGAACTTTTTCTTCTTCTTCCCTTTCGCTGCCAATGCCACATTCTCCTCATCATCTCTGTGATGTTATGAACTGCGCTATAAGTATCCCCTCTGTGTCTCCTCCTGTGTGAGATCATCCCACCATCAATCCCATGTGGGCATGTTCTCCCTACCAATAATAGTCTGCACAAACACGGCCCACTGCTGAGTCACACCATTTAAGGCTGAATGCACCATCTCAGCATTCCCTATCACCTCACATACAGTTGCAAGCTCATCTCTTACCTGTGTGGTCTTGGTAAGATAGGAAGCCATGCCTTCCCCTTTGCTCATGTGAACATTCTTCAACTTCTCCCTCAACATCATCTTCCTGTTTTCATTCGAACTCTGGTAAATATTGGTTAAAGAAGTCCACATCTGAAAAGCATGTGTTTTTGCTGATATGTGAAAAATTATATGATCATTCATAGCATCAAGTATAATCCTCCTTGCCTTCACATTTCTCTTTGTGAAAGCAACCTTATCAACTAGATCGGCAGGAACTACTACAGGATTAGCAGTTGTACTGTGAACTATATCCCATAGTTCATTTTCTTCAAGTATCAAACTGAATCTAGCCTTCCATGGGCTAAAATTTGTAGCCCCATCCAATCTGTCTTCAACTCTAAGACCAAACACCATGGCTACAACCTGTAACTTTCAAACTTGTTCAAGAATATTTCTCCACAAACCCCTGTTTTTCTGAATGTTCAAATTCTGAAATTTTAACTGTGCTCTGATACCATGAAAATTTTTGAAGAACCCCAACCCAGTTTCAAGCTTGTTTGCTTCTCTGCATAGTTTAATGCCCAAACCCTTCTATGCACAAATTTTTAACAAAAAATTGACTGAACTGAAACACATGGAATTCTTTTTCAAATTAAACAATTCAAAAAATTTCTTTTCAAGCTAAAATTTCAAACTCGGGAGTTTTAAATCAGCGAAACACACAAAATAACACTGATGTTTTTGACCAATGGTCCAGGATAAAACCCAAGGGAAAACCTGTTTTTGAGAGAGAGATAATATTATTCTTCAGGCAAACCTTACAAAAAATACACAGCAGTACTTATCTCAGCATTTCATCTTGAAATGCATGCCAAACACATGTTGTACAGACTGCTGAAAAAACCAGAAAAAATTGCCTCAAAAAACGTGGTGTACAGCCCATACGTGCGAGTTGTACAACCCAACTTTTCTCGATTTCTGTGCATTGAAATTTCCTCAATTCTCTGTGCACTGTATTTGCTACCTCTTTCTCGAAGTTCGAGCCCTGTACGGTCTGCAAAAACAACAATAAATGTTGTATGGATTTTCTCCAAAATCGTGCCCAAATTTTCTTGAAACTCGTGTTGTTGAGCGGTCTCCTGCTGTACGGAAACACTCTTGTAATTAATGCTTGCACATTATCTTTGTCTTCGGAAACATGCCCTGCAAAAGCTTCCTCGATTTTTGTGTAAGGGTTTGTCTTTTCTCTCCCAAATCAATTTTTCTCTCTTGCTCTCTTCACTCCAAAAATCTCTCTTGGAAATGATTACAGTGAATGATAGAATGCCTTGCCCTAGCCCTTTTTATTCATGACAACTTCCATTTTCAATCTAACGGTCAAGATTAGATTAGATGAAGGGTTCTCAATAAATGCTCCATTAATTCATTAATAAATGACATTTAGTGCACCTAATGTCATTTAATAAAGCGAGACCAACCCCTTTTAACTTAATCACTCACTCAACTTTAATTTAAATATGAACTTAGGATAAACCATGACTTTAGCCTTTTTAATGAAGTCACTTTAAAAACATAAAGTACATCACACTTCATTAAATACAAATGACTAGGGGTCATCAATTAAAGTGTCCTTGTCCACCCCAAGGCAAAGCTAGGTGGACAAACACTTTCTATGTAACTTTTCAACAAGACTCGTGTGTGCAAGTTAAAGAAAGCTTAGGGTTCTCAATAAATGCTCCATTAATTAATTAATAAATAATATTCAATGAACCTCATGTCATTTAATAAAATGAGAGCAACCCCTTTTAATTTAATCACTCAGTCAACTTTAATTTAAATATGAACTTTAGGATAAACCATGACTTTAGCATTTTTAATGAAGTCACTTTAAAAACATAAAGTACATCACACTTCACTAAATACAAATGACTAGGGGTCATCAAATAAAGTGTTATTGTACACCCCAAGACAAAGCTAGGTGGACAAACACTTCCTATGTAACTTTTCAACAAGACTCATGTGTGCAAGTTAAAGAAACCCTTGTACAGATTGAAGCAGGCACCTAGGACATGGTGCGACAGGACGAACAACTTCCTGATGAGCTTAGGCTTTACCAAGAGTAAAGCAGATTCCAACCTTTACTTCAAGATTGAAGGCAAAAGACCAGTGATACTCCCTACTATATGTTGATGACCTGTTTCTGACAGGTGAGGATGAACCCATTACAGATGCAAAGAGGAGGCTTGCCGCTGAATCCGAGATGAAAGACCTAGGGATGATGCATTACTTCTTGGGCATGGAGGTGTCGCTGAGTGCGGATGAGATCGTCCTCAATCCAGGATAGTATGCAGTGGAGATTCTGAAGAGATTCGGAATGTTGGACTGCAAGGCAATGGCCACACCAATGGCATCAAACCTGAAGCTACAGTGTGATGCTTCATCAGAGTCAGTTGATGCCACGATATATTAGCAGATGATTGGTTCATTTATGTAACTGATGAACACAAGGCCAGACATATGCTTTGTCATGAACACCCAGGGCCAGTTCCTGACGGATCCGAGACATGTTCACTTGATTGCTGCAAAGCATGTATTTAGGTACCTGAAGGGTACAATTGAGTATGGGCTCAAGTATGAAGTGAATCGGAAGATTAACCTGCACAGTTATGTTGATTCAGATTGGACAGGAAACACCACTGATAGGAAGAGCACTTCAGGATACTGCTTCAATTTGGAATCCGATATGATCTCATGGTTTAGCAAGAACAGTTATGCATGGCGCTGAGTACAGCAAAAGCAAAGTATGTTGCAGTCTGTTCGGCTAGTTGTGAGGCAGTATGGCTTCGGAAGCTACTGTCAAATTTGTTTGATCTCGAGTTAAAGGCGACTTGTATCTTTTGCGACAACTAGAGTTGCGTGAAGTTGTCGAAGAACCCGGTGTTCCATGACAAGTTGAAGCATATTGAGATCAAGTATCACTATATCTGATATGGTGCAGAGAGGAGTAGTGAAGCTCCAGTACGTGGTGCCTGACGAGAAGATAGTCGATGTGTTGACCAAGCTGTTAGCTAGAGTGAAGTTTGAATACTTCAAAGAGAAGCTTGGTGTCATCCAGATCAAGGTCCCTAGAAAGAGGGAGGGATGAGTTCTCACATGGTGGAAGATGCAGGTGGTCCTTGGGACGTAATGCACTTGGGGTGCTCCTAGCATGCTCCTATGCTGGAGATAATCAAAGACCGAAAGACGCATATACACTAGAGCGGATTCTCACATGGTGTAAGACACAGGTGGTCCTTAGGACGTAATGCACCAGGGGTGCTCCTGCCGTGCTCCCATGCTAGAGATGATGAGAAGTCCATCGGTCACAAAGACACTTGGTGTGCACCTACGTTATTCTCGCATGGTGGAGGACGCAAATGGTCTTTGGGACGTAATGCACCTGGGGAGCTCTTGGCATGCTCCCATGCCAATAGAAAGCAGGCTGACCGTGGAGAGACATAATGCACCTTGGGTGCTCCTATGCGATTCTCGCATGGTGGAAGACACAGGTGATCCTTGGGACGTAATGCACCTAAGGTGCTCCTGGCGATGCTCCCATGCTGGTAGAACACAAGTGGTCTGTTGGACATGAGGTGTGCATCTGGGCTGCTCTCCATGTGTGGTGATGAGATGATCTAGATATGATGAGATAACGATAGGAGACGCAGGTGATTGCTATGGAAATGTAATGTATGGTCCTGGGTTGTACCTATGTAATGACTTGCTCGTGGACATGATGAAGACCAAGATTCGGGCTAGCCCTACAGCCAGCATGAAACAAGGCTGGCTCTGTAGAAACTTCTTATGACGGATAGGTTCGAAAGATGTCACTAATCAAGATCGACAAGATGAGGACTACAGCAGCAACGATAATGATGATCCAATGATGATGACGTGTCCGGAAGTGTTGATGATTGTGGCAAGAGAATACCTTCCTAATTAAAAGGGAGTGTTGTTGTAAATGTAACTTCAGAATATATTTTGTTGTATATTATTATTGTATTTTATTGTACCCTCGTCGGATATGTTTTTCCTCTGTTCGGGAGGTCATTATTATGTTTGGTCATTGAGGTAAAACCTCCGTTGTAAGTTGGGGCAATAGTCCCAAAAAAGAAATAAAGGAAAATGTACTTTTGAGTCTCCCTAGGAGAAGTCAACCTTGATAGGTCAAGAGGTCAGCCTAGTTAGGTTTTAGGTCATGTCAGTTGATATGTATAAATAGGGAGGCGCCCTCCCTCATTTAGACACACACTCACTCACTCAATTCGCATGAGTAAGAGAGAGAGGACAAGTTTGCTAGAGGAGAAAGAGAGAGCTGCAAAAGACTTCTTATTCTTGGGTTTTTTCATCTTGTGATATTGTATTAGTGACGAAACTACTTTGAGGAAGTTTACAAGGTTTTCTCCTTCATGGTTTCCCCAAGGAAAATCTTTGTGTCTTGTTTATCTTGTTGTGCTTGTTATTCTTTCAGTTAAAAATCCTAATCTAATTTGAATTAAAGTACAAACTCTAATACAATGCACCTCGTAAATTGTGCCCAACATAGGAAATCATGACAAGAATTATACACAGTCGCTCAAACTTGGAATTTCTGACTACCTCGAACTTTGTGCCTCTCACATGTGTCTGTACAAATTCTCCTCAATGTTGTGCCCTTCTAACTCTCACACTTATGGTTGTACGGACTGCATTAAATGTTCTCTCCAGTGTTGAAAAATAGCGATTTTTTAATTTTTCAAAAAGTCGCAATGGCTAAAATGGAAAGTCCCGACTTTTTCCAAAAAGTAACCATTTTTGCTAAAATGGTTAATTTTCCTAAAATTAGCCATTTTAGCCATTTTGTTGTGTACCTTTCATCTACCGTATAACTAGCATTTGCACCGAGAGGTGCAAAGGAACGCCGAGAGGGTAAAAATATTGAAAGTGAAAACTAAGGTTAAGACAATAAGAATTTGTTTAATTTTAATATTAACAAAAATATATTGCATACAAAGATGATTATATTGCGAAAGAGAAAAATGCATTTACTAATAAGAATAAAGATTAATGAAAATGTTAGCATATAGCTAATGTAGCTTTTCATAAGATAGGTATTACAATTGATGTTTAGAATAATTTGAATTTAGTAGTAAGAATTATATCATTGACTTGTGAAAGGGCAACAATCTGAACATTCATGTTTTAGTTTAGAACCTACGTTCTGATCTTCCTAGGTCCGGTATAAACACAACCAACTATCCTCAGCCTAATTCCTCCTTGATTTGGCCACACCTTAGCCAGATTTACAATATTTGGTTACTTCCTCTTAGCCAGATTTACATTGGTTGGCTATATATCTTGCCTCAAAGGCTTACAGAATATATAATCAATGGGATTCCTGAACCAATTCTGGTTCAGATCCTCAATACACTCACCAATCTAACAAACTCTTAAGCCTAACCTAGTGATTCTCTATCCATCTAGAAGCACATAAAACATATGTTTATTTACAATATTTTATTCAAAGAATTATTAACTTAGAAAATGAAGAACCCTTTTAGGTCTGATCCAAACATTAGATTTGGACTCGAATGGAGAGCAGGATTCTCCTGCATCATGATGGCAGCAGCAACACCAAGTACAAGAGATTAAAGGTTCAAGGTTAAACTAATATGTGTTGTATTACCCTAATTCAAATAAAACTAAACAAAAAAATTGCAATGTTTATTCAAGGTAATATATGTGCAGAACTGTTATCTCAAGCAATACCAATTGAAAAATTAGTACTGGGCATAAATGGTTGTTCAATAGTTGCAGTAAATAACATACGAATTTAATAAAAACATTTATTCAATACATGTGTGACATGTTAAAATTGTAATGAGACATCAATTCATAAATTAGCATATTTGATAAATGAGCAACCTCTGAACAATCTGTCAGATAGATAAGAGAATGACTAAAATTCATGAAAGAAATTTGATAGGAAACTGTAACTCTTTATTAAAATTGCAAAAAATTACAAGCTTGCCAAGTATTACAGGGCATCCTCTGTATGTCTTTGGTAGTCCCTTCTCCTGTGGTTCTCCTAGACTTAATCTCGCTATCCCTTTTTCTTGGGAAAACCCTCCCTGTAAATAATCATTACAAAAGATACAAAAAGAGAAAAATCTTTCCAAGATATGTAATTACAAAATATTAAAAACTAGGATTTGCCAAGGGCAGACTGCCACTTGGCAAATGCATCCAATAAATCTTGGATGTCTCAATATTGGGCATGTTCCAAATGCAACTCAGCTTTGCAAATGAGGGATGCGATATGTTTCTTCTTGATCTTTTCCCATTCTCGAAGGAAAAGGTCAATCTTCATCAGTGAGGTGAGTGGAGCCTCGATGCATTCCTTGATCTGGTCCAAGTGAAGTTGGTTGATGTCCTGGATCCGCTCCTTGGCTTTAGTATAGTCGCTTTCAATCTGCTCCAATTGTAGCTTCGGAGGCAAGGCCTCATCAATTGGATCCAACATTGGAAGATCCAAAAAACCAAGCACGTTTACTAAAGCAAACCATTTCCTCTTACAAGCCACTTGTCCATCCTTAATAATGGACTCAGCCAGGTCACAAACATTCTACCATGTCTCAATTGACACCTGGATTCTCTTGAGCTTAAACTTGTCCAAAACTGGCAAATCCTCAGGTCTATCTTTGATATACTTTTGCTAGTCGACCAAGTTATCAAAAGCCCTTGTCACTTCATTTCTTCTTCTATTGTGATCGTGAAGAATGTCGAATTGGCACTCAAATGCATTGTATAATTCCTGCATTTCATTAAACCCTTCAAACATACTGGCCATTCCTTGGTAAAAATCATCATGGATCCTGCAGGCCAGTTGTTTGAATTCTTCTCAGGTAAACTTGGAAAATGAAGAAGTGGTAGATACAAGCTGGAAATCCTTCAACTGCTGCTCAAGGGTGGCTATCTTCTGGTCATGTTTATCATTCAAACCTTTTTCCTCTTCAAGTTGTTGCTTGAGAAGGTCATTCTACTCTTTGATTTGCCTGAGCTTCTCCTCATATTCATCCCTTAGGGCTTGCAGTTCCTGTTGATGTTGTCCAGCAACTATTCTTGGTCCTGTTTGGACCTCCGCAATTCTTGTTCCTTTTCTTCCACCTCTTTGTGAAGTTGGGAAACTTAAATCATCATTTGCCCCAGCGAAAGCTCCCATATTAGCTGCAATTTCTAGGGCATCATGTTTGACATCCGAGGATTCCCTTTTCCAGATGATCTCATTTGGGATTGACCCCTGCTTAAAGGTTCCTTCCCTTGACCTTTTGGATCCTTTCCTCACCACATCCCTGTCTTTCTTGCTCCAAAATTATTGTCCCAAGGAGACAACAACATCTTCCCCAAAGTCAGCCATATCTTCAGTTGTGGAGAGGTTTGTGTCAAGGATAGTGACTATTGGTGCAGGCTAGGGGGTTTTTGTTGATTTTTTTGAGCAACATTGAGAGCCATTCTCTTAGGAGAATGGAAACACCTGGTCCAGGACCACAGTGTAGGCTCAACCCAGTGTTGAGTAACCATTTTGTTGAATGGTAGATGTTTGGTCCTTGACCATGATATGGTCCCAGCTCTGCCCTGGGTAGACTCAACCCAGTGTTGAGTGACCATTCTGTTGAATGGTAGACAACTAGTCCAGGATAACGATATGGACTAGTCTAGAAATGGTAGACTCAACTTAGTTCAGAGTAGCCATTCTCTTGGAGAATGGAGGTGCTTGGTCTATTACCAATTATTTGACCTAGGGTGAAATTATGCAGCCCATAACTAAGGCACCTAGTCTGTTACCAGGAAGGCACTATAAGCCCTAGACTTGATCTAGGCATATGTGACACTTTGACCCTTGATCTATGGGCTTTGTGTACTTCTTCAAGGCTTAGCTACCCTTGGTTAAGTTACCCTAGTACCTAATCTTGGTGTCACACAGAGTGTGAGATAAAAGCATTAGTAACCCTATTGGTTTATGATGTACTTTGAATGGAATTAAAAGACCACAGGTAATGACCACAGGGGCATTTGGAAAAAAACTAAAAGTGAAAGTCAAAAATACATAAGTACTTTTGGACCAAAGGTGAAAGTCAAAAATATGTAAGTACTTATGGACCATAGAAAAAGGATCATAGGTAAAAGTCAAAAATACATAAAGGTCCTTTTTGGAGAAAAAGGTAAAAGTGAAAATTAGAAAAAATTAAAATAATGTTATTTCAATTTTTCTAATTTGGTCCACTTACAAGTGACTCAAGGCTATACAAGAATATCAAGCCAATTCATTATTACACACAAATTTGCTCTCACAGGTACAGCTGCTCAAATTGAAGAAGGAAGATTTGTTTCGAGATTATGCCCTAGCATGGATGAGTCTGGCTAGGGCATCATCATTCTTACTGTCTTAAGGGTTTACTAAGAACCTCATCTACAACACTCTTCGTCTCCGAGCAGCGATCTTCAACGCCCTTCTCCACGGGCACCATTTTCAGGCAGCTAGGGCTTCAACCGACAAGGCTCTCTTCTCTTCTGCGAGCTGTCTTTATTTTCTATGGGCAGTCGTTAGAGGACACTGCCCTCTTGCACCTCCAGGCAGCCTGTAAAAGGCCTACCCAAGAGGGCTAGGGCTCTCACAGCACCCTCATGCAGCTTGTGGGCAAGCCTGTCAGGGTTGACGTAAGCTTACAGCACCTCCAGGAAGCCTATAGGCATACCTGTGAGGGTGTTGTAGTAACTCGTGGTTGCACAGACCCTTGAGGCAACCCACAGGCCAACCCATAATCATCTTGTTTATTGACGATTACTCTCGGAAGTCTTGGATATACTTCATCAAGGCCAAGAGTGAAACCTTTGACAGGTTGAAAGAGTTCAAGACAGTGATTGAAAATCAGACTGGCAAACACATCCGTATCTTGAGATCTAGAAAACGGAGGTGAGTATGAATTTAATGAGTTTGATTATTTTTGTCGAGAAGCAGGAATCAAAAAAGAGTTGACAGTGCCTTACAACCCTCAGCAAAATGGGGTTGCAGAAAGGAAGAATAGAACGATCTGTGAGGCTGCAAAAGCCATGGTCACTGATCTAGATCTTCCTTTGTCTTTGTGGGCTGAAGCTACAGGAACTGCTGTGTACATCTAGAACAGAAGACCACATGCTATCTTGGGGGAAAAGACACCAAAAGAAGTCTTCACCAAGAAGAAACGTGCAGTTGAGCACATGAGGAAACCTGCAATTGATCATGTGCCAAAAGAGAAGAGGGCCAAGCTAGAGCACTCCAGTAAGAAAGGTATATTTGTTGGGCACAGTGATTGCTCGAAGGCTTATCGACTATATATACTGGGACAAAGGCACATTGAGGTCAGCAGAGATGTGATCTTCCATGAGGAAGCTGTGTTTCGTAAAACACTAGAGCTTTCACAGGAAGATGCAGTTGCTTCACTTGAGTTTCCAGATTCAGAAATTCAATGGGAGGAAGAGGAATTTGAAGATCGAATTCCAGATGTACCTGAGATCACTGAAAGTCCACTAGAAGAACTACTTGAAGTTCCTCCTTCCAAAAGGAGACCTGCTTGGTATCGAGAGACGGTGCAAGAAGGCAAGAAGCATAAAGCTCCTCCTGGGACTTTCAGAGAAAGCATAAGACCACGGAAGTACTCCGGTCTTATGAGTCAACTTATCAGTTCAGAACCTTCATCATACGAAGAAGCAGCAAGTAAACTGGTATGGGTTAATGCCATGATTGAAGAGTACAAGTCAATCATCAAGAATGATGTTTGGGAAATTGTTCCTGAACCAACAGGAAAGTCAGTTGTGACTTTCAGATGGCTTTATAAGATCAAGCATGTTGCAGATGGCAGTGTGGAGAAGTATAAAGCCAGATTCGTAGCTCGTGGCTTCACTCAGAAAGAAGGTATTGACTATGACAAGACATTTGTTGATGTAATTGTAACTTCGGAATGTATTCACTTATGTATCTTATGTATTGTACCCTGATGTTTATTCCGGGATGTGTCTGTAATGTAATTGAGTCATGTCATGCCCTGATGTTCCGATCAAGAGTTTCTATAATGTAAACAAGTCACGTCAAGTCATTGTGGGTAACCCTCCTATTGGTCAAGGGTTAAAGTCCCCGCAGTTCCGGGGCACTAGGGTTGTTAGACTCACCTAGTGAAGTCGGCCCTAGTAGGGTTTTGTCAAGTCGGGAATTAGTATAAATAGAGAGCTATCCTCTCTATTTATAACACACTCACTCACACTCAGTTGTAGCGCATAGCTGAGGAAGAAGAAGGCACTAGGGCTAGGAAAAAAGAGGTTACTACTGTCAAGAGATCGTCTTACTGTTTTGGGGTTTTACTTTTGGTGTTGATTCTATCTCTGAGGAAGTTGCGGGGTTTTCTTTATTTATGGTTTCCTCGAGGAAAAACACTATGTTCATTGTCTCTTGTGTTTGATTGTTGTGCTTGTTATTCTCTCACTTAAAAATCCTAATGTAATGCTAGCTTAATGTTAAAAATCTAACATGGTATCAGAGCTAACCTGAGAAGAAGACACAGTTGAGCTGCAGGAACTAGGGCTTCCTACTTTGTGGATCTTTCTCCACATATTTTCAGCAAAAGAAGGTTGGATTAACTTTTCTCCATAGGGCGCATCTTTCTGTCGAAGTAGAATCCAATTCTGAAGTTTTCCAGTTTTGGACCCGACACTGCTGCCAGAAATTAGGGCTTTCCAAAGAAGTGGAATTTTTCAATGAGCCCAGGCCTGGATTGATCTCCTCCTCAAAATCGAAGTTTAGAGATCAAGATCAAAGCATTTGATTGGACAGAACTCCGAAAAAGCAAAACCCTAATCTGCTCCTGAGCCAACACTGCAAATTTCAGCTCCAAATCCAGATCCGACATCTTGACCTGGTAAGATCCAAATCTTTTGTATTTCCATTTGAGGTTCTCAGTTAAGATGTCTCATCATACCAAGCTTGATGAAAAACTTGAGGGAGCTGATAACTTCCGAGCCTGGAAGTATAGGATCTCCCTGGTCCTGAAAGAAAATGAGTTCGACTCCTATATCAGTGAGGAGGTTCCAGTTCTAGAGGGAGATGAGGCTAAGGCCTTACATAAGAAGAAGTTGGTTATGGCAAAGAGGATTATGGCTGATTCAATCAAGGATCACTTCATACCACAGGTGTCCTCCCTAAAGACACCTAAAGCCATGTTTGATGCCCTAACCAAATTGTTTGAAGGAAATAACATAAACAAGAAAATGACTTTGAGGAACCAGTTGAAGAATGTGAAGATTCAGAATGCAGAGACCATCCAGTCTTACTTCACAAGAGTCTCTCAGATCAAGGAATAGCTAGAAGCAGTAGATGAAGAAGTGGAAAATGCAGAGATTGTAATGACCACCTTGAATGGTCTCCCTAGATCATGGGACTCCTTTATTCAAGGAATCTATGCCAGAAAGAAGTTAGTCAAGTTCAGCAGACTTTGGGAAAAATGCTCACAAGAAGAAGCTCGGATAGCAGCTCGAGAAGAAAAGATGGGAAGTGAAGATCAAGCTCTCACAGTTCAATCCAAGAAACCTACAAGGGACCATCATCATCATCATTCTAAAGGTAAGCACTCTTCCTACAAGAAATCTTAACTCAGATGTTATACTTGTGATGAAACAGGGCACTTTGCCAGAGATTGTCCTAGAAACAAAAGAAACTCTCACAAGAAGAAAAACAACAAGAGAAAACATCATGCTCATACTACAGAAGATGGTGAACCTTCCTTAAAGAGAAACAAGCAAGAAAGTGATGATTCCTCAAGTGTTGAAGAATATGTTTTGATTTCCGCTCTCACGAGAAACAGCACACATAGAAGCAATGATTGGCTTATAGACAGTGGGGCTTCCAAACATATGACGGGATTCAAAGAGTCTTTTGTGAGACTATCAGAACATGAATCACCTCACAAGGTGAAGCTCGGAGATGACTACCAGTATCCAATAAAAGGTAGTGGGGAATCCTCCGATAAACTAGACTCTGGAAAGTCTATGATAATGAAGGAAGTATTGTTTGTACCAGGACTAAAGAAGAACCTTCTCTCCATATCTGCATTAGATGCAAAAGGCATGAAGGTTGCATTTATAGATGGCCAAAGGGAAAGACTATTAATGATGCAGTAGTGATTGGGGAACAAGAAGGAGGTCTATACAAATTGAAGGGCCATACAGAACAAGCCTTGGTCCAGGACACAGTAGATCCAAATGAACTTTGGCATAGAAGGCTTGCACATGTGCATTACAGAGCACTACCACTTGCGAGCAAAGTTGTTGAAGGTCTTCCAGAAATTCAAGCAAAACATGATGGAGTCTACAAAGGATGTGCGAAATGAAAGAATACAAAGAAGACATTTCCAAGTAGTGAGAGCAAGGCAAAAGGAATCTTGGAAATCATCCACTCCAATGTATGCGGACCAATGTCATCAAGCTCACTAAGCGGGTATGTATACTATGTTTCTTTCATTGATGACTTTTCTAGGAAGACATGGATTTACTTCATGAAGAACAAAGATGAAGTTTTCAGCAACTTCAAGGAATTCAAAGCCTTGATTGAGAATCACACAGAAAAGAAGATCAAGACCTTTCGAACAGATAATGGCAGAGAATTCACTTCGAATGAATTCAAAGAGTTATGCAAAAACTCGGGGATTAAGAGGGAGTTGTCCACTCCATATAATCCACAACAAAATGGGATTGCAGAAAGGAAGAACAGAACTATCATGAAAGCTGCAAGAGCTATGGGTCATGATCAAGATCTTCCCATGCATCTATGGGCAGAAGCTGCCAGAACAACGATGTATGTACAGAACCGTACTCCACACAGAGTACTCCAGAATACGACACCTGAAGAAGTCTTTTCTGGCAAGAAACCAGAAGTTAGCCATCTTAGAATATTCGGTTGTCCAGTATACATACACATTCCAAAAGAGAAGAGGACAAAATTAGATCCTTCAGGAAAGAAGGGCATATTTGTGGGATACTCTGAAAGCTCGAAGGGTTACAGAATATACTTCCCAGGATTCAAGAAGATCGACATCAGCAGAGATGTGACATTTGATGAACACTCAGCTTACAACAAATCCAAAAATAGACCTGCTAAAGAACTCGAAGAAGCAGAAGCACCCAGAATTCATGATACAACCATGAACGAAGAAACTCAAGAAGAAGATCGAGAATTTGAAGAACCTCAAGAACCTGTAGATCCACCTCAGGAGAAGAATTCTCATAAGAGGAAACCTGCTCGGGTACGAGAAGCTATCCAAGGTGCGAAAAGATATGGGGCTCCAGAAGAGAATCACAGAGAAAAAAAGAGGACCAGATCCTGCTCCGGATATGTAGCTTTATTATGTGATTTCATCGATAAAGAACCTTCCAACTACGAAGAAGCGGCAAAACAAAAAGAATGGAAGGATGCTATGATCGAAGAGTATCAATCGATCATGAAGAATGATGTTTGGGATGTTGTCCCAAGACCAGAAGAGAAGTCGGTTGTAACTTCCAAATGGATCTACAAGATCAAGCATGCTGCAGATGGTAGCATAGAAAAATATAAGGCAAGATTTGTTGCTCGTGGCTTCTCCCAGAAAGAAGGAATAGATTATGATGAAACTTTTGCACCTGTAGCCAAATACACTTCCATCAGATAAATACTTGCTCTGGCTGCAATGATGAAATGGAAGATACACCAGATGGATGTCAAGACTGCTTTCTTGAATGGTGTAGTAGAAGAGGAAGTGTATGTGGAGCAGCCACTCGGTTTTGAGACACATGACCGGGAGTCTCATGTGTAGATTGAAAAAAGCCCGGTACGGTTTGAAACAGGCACCCAGGGCATGGTATGGCAAAATTGATAGCTTTCTATCCAGTTTGGGCTTTACTAAGAGTAAAGCAGATTCCAACCTTTACTACAAGGTTGAAGATGGCACCCCAATGATGCTCCTATTGTATGTAGATGATCTGTTCGTAACAGGTATGGACGGGTTGATTGCTGATACGAAGAGGAAGCTTGCTGTCGAGTTTGAAATGAAGGACTTGGGTATGATGCATTATTTTCTAGGCATGGAGGTGTGGCAAAATGCAGATGGAATTTCCCTAGGACAAGGGAAATATCCAGTAGAGATCCTGAAGAGATTCAGGATGATGGACTGCAAGGCCATGACCACACCGATGGCATCGAACCTGAAGCTATTGAGTGATGCTTCATCAGAAGCGGTTGATGCTACGATGTATCGTCAGATGATTGGGTCCTTGATGTAACTGACGAACACAAGACCAGATATTTGCTTTGCTGTGAACACCTTGAGCCAATTCTTGACAGATCCGAGACATGTTCACTTAATTGCTGCAAAGCATATTTTGAGGTACCTGAGGGGTACAGTTGATTATGGGCTCAAGTATGAGGTGAGTCAGAAGATTAACCTGGAGGGTTATGTTGATTCAGATTAGGCAAGCAGTGCCATCGATAGGAAAAACAGTTCAGGGTGTTGCTTCAGTATGGGATCAGGTGTGATCTCTTGGTTTAGAAGGAAGCAATCCTGTGTGGCACTTAGTACAGCTGAAGCAAGGTATTTCGCAGCTTGTTCAGCTAGTTGTGAGGCAATATGGCTCAGAAAGCTACTATCTGATTTATTTGATCTCCAGCTGGTTGCTACTTGTATATATTGTGACAACCAGAGTTGTGTGAAGTTGTCGGAGAACCCAGTGTTCCATGACAAGTGCAGATCGAGATCAAGTATCACTATATCAGGGATATGGTGCAGAGGGGAGCAATGAAGCTCCAGTATGTTGCGACGGACGAACAGATAGCTAGAGTGAAGTTTGAGTACTTCAGGGACAAGCTTGGTTTTCTCCAGATCGAGGTTCCTTCCAAGGGGAAGTGATGAGTCCGTGAGCCATTCTGACATGGTGAGAGGATTGGTTCCTTCCATGGTCAGATTTAAGGGCTGAGCCATTCTGTCATGGTGAGAGGATTGGTTCCTTCCATGTCAGATATGAGTGCTGATCCATTCTGATATGACTGTAGGATTGGTTCCTACATGATCAGATATAAGGCCTATTGCCATTCTTGGAATGGAGGTGCCTGGTCAGTTACCAAGAATACTCGGTCTAGGACTGAGGGCCTTTCTGATACGACTATAAGATGTAGTCTTACATGATCAGATGTGAGTTCATGGCCATTCTGATGTGATTGAGGGATTGGTTCCCACTTGATCAGATATAAGGGTTGATGCCATTCTCCGTGAGAATGGAGGTACCTGGTCAATTACCAGGAAAGCTCAGTCTGGGACTGAGGGCCATTCTGATGTGACTGTGGGATGTGTTCTCACATGATCAGATATGAGTGTTGGGCCATTCTGACGAGTAGGTCAGATGTAAGGGCTAGGCCATTCTGACGAGTAGGCCAGATGTAAGGGTTGGGACATTCTGACATGGTGAGAGGATGAGGATCCTTCCATGGTCAAATGTAACGGTTGGGCCATTCTGACATGGTGAGGAGATTAAGTTCCTCTCATGGTCAGATGTGAGTGCTGGGCATGCCTTTCTGACGAGTCAAGGTCAGATGTAAGTGCTAGACGGGCCATTCTGACTTGGGGTCAGATATAAGCGCTGAGAAAGACCTACATGGAGGCTAGGCCTACACACAACATGAAAAAGGGTTGGCTCTGTAGAACTTCCTGTGACGAGAAGAATCATGAGATAGCACCCGTGATGATGATCCAGCAGTGATGATCCAGATCCAGTGATGATCCAGATCCAGTGATGATGTTCCAGTGATGATCCAGATCCAAATGAAGATGACTTGAAGATGACAAGAACTCAAGGATGATCCAGATGATACAGAGAAGAAGACTTGTGCTGATAAATTGTGTCGAGAGAATACCTTCCTAGTTAAGAGGGAGTGTTGATGTAATTGTAACTTCAGAATGTATTCACTTATGTATCTTATGTATTGTACCCCAATGTTTATTCTAGGATGTGTTTGTAATTTAATTGAATCATGTCATGCCCGATGTTCCGATCGGGAGTTTCTATAATGTAAACAAGTCATTGTGGGTAACCCTCCTATTGGTCAAGGGTTAAAGTCCCCGCAATTCCAAGGCACTAGGGTTGTTAGACTCACCTAGTGAAGTCGGGCCCTAGTAGGGTTTTGTCAAGTTGAGAATTAGTATAAATAGAGAGCTAGCCTCTCTATTTATAACACACTCACTCACACTCAGTTGTAGCACATAGCTGAGGAAGAAGAAGGCACTAGGACTAGGAAGAAAGAGGTTATTGCTGTCGGGAGATCATCTTTCTGTTTTGGGGTTTTACTTTTGGTGTTGATTCTATCTCTGAGGAAGTTGTGGGGTTTTCTCCATTTATGGTTTCCCCAAGGAAAAACATTGTGTTCATTGTCTCTTGTGTTTGATTGTTGTGCTTGTTATTCTCTCAGTTAAAGATCCTAATGTGATGCTAGCTTAATGTTAAAAATCTAACAACATTTGCTCCTGTTTCCAAATATACTACCATCAGAACCATCATTTCACTTGTTGCAGTATTCGGATGGAAGTTAAATCGAATGGATGTAAAAACAACCTTTCTCAATGGTAAGATTGAACAAGAAGTTTATATTGAACAACCCGAAGGCTTTGTGACTCATGGGAAGAAGACTCATGTATGTAAAGTGAAGAAAGCCTTGTATGGACTGAAACAGGGTCCGAGAGTCTGGTATGCCAGGATGGATGGATTTCTCCATAGCTTGGGGTTTTCCAAAAGTACAGTTGATTCTAACTTGTACTTTAAGGTTGTTCATAATCATGTCTTGATACTTGTTCTATCTGTAGATGATTTGTCTCTTACAGGTGATGGACAATTGATAGACTAGTGTAAGAGGGATCTTACCTCTGAATTCGAGATGAAAGATCTCGGATTGATGCATTACTTCCTTGGCTTAGAAGTCTGGCAAAACCTAGGTGAGATTTTCCTGACACAAAGAAAGTATGCAGTGGATATCTTGCACAGATTTGGAATGCAAGACTGCAAGTCCATGAGCGTACCAATGACTACCAACTTGACAAAGTTGCGGGACTCAGCCTCTAGTTCACAGAGTGTGGACTCGACTCTATTCAGATTGCTCATTGGTTCCCTGATGTATCTCGTGCATACGAGACCATACATTTGTTACACAGTGAATGCACTGAGTCAGTTCATGTCCAATCCGAAGCACATACACTTAGTAGCTACCAAACATGTACTCAAACATGTGCGAGGTACTATCACTTATGGGCTTAGGTATACTTCCAGCGGTGGAGTATTGTTATCTACATATACAGATTCAGATTGCACTGACAGTGCAGTTGACCAGAAAAGTACCTCCAGTTATTGCTTCGGTATGGGATCAATAATGATCTCTTGGTCTAGCAAGAAGTAGGGTTCCATATAGCTGAGGCAGAATAAACTGCTGCAAGTGATGCCTGCAAGGAAGCAGTTTGGCTCAAAAAACTGATATCTGATCTGTTCGGGGGAAAGCTTGACTCAACGATCATCCATTACGATAATCAGAGTTGCATAAAGCTTTCGGAGAACCCAGTATTTCACGATAGATCGAAACACATTGAAATTAGGTATCATTTCATCAAAGACCTAGTGTAGAGTGATGTTCTGAAGTTGCAGTACATTCGTACGGATGAACAGATTGCAGATATCTTGACTAAGCCTCTGTCAGCATCAAAGTTCGTGTACTTTCGTGAAAAGCTTGGTATGGGAGAGAATGCTTCTCTCGCTGAGAAAGAGTGTTGATTTTTCTTAGCAACATCGAGAGCCATTCTCTTAGGAGAATGGGGACACCTGGTCCGGGACCACGGTGTAGACTCAACCCAATATTGAGTGACCATTTTGTTGAATGGTAGATATCTGATTCTTGACCATGATATAGACCCAGCTCTGCCCTGGGTACACTCAACCCAGTGTTGAGTGACCATTATGTTGAATGGTAGACATCTGGTCCGGAATCACGATGTGGACCAGTCTAGTACTGATAGACTCAGCTTAGTTCTGAGTAGCCATTCTCTTGGAGAATGGAGGCGCTTGGTTTGTTACCAAGTATTTGACCTAGGGTGAAATTATGCAGCCCATGGCTGGGGCACCTGGTATGTTACCAGGAAGGCACTATAAGCCCTAGACATGATCTAGGCATGTGTGACACTCTGACCCTTTATCTATGGCCTTTGTATACTTCTCCAAGGCTTAGCTACCCTTGGTTAAGTTACCTTAGTACCTAATCTTGGTGTCACACAGAGTGTGAGATAAAAGCATTAGTAACTCTCTTGGTTTATGATGATGTACTTTGAATGGACTAAAAGACCATAGGTAATGACCACAAGGGCATTTGGAAAAAGACTAAAAGTGAAAGTCAAAAATACATAAGTACTTTTGGACCACAGGTGAAAGTCAAAAATACACCAGTACTTTTGGACCACAGGTAAAAGTCAAAAATACATAAAGGACCATTTTGGAGAAAAAGGTAAAAGTGAAAATTTGAAAAGAATAAAATAATGTTATTTTATTTTTTCTAATTTGGTCCACTTACAGTGACTCAAGGCTATAAAAGAAGATCAAGCCAATTCATTATTACACACACATTTGCTCTCATAGGTACAGCTGCTCAAATTGAAGAAAGAAGATTTGTTTTGAGAATGTGCCCTAGCATGGATGAGTCTAGCTAGGGCATCATCATTCTTACTGTCTTAAGGGTTTCCTAAGAACCTCATATACAACACTCTTCATCTCCGAGCAGCCATCTTCAGCACCCTATCTCCATGGGCACCATTTCCGGGCAACTAGGGCTTCAATTGGGCAGCCTCTCTTCTCTTCTGCGGGTTGTCTTTATTTTCTGTGGGCAGTCGTTAGAGGACACTACCCTCTTGCACCTCTGGGCAGCCTGTAACAGGCCTACCCGAGAGGGCTAGGGCTCTCATGGCACCCTCGGGCAGCTTGTGGGCAAGCCCGTGAGAGCTACCGTAAGCCTATAGCACCTTCGGGCAGCCCATGACTCAACCCGTGAGGTCACGGGACAGGCTGTCCGGCAGCAGCATAGCTACCACAAGGCAGTTGGGCAGAGGAATAGGCCACCGAGCAAATCCGTACAACAGGCACCAGATCCGTACGGTCGGGCAACAGTAAGGTACAGTCGAGCAATTAAATTCAGATATGGGCAGCATACTGAATTTAGGGCAGCCGATAATTTTTGGGTAGGAGAGAGAAAATCCTGTTTTTTCTGAAGAAGTCCTAATTGGGCAATTTTTACATAATTTGGAATTTTGATCTTGTCATTGTGGAAAAACCCTGTTGGGGTTTGTGGAACTTTTTGAAGAATTTTAAGTCATCTCATTTACGAGATGAGCTACTAATGCTTTTTGATGTTTTTGTCCTTTACAGATTTCCCCAGTGAAAATCTCTTGTGTCCATTGTGCTGATGTGATGAATGTTATTTTACTGCACTTGTCATTTGTTTAAAGTTAATCTACAAAAATTTTAAGCATTTCATTAAACCCTTCAAACAGACTGACCATTCCTTGGTAAAAATCATCATGGATCCTGCAGGCCAGTTGTTTGAATTCTTCTCGGGTAAACTTGGAAAATGAAGTAGTGGCAAATCTAAGCTGGAAATACTTCAACTGTTGCTCAAGGGTGGCTATCTTCTGGTCATGTTTATCATTAAAAACTTTTGCCTCTTCAAGTTGTTGCTTGATAGGATCATTCTGCTCTTTGATTTGCTTGAGCTTCTCCTCATATTCATCCCTCAAGGTTTGCAGTTCCTGTTGATATTGTGCAGCAGCTTGTTCCTAGTCCTCTTTGGACGTCTGCAATTCTTGTTCCTTAACTTCCACCTCTTTATGCAGTTGGGAAACTGAATCATCATTTGCCCCAGCGAAAGCTCCCATATCAGCAGCAGTTTCTAGGGCATCGTGTTTGATATTTGAGGATTCCCCTTTTCCAGATGATCTCAATTGGGACTAACCCCTGCTTAAAGGTTCCTTCCCTTGACCTTTTGGATCCTTTCCTCACCACATCCTTGTCTTTCTTGCTCCAAAAATATTGTCCCAAGGAGACAACAACATCTTCCCGAAAGTCAGCCATATCTTCAATTGTGGATAGGGTTGTGTCAGGGATAATGACGATTGGTGCAGGCTGGGGGGTTTCAAGTACAGGGATCTGCATACTGATGAAAGTGATGGTAGTGGAAGATGTTGAAATAATAGAGGCATCTAGGGATCTATCCTTTGAACTAGCCTTTGAACTTGTTGTGGCAGAGGTTGTGGGTCAACAACTGCTGCCTCTTGTGTTTGTGCCTGTGGAAGGGCCTCCTGGGCTACGGCTCATGCACTGTTGTCTATGCGTTCATTTCAGCAGTGAACTTTTCCAAACCCTTTCTGAACTTAGCTAATCTCTGTAAGACCTCAAGTGTTGAGGAAGGTTTTGTTCTTATGGGTCCATCAACAATAGATTTACCTTTATCTTTTGATTTCTAAGCAGGAGCAGAGGAGGAGCTAGCCAATGACTCTTTCGCTTCCTTGTCAACAGCTTGCTTCTGTACATTTTCCTCCACAGTAAGTTGGAGCTATCTAAAGTGTAACACCCTGGTCTTCATGTCTTTTTGGTATTGGAAGATAAATGTTTGCTCCTGAGGTGTAGGAATCCTACTCACTACCTCTGAGAAATTAATTGCTCCCCTGTAAATTGAATCATCAAGTTGTTCCTGATGGACATATGTGACCTTCATATGTTCTTGCACAAATTGGTTGGCCACCAAAGAATTAGGATCATGTATCCTCTTCGGCGCTTCCCCCAAGTTCATTTCAACAATTTCTTTTCCAAGTAGAGCAGCGTGTGTGGAATTTTGAAGAGTCGAAAATCCCAAATTTAGTGGAAACTTGGGCCAACACTTCCTTTTGGCTGCTGCAAGCTTTGGGAAGACCCCATCAATGATAGTCTGGAATGAAATTTCTTGAAGCACCATTCCATCTGATACTATCCTTGGCAGCAAATGCATTGTGTTGCTGCCCCAAACCCGGATATAGGAGAAATATTGCCCTACATACCAATCACCCATCAGTGAAATCAATGCCCTGGCCCTTTCTGAGAAAGTGGGGGCATCCCCTTTGAAAATCATTTGGTACATTGACCATATGAAGTGGTCGCAGATTTCATAAATATGAGGGATGAATTTATCCTCCCACAAAGCTGAACAGTAAATATGGACCGGAGGCAAAGTCTTGGTCCAATTCCATCCCATCGTCGGGAATGAAGACGTCGCACAGAAAACATCCATCACATACCCTAACAAGTAGAATGCGGGCTTCCTGGATGCCGTGGTCTTTTGGTACTTCTCAATTGCTTCTTTCAAAACAACTAACAAGATTTGTGCCCAATTGAATGATTCACCGGTTGCCAATATATGGTGGGCTATAGGAGCCCATTCGGCTTTGAACGCTATGCAATTGGGCAACCCATACAACCTGCAAAAGCATGGCCGCTATCAGGGAAAAAGGTTCCCTAAAGCAGGAAATAGGATAGGTCTTGTCTATTTTAGGGATGAACTCTGTAGGGTTGTCCATCCAGGATTTTATCAATTCGTCAAAATCAAACTGGGTCACAATTGTGTAAAGGAATTGTGTAAAGGAATTGGGCAGCCAGGAGTTGTTGGGGCGGTTTGAGAGCATATGCTCTTGCAAAGACGTCTGGGTGGAGAGAGGCGACTTGGGTGTGAGCATGGTCATCAGAAAACCGTTCCTTAGGACTCGCATGGTCAAGTTCCCACTTGACCGGGTCCATGTAAGGCATGAATGGAGGCCTAGCTGCAATGCAATGGAGCTGTGATTTGTTGATATTGACGAAGGCTTGCTGGTCTTGGGTGATAGCGAAGAAGTCATCATTATCAAATATTAGGTAAATTCTAGACCATTCAAGATGGACGGTTTTCGACACCCTTCCACTGGTGTCAAAGAAGATGTCGGCATTTGGGTCTTTGCACTTATGCTCATTGAGAGCGGTTTTGGATCTTGTGTTTCTGGACATGTTGGCAGATTTGGAGGTAAATTCTGATACAAACTTAGCAACCATGATTAAAATTTACCCATGGTAAAAACAAGAGAATTTAACCACTCAGAGTTGAAAAACTTACCCATGGACAGCTTGGGAACCAGAGGATTGGTTAGCTCAACGAGAAAATCGCAGTAAAAATCTCAAGCACATTAAAAAAAAGTGAAGAATTCATAACTTCAAGTGATTTAAATACACCAAGCCTTAACGGCAAAATAAATCTACACCATAGATTTCGAGAAAATCGATAGTTGAAATTCAAGCAGGAAAACGAAGTGCGGAGATGAGTTGTAACAAATATTTCGATCTTCGATTTCCGCAATCCGCAATACACGATGTGGGTTACAAGATGCGGGATAATATTTGAAATCAAGAATAAATTTGTTAGCTTTCGCAATCCGTAAAATATTTACGAGTTGCGGGTTACGGATAGGCAAACTTGCAATTTTTTTATTAAGTTTCTGCTTTACGCAATCTGCATTCCAGGTTGGGGGTTATAAGATTGCGGAAAGATCATATATTCAAGAAAAACCATATTTTAAACATTAGAAATAAGATTCATATGAAAATTCTGCACCTATATTATATCATGGCGAGATTGGACAGTGAAGATCTGTAGTAAGAACGATCGACGGCTGTAGACGAATCCACTGGATAAAGATGCGAGGAAGAAATAATATTGGTCACCAGCGGAATGGGTTAGAGGAGGCAGATCTATGGCCAACAAAGATTTCGCCGATGGAACATGCACAAAGGAAATAATTTTTTCAATCAACGGAAAAGGGTACATCTCACAAAGATCAACGATGGAGATCTGAATCAAGGTGAGATCAAAGGTTGGTATGAATTCCGCTGGAAGAACATGCGCGGAGGAAGTAATTTCGGGTGCCAGCGAAATTTGGTAGAGACAACACAGATCAAAGGCGGAGATTAAACGTGAAACAAGATCGACAGTCCATATTCATTCCGTTGGGTGAACTTGCACGAAGTAAAAAAGTGTTCAAATCAGCGGAATGTGGTACAGGACACATGTTTTAACGGTCAAGATTAAAGGCGGATCTAGATCGAGGGTTCATAATCATTCCGTTGGTGGAAGGTGCACAGGTGAAGAAAGTTTGTGAACCAGCAGAATTGGTTAAAGGGTCCACATAATCAACAGTGTATATTTAATCAGAAGTTAGTTATTCAGCTCATGGAGCGATTTTGTATAAGAACAAGTTTTTGTAATGGAACAAGGGTTGGCACAGTTATTTAGAAAGCGTGTTAATGTGACAGTTGTCAATTATTAGATCCACATATACTTAGAGAATACGCTAGTCACTTCGACCATAAGTATAATGATGTTACAGCAAAAAGGGGCAGCGTAGTTGGCACCTCATCATAAGAACTTGGAGTGGTGACCCACGTGATGGATCGTGTTGTCATTATGCTACTTGATGATGACTCGTGTAAAGATTTGACAGACCGCCCGCTTGAACGAATGCTCTATTGTTGGCCGATTGCAAATTACCACCCATATAATGCCACAACGAGTTTTTGTTTGCAGGACACGGAGTTAGAGAAGACTTGTGGAGAAATATGGTTAGTGAGAATTTTAGTGCTAGTGGCCCTAGGGGCCCTGTGATTGGAGTTGTGACACCTGTTATGGGTGAGGGAAATTGTAATGTCCATTTTTCGGAATTTTGGAGAAAAGTGCAATTCGAGCAAAATTTCAAGCTTAACTAGTCCTGACTCTAGAGGGTTCCAACTTTCACCAAATGGTCCCAAATTTGAAAGGAGATGGTATGGCAAGCCTTAAAACATCCCAAGGTGGTTTATGGATACTTCGTATCAAACTTTAGACCTTTGCAACCTTGTTTGGGGCTGATGACAAAAAGGCCAAAACTTACTAGGAAATTGTGATGAAATTCCCCCTAGGGTGTAGGCCAACTGGGCTTCCCAACTCATGTACGAACCTCCCAAATTTGTAAGCAAAGTATGGGGACTGATATAAGAACTCATGGACTATCATTACACATGGTCATTAGTTCTTAAAACTGGTTATAGAGCTCCACATTCATTTCATAACTTTCAGTGAAATTGCTTATGGGGAAATTGCACAACTAGCTCGATTTTGACATATGAAAGGTAGAGTTAAAGGTTCAGATCAAGATGTGACATATAAGAACCATATACAAAATACAAATGGTTCCACAACAGTATTAAACACCATAGAAATCCCTTCATATGGGAGTCTGGTATACAACTCATTCAGTATGGGAGTCAAATACAAGAAAACTAGTGAATTAGTAGCATGGAATTGCAAGAGTTTCACATATGGATTTCTTGGATTTTGACCCACGGAGTATAGGGACATGACATGACATTACAAAGTAACACATCATATATGGCTGTCACAACATCATCAAACTCAGAGAACACCACTCATACAAATCTGATATAAGACTCCTTCAAGATTGAAGCCAAAGTCATGGAAACTAGTGATTCAATGGATGGGAATGCAAGCTTTTCACACATGAGTTTCTTGGATTTCGACCCACAGAGGATATGGACATTAAATTACAGAGTAATACATCATATATCGCCATCCTCAAACTCATAGAATATCTCTCATACAAATCTGGTATAAAACTACTACAAGATTGAAACCAAAATCCATGAAGACTAGTGATACAAGGGCACGAGTATGCAAGCTTTTCATACATGTATTTCTGATATTTTGACTTACAGAGCATGCGGACGTAATATTACAAAGCCATACATCATATATTGCTTCCCCATCATCATAAAACTCATATAAATGTCCTCATACAAATCTGATATAAAGCTCCTTCAATATTGAAGCCAAGTCCATGAAAACTAGTTATTCAAGAGCATGGGGAATGCGAGCCTTTCATACATGTATTTCTGATATTTCGACTTACAGATGATATTACAGAGCCATACATCATAAATCAAAGCTTGGGCATCAACCATCCTCAGCAAGGCGCAAGAATCACTCCAACAAGTGCGGCATCAAATGAGAGTGTGGGGGAATGGAGAAGAAGGAATGAGAGAATGGGGAGATAGATGAGAATTCGGTTGTATGTACCTTCAACCTGCAAATAAAACTCCTTCATTAAGCTCCCATGAGAGGTATGAATGGGCTCTCCATCAACCAACTTGGAAAGGAATCCAACTCCCTCGAAATTGGTTCACAAGCAGGGAGAGTGAACACTCACCGTGCAATGGACAAGCAAAAGCTCTCCAAAATGCCAAAGGCCAATTAACAAATGATCAAAAGCTATTCTCCTTCCTCATGACATCCTTTTTTTAACTTCATGAGGCCTCCTAAGATTGAATTTACCTCCATGGGCTTCGTCCAACTCATCTTAGTGGTTTAGTAACTCTCATGACATGTGTCTTCCTCTTCATCCTCCAATTCTTTCCCCAATTCGAATGGTTGCCTCTAACTCCCGAATTCGACCTCTTAGTGGCTATTTTTTGCCATGTCATGTCAGATTTGTCATATGTCAGCAATTAGGTCTGAATTTGTCAAACTTCTCATAGAATCTTCCATCATTTGTTGTCATATGGTGCATAGAATCTTGTTCCAAGTGGCACACCTTGTCTTCTAGTCTCTTCCTCTTCCATGGGAGTTACCCTCCTTTACCAATTCGAATTCCTTGGCTCATTATATGATATTTGACAGCACATAACCATCCAATAATGTTACATTACCCATGTGTTCGAATTTGGATGAATATGATGCCAAGTGTGTGGGGAATCTAGTCACCCAAAGGCTCCACAAGCTTCCAAGTGTCTTCATGAACCCATGCAACCTTATTGTATTATCATTTATCATTTATGTGACCCATTTAAATGTGAATATTATAAACTAAAGTTCTTTTGGTCTCATACACCCTTATTACCAAATTTATGTCTCCATCTCAACATAGGGAACTAGTAGGTTGGTGAAACATTATTTGCAAATAGTCTTATTTGGAAATTATTTAATTGGGGACATGACATAAATGTTGTCGGATATGTTCCAACGCAAGTCAGGAGGCGCTTGGAAAATAAGCCAATTCCAAGCCTCCCTACAACAACGTTTCGAACCAGCTTAGCAAGGCTAGCAAGGAGGAAGCCTTCTGATACCTGCAAGAGCAACACTGTCTTAAAAGAACTGAGAACAAATGTAGTAGTGGCCAGAATTCAAAGACCAAAGGACATCTCGCCGAAGCCTCCAGATGAGACTGTGGAATTACTTGCCACAGTGCGTAGTATCCATTGCTAGAACCCACATGTCTGCACGAATGTTCGAATAGCGGAAAACAGAAACAGGGGCCACCATCATCACCACCACCCTTATGAAGTGCTGAAATCATTGGGGTGATGACGCGTTCAGGAAAAAAATGAGCCGACATACTCCAATAAAGGAAGGCAAGCCGTTGATAGGATGGCAGACTTCACTAGCAGTGAAGCAAAGAAAAACACTGAGTTTATACTAGAATTACCAATTGCTGGGAGCCCCAAGGCTTATACCGATGTCTCCAAAGATGGTACAGGGAAAGATTCTGAAGGGAGGAAGGAAAAACTGGGGACGAATTTCCGCTAAGCCAAAAATGCGGACAAGGAAAATCGGTAATTATGATAAGTCTTTTGTTATGTCTATCCTAATAATTTGGAACAGTAACTACATCCAATAATTCGAATGAATGACTATAGTAACAGAAGTTATAAAGACTTAAGTAACAAACATAGAAGGAACATACATTCAGCCTGTACATCAAAAGGTGCACGATGTAGCAGCATCAGTGAAGAAAGTCATGCCAGAACATGTCAGTTCCGACCTGGTGGAGCAAATGTGGAAGACAGAGGAAGAAGTGTGCACAGAAGCAGAGAAAGTGGTGAAAATTGTAGAAAATTTTCATAACAAAATCAATGCAAGTAAGTACATGGAGCAATAGCTTCAAGTCAGGCCGTTAGTGCCTCTCGTTAGGTGTTGCTAGAATAGGAAAGACAGCCTATTGGCTGAATATAGTAAGTCGGGTGAGATAGCGACAAAAAAGGACTGACTTTTTGCCTATATTTAGAAGTTAGCTATTCAGCTCATGGAGCGATTTTATATAAGAACAAGTTTTTGTAATGGAACAAGGGTTGGAACCCGTGAGAAATCAACATTGTATTTTGAGATCTATCTTTTAATAAATTTACCTGTAAGTGACTACTTGTACCCCCTGGAACACTGCAATGTTCTAGGAGAACCAAACATACAGCCATCTGTAATAAAATTTGATCATTTGGCCAATTATAAAGTGATAATAATCACTTTTCAGGAGAACCGGGGCTAAACTCTCAAACTGAAACCGCAGTATTGGTCCTAGGCATGTCTGGAACAAATATAGACCATGTTTTTTGAGTCACTACCTTGGGAACCGTGTTTGACTTGGTCAACTGGGTTGACCAGGTCAAAGTACCCAAACTGAAGATGAGATACTGCATCACTATGATACTGTAAGCATTGAGGGTAAGAAATGCTCCAATGGTGTATATCAAAACCAAGCTTAAATCAATGTTATTCATAATCATGGTGACAATAATAATAATAGTGATAAAATATACCTGTGCTTCTGAAGAATCTCAAAACTTTTTGGAAGCCTGCTTGTTCATGCCACATTTACAAAGTGTAAACAATGTACATATATGTCATCAAAATCAAAGTCATCAAAATCAAAATCAAAATGTATACAATGTACATATATGTCGGAATGCCACTGGGCATTGGCAAATGCCAAATAGACTAAAGTCTAGTAGTAAATACAAAAAGGGGTGGATCAAGATGGGAGAATCCCATATGTCAGTAGTCCTCCTCCATGCCTGAATCAACATCAACATACTCATCACTGCCCCTGCCCCTACCCTGATCCTCATCCTCCTCCCCCTCCTCCTCCTCTCTGCCCATCTGATGATCTGCATCTCCTGCTGTGGAGGATGACCCCTCCATACGATCACTATCATC
>LPNX010975025.1:69756-91874 GCA_001517045.1 Pseudotsuga menziesii
TAAACTCCACTAGCAGCCGATGGAGCACTTGACGGAGGAGGAGAACCGGTTGTGCTTGGCTGAATAGGAGGGGAGGCCCTAGATGGTGCATTTCTCCCTTTCCTTTGACCCCTACCGCCTGCCCTAGCTGATTGAGACATTCCTTTTCTTGTGTGATGGTTGAGCTTGCAATCCTCTCCACAAATCCACCGGAATGCACTTGGAATCGCTTGGAAACAATGGATAGCCTTCAAATCTCCTTCAAAACTCCTTCACCTGCACATAAAACTCACTCTCAATCAATTGCTTCCTTTCAAATGACAAAAAGAAAGACAAAAAATTGAATTTAAACAAACCCGGTTGTCTTTTTCCGCCGGTCACGTGTCCTGTTTTGGGGATCCGTGTCCTGTTTTCGGGACACACTGCATTTTCGTGTCCAACACGGTTTTTTTTATGTGTCCTGTTTTCGGATTCGTCTGGAAGACGAATCGGGCACGTGTCCGATTCAATCCCCACGGGACACAGGGGGCCTCCAGGACGAATCCGGTTTCATAGCTATTGACCGATTTTGACTCTGTGATCCCTCCGAATGATGACAAATACACACAACCACAATAACATATGCATGACAGATAAACAATAGGGAATGGTGTCGTTTCACAAGTGGATGAGTTGATCTGAAAAGGGCCCGTTCAACTTTAACATGTCTACGACTCACACCAAGATAAGAATCAAGCTCTGTGAGGATCTTTTCTAAGACCCTTGCGTTGACTACACAAGAAACTATAGTGAAGAGATCCTAGGGGACACTTAGAATTAGTTGTCCCTTACTCCATCTCACATCAAAACCCGCAGGCTTCGTGAGGAATTAATCATTACATTCTGGAGAAGATGGCCAACAGTCTTTAGATTTTTCATTTGCTTATCCACTGCTTTATTTAGGCCTTTCATAATTTCATTTCATAGCCCTCTTTGAGTTGTGTGTAAAGACACAGTTTGCAACTTTATTTATGGGTTTGCATTTCATAATATATAGCATATGACACATAATGCATGTAATGATGGTAGACATATTGCTTCAAGTTTTAGCTGACAACTCTTTGAGCAACTAGGGGGAATATCCACAGTCAAGACCAAACATCGAGGGCAACCGACCAGAGAGGTCAAGGCTTCAAAACCCAACTCGCCTAAGCTCAGGAACCAACACCAATTGGTTCTCCTGGCCCATAAGGATCAAGGCGTAGACAAGTGTTGTTGCATAACTCAAGGCCGAGACACATAACAACATGGGATCCATCATGCTTGGAGGTCAAAGTGGGAAAAAAATCTTCAATCTCACAGGTCTCAAATAGTCTAAGTCATGCAATAAAATCAATCAATGATACGGAATGGATGGGGACAAGTGATACATGGAACCAACCTAGCACTAAGGTTTACTATTTGTATGAGCATGGCATGAGCAACAGTCTTCACATTAAGTTCCTTGATTGGTCATAACACAAGTTCAAGCATTAGTACATATAAGCATAGGTCACCATAATCATCCTAGCATGACAAGCATAGGTGTTTAACATACATCATAGAGCAAAATCAAACCAAAGAGGCATATACCTGATCTCACCATATATACCTGTCTCTGACTGATAAGGCCGCTCTGCAACTGTGTGTACCACATCTGATCTGCTAATCTGTTGAAATGAACTAGGTCATCACTACAATCATCTCAATGGACAAGGAGATCTTAGTCCTAGCAAGGAAATACTCTGTATCTACTGCAAAATAAAGGCTCTAAATGGCTAATGCTACAAAAATGATCCATGTTGTATCCCCATCAATAAGTCTGGCTTGGAGGAAAAGAGAAAATCTAAATGTTGCATCATGGTAGCCCAGCTACAATATATGTGATAACAACCCATAAAAGGGGTAGATTGATTAGAGGGTCATCCTCAAGGAGTCGATGGCTCGATTCCAATTATTTATCATTGTACTATCATACCATGTTAGTGTCCTATGTCTAGACTCTACACACTATCTAGATGCCTCATGAGTCATGATGATTCTATTAAATTGAGCACATAGATCTGTGGACAAACACACAACTCATAAGATAGATCACACAATTTACTCAACAATTGAAGAATGAAACAGTGCAAAAATGGCTTGCAGCGGTGAATGCTTTCATTAATCAAAAGTAATTAGATAATAATTACAATAAAGTACAATGGCTTAAATAGCCACATGCAATTCGAATCCACATGAGGAAATTCGAATTGATTTGACTCTACTTGACTGTAGGTAACTAAGACCTTGTCTAAATCACTGTCGGAGGACTCAATAGTTAACTGACCTTGTCTAAACCATAACTGGAGTTCATCGAAGTTCTAAAACACAACTAAAGTGTTACATTCAGTGTTGACTAAGGGTAACTGACTGTGGTAGGTGAGAAATGCGCCCCTCCTGCATGCAGCCATGCAAACCTAGCGCTAACTGAATGTAGAGGACTAGAACTGAATGTAACTAACTCCTAACTTAGCTTGACTAGTCACCAACTCAACTCAACTGACCTTGATTGGTTTTGGCACTCCCAGTGACTCCTAAATTGTTGGGATTGGTCTAAGAGGCTCCTAAATTGATGCATGCAAGTGCAATCAGTGGCAGTAGGCCTCAATTAGTGTTCCCCACACTTTAGTAACTGAAACATGTGCCCCAATTTGGCCAAGTGGACCCAATGGTGCTAGTGACTAAAAATAGACTGGATGGACTCCCGATTTAGACATGACTCCTGATTTAGACATATGACCAAATTGGCCAAGGAAGGATTAATAATCCTAACAGCCCCCCTAAATGCTAACTTGGACAATCTGTGGGCCCTCGTAACTAAGACCATAGGTCACCCATTACATCAAGTAAAATAAAGTAACTACTTAATACAAGGAGCTGGGGCAAAAACCACATGGGAAAAAAGCCCCCCTCTATCTAAGCAGGTAGAATCAAGTCTCAAGTTTGAAAAACTTGAAAATATGTTGCTGCAATCTTCATCTCTGTGAGGTAGCGAAGCAGCATGCATGGTGTGTTGTGCACAGGTATTCTGGAGCTTGGCATGTAGACTTCTCCTTCTCCAAAAATGATGATGGAAGGAAGGAGGAATGTAACCTTTGTCTCTTGCTAGATGAAGAGGTGTATGATCATATCCATTCTTCTGAATGTAGTGAGACTGAGCCCTTGCCATATAGCATCTTACAGGGAGTCTATTGCATCTCTCTGAAGGAGGTAAGATTGCATGTCATAGTGCAAGGGTCTTTCCTTTCTGAGTGTCAAGAGAGTTTCCAGTCATCTTCCTAGCTTCCAGTTTGGAAGTAGGGACTGAATCTAGATCTGAGTCACCCTGAATCTTAATCTCATAAATTGATAAAGATGGATCTGCAATACTAGTAGAAGCTGCAAAAGAAGTAGATGCGATGATTTTACCTTCCCTTGCAAGTGGCTGCTGAGAGTGCACTGGTTCTGAATGAGGCATAAAATGTGAGAACTCATATTCTTTTGAAGCATGATTTGCAACACCTTTCGCTATGATGTTCCCAGTAGAGATATCTGTGATCTCCATTGAGTCAGAACCAAAGATCACTCGCTTTGGAGATCCAGTATGGGTCATCTGATAGACAGATAACAGATGTGAAGCTAGGGAGGGAACAAATAGCACATGTTTGAACCTTCCATGTTCAAGCTTGATAGAGCCCTTCCCTTTTGTTTTGACTTTACTGTTATTGCCCATCTGAATAATAGGACCATCAAAGGGCTGAAAAGAAGAGAATGATTCTCTAGATGCAGCCATATGGTTGGAAGCTCCAGAATCAATGACGAAGACATGTGTCGATGTGCAGCAAGCCTTCAGTGCATGGCCTTTCCTTTGGTATTCTTCATCTTCTTCTTCAGAGTCATCCTTCCTTGTGCTAGCAGGTACAGAAATGTTATGTTTCTTCAAAAGAAGAGCCATTTCATCAAGTTGTCTTCTCATACAAGAGCTTTCTGAATGAAAGCCCCTTCCACAGTAAGAGCAGAGGACCTTGCCTTTGCCATTCTTCTTGCTTCTCTTCGAACCTGAAGGCTCCTTTGATTGCTCTTTCTTCACAAGAGACTCATCTCTTTGCTTCCCTTTATCATTCGCTACCTTATCTCCTCTTGCAAACAGAGCTTGATCTTTGGAAGATCGAATGATACCCATTTGGATCAATTTATCATTCTCAGAAATGAGAGATTGGATGAAGGCATTAAGAGTGGGCATCTTCCAACCTAGAGTAGTGAGCCTTACTGTTTGGAAGGTTGATACAAAGACTGAGTAGTCTGCATTGAGCTTTGTGACAATGGCAAGGATGAGCTGATCTTCATCCTTCTCCACTTTGCATTGCTTCAACTGATATATCAGGTTCTTGAACTTTGTGAAGAATTCATTCAGTGATTCAAAGTTGGATGGATTAAGAGTGATCAGATCATTTTCTAGCTGATGGGTCCTCATCTCATCCTACTTATCAAATAAGGAGGCAAGCTTGTCCCAAATATCCTTGGGATTCTTCAATCCTTGGATGTGGAATCGAAGATCTATAGAAACCAAGGAGAACAAGTGTCCATGGGCTTCATCAAGCCTGTTCCAGTACTTTTCTTTGTCATGATCTAAAGCTGGCACTGCCTCTGTTTCTTCTATGAGTCTGAAGAGCTGCTTGGTGCGGAGCATTACCACCATGTCTTCCTTCCACTGATGATAGTTGAAGGGAGTGAGAGGCTCTACTGGATGAACCATTTTGAATGCAGTTAGAAGGACTGAGCTGTTGTAGCGAATGTAGTGAGAAGAAAGGGTTGCTTGTAGCGAATGTTGTGAGAAAAGTTGATAACCTGTCACACAATCAAACATACAAAGTAAGGTCGATGGTCTGCACTTTTGAAATTTCCTTCACACCCAGCATAGTTGATCAAGCAATCTTGATCAACAATTTCCTAACTTGGGATATTAAGTGGTAAATTCTCCGCTTCTGGTGCAATCCTGGAAGGAGCAATTTTGCTCAAAAAAAAATGATCCAACGGGAGATCTGAGGAGGAGAGGTGTCTTGTTCGCCGAGGCTTTGATACCATATTAAATTGAGCACATAGATATGTGGAAAAACACACAACTCACAAGATAGATCACACAATTTACTTAGCAATTGAAGAATCAAACAATGCAAAAATGACTTGCAGCTGTGAATGCTTTCATTAATCAAAAGTAATTAGATAATAATTACAATGAAGTACAATGGCTTAAATAGCCACATGCAATTCGAATCCACATGAGGAAATTCGAATTGATTTGACTCTACTTGACTGTAGGTAACTAAGACCTTGTCTAAATCACTGTCGAAGGACTCAATAGTTAACTAACCTTGTCTAAACCATAACCGAAGTTCATCGGAGTTCTAAAACACAACTCAAGTGTTATATTCAGTGTTGACTAAGGCTAACTGACTGTGGTAGGTGAGAAATGCGCCCCTCCTGCATGCAGCCATGCAAACCTAGCGCTAACTGGATGTAGAGGACTAGAACTGAATGTAACTGACCCCTAACTTAGCTTGACTAGTCACCAACTCAACTGAATTGACCTTGGTTGGTTTTGGCACTCCCAGTTGCTTCGAAATTGTAGGGATTGGTCTAGGAGGCTCCTAAACTGATGCATGCAAGTGCAATCAGTGGCAGTAGGCCTCAATTAGTGTTCCCCACACTTTAGTAACTGAAACATGTGCCCCAATTAGGCCAAGTGGACCCAATGGTGCTAGTGACTAAAAATAGATTTGATGGACTCCAGATTTAGACATGACTCCTGATTTAGACATATGACCAAATTGGACAAGGGAGGATTAATAATCCTAACAGATTCATCTCTTGAGAGACATTTATTTTGATCATTTGATGTGATTTTCTATCATTCCATCAAGAACATGTTTCAGTATTTTCAATTTATAGTCGATATTTGATCATGATCCACCATTTGACATATTATGCATCCTATATATGAGTTGTATTTTAATATTTATGTGGAAATGTGTTTATTTGATGTTCTTGTTGCTTTAGATGATAAAAAAATTGAAAAAAATGTTTATTTTTGTATTTTTTTATGCTTTATGATATTTTCCGATATTTTTGTCGTTGCTGCCGATAAGTTTCATTATGAACCCTCAGCAATATATTCGCCGACATTATATATGTAACTATGCTATTGAGTATAAATATTTAGAGATCTTATCAAACGCTTCATTTACTTATGAATGCTTTTATATTGATTTTGAATACGTATGCTTCTACATCTGATCTTTGTTTTGTGAGTGTGTGATATGTTGGTTGTTGTGATTGAAGACGTGGAAGATCTTGTTTGATCTCTTTGCTTTTTCTAATCGTATATGTTGCAAATAAAAGTCCCTCGGCACACCACAAGTGAAGGCCAAAGGATCATCTATTCTCCAGGTTGCCCTTTCTTTACACTTCATTGTTTCTGGTTTTCCTTTGAAAGGCACTCATAGATCTGCATTCAAATTCGTATTTAAAGAATAGATCCTAAAGTTGCTTTTCTTTTATAAGATTTGTACTTGTTTTGCAAATCATTATTACTTGTTAGTCCAGATCTAAAGCGTTATCTTAATTATTCAAGTTATTTATCTAGTAAAACAGAAAGCTTGATTAGTAAGTTAGCTTCCGATTTTAAATCCCATATCTAGCATCTAAGTGCTTCGATTTGTTTTGTTATCATTAAGAAGCAGACAAAAACCCTGAGAAAGCAGCTTTGTTAGCTTACTTTCTCAATTATTTTCACCTAGTTTTTATCATTTTTTACTTAAAAAAATTTTGACAAGTTTTGGTATGTTTTCCCAAAGCACACTTAAAGTGTTTTAAGGCATGTTTGACTAATGTTTGCTTCTTGTTTTTGCAGGTTTAACAAAAAAAGAGGAGGAAACTATGGCGAATTTTTGGAAAATTGAGTAACAAGATGTTCGACGGGGCTTTCTCTTACATCAAAATTCATTTTTTCAATAAATTGTAAACCTTTGGATCCAAAATATATGAACCAAAGCGCATATCTTCTATGTTGTAAAAAGTTAATAAAGATTTGAGTAGGCTCATCAGAGTCCACTCCTCATTCTCCCTGGGAGGATCTGTGTTGATGCATTTTTCGTGACTTTTTTTTATTTTTAGTTAGTTCAACTTTTATTTCATGTTTATCCTTTTTTTATATTGTCAAAGTAAAGGAAATACTTACCCCACGCTCTCCCGAGTATCCTGAAAGGAGGAAAGAGATTCGTGGTAGGAATTCATTAGAAAACCTTTCCTTTATTTCTTTAATTTTTTTTAAATTTACCCGGTTGTGCTCTCCCAAGTATCCCGAGAGGGGGAAAGAGACTCCCGGTCGTGAATTGGTTTGTTAATAAAGACAACACATTAGTACTTTCAATAAAATTGACGAAGGCTCCTTCCCCATAAACTCTGCACCGCTGCAGCTTGTTTGATCAGCTGCTTGTACCAGAAAGGGATACGAGTGACTAGAATAATAGGACAATCCATATAAGCTAGTTTCTTGAGAAATCGGGAGGTCGCAAAGGGTTGACACCACAGAGTCAAGGGGCTGCTCCAAGCAGGTTATGCCTCACCTCGTTGGACACTTGTTAAAACTACTTTAACGCTCATTCGAAGGAGCCTGCCTTATTGGGCCAAACCCACAATTAACCCACTCCCTTAATCACTCCTCTAATAAATCTTAAATTTACCAACCGAGACATTGCAATACTTTCACTGGGACTACACAAGCAACCCTCATATGCAAAGCACTTTCTTCATTTGGCAATGGTCTACTTACTCTTTTTATTTTGCATAAGTTAATTTTGCAATTTTGTCTTGAATGATGTGTTTACCTCTCTCAAGGTTGCCAAGAGTAATTTATTTGCAGTAATTGGTAGGTAACATCTTGTTTCATTTCATACTTTTATAGTTAGAAACCCCCTTAGATTATCTTTCATAGGGTCCACCCTGTTGCCGCCTTTCACACACCTGGGGGGAAGACGTGGCAGAAATCTTCAAGCCACTCGGTGTGTGCTTATGGGCAAGTCTTGAGTCAAGGTTGTCACCTTGTCCTTGACTCCTCCGTTTAGGCAAACTCCTAACGAAGCCAAGTGGGGTAGACCCTAAAAGAGTTGCTAAGGATGATTAGGCTTTAGTGGTGATGGATTTGGATGAGTAAGTTTTTTAGGAGCTTTTAATCAATAATGGAAAAAAAAAGATTTGAAATATAAATTGATTACAACAGCATAAATAGCACAACGAATTATAAAATTACTCAACTCATAAATCATGCAGATGGAAATAATAAAGATCGTCAAAATTAGAAAATGGAGTCGTAAAAATGTGCGTGTTGAAAGATGCTAAAGTAGAGGTTTTGCAATTGTCTCTTGGTAAGTTTTAAGTTAATCTGGGAAATGAGTGAATTAACTTAGGGGGAAGGGAACTCCAAATATACCCAAAGGTACGACGAGTATGTCCAAATATACCCAGTTGTTCCCGCTTCCCTTGTGGATTTTGCCACCGCAACAGATCAAATCGAGGTGTTGGATTTTCGCCTGGGGAGGTTAATTGAAATGTGAGAACTAATTAAGCTAGTCACCCACGTTGCTTTTGATGCAGCCAACTGTTTGGTCGAATCGCAGGGGTGCAGAGCATACACAATAGAGCCTAAGTACATTTGAAGGATTTTATGACTAGTTTTGTTTGTTAAAAAATGACCTCCAAGAATCTCTTTCGATTCAAGTGAACTTCAATCGAGAAAGCAAGGAGGGCTAGTTTTTATTATGTTAAAGTGAAACTAAAAAGCAAAAAAGAAAGACAGGTTATCTAATTAGATCTACCACGCATCTCTTTCCCCTTTCGAGTCAATCGGGAAGTTGTGGGGTAAGTATTAGTATTACTTTGAATATGGAATGATATAACTAGACTTGCAACATTCAACAAAGTATACTATCCTGCATAAGAACTAAACTAAAGCAAAAGAAAGCAAAAAAAAAGTAAAAAATGCAAAAAGGACAAAGACGTAGATCCCCCCTTGGGGATTGGGAGTGGGCCTGAAAGAGCCTACTCAAGATCTCTTTTATTATGTTCGGTTACAATGCTTTGTTGGAAAATGCCACTTGGTTCTTATAGAAGATGAACCCAAGGGCTTACAAAACTATCAAAAAGTGAAAACGGAAGAAGGGAACACTCATGGGGAGCTCCGAATGGCCCAAATGTCAGTTTTCGGGAAGCACCTCCTCCTCTTTTTGGATGGATCTGCTAAAAACCAGGAAGCAAAAGTTAATGAAAAGTGCCCAAAAACACTTTGGAAGTGTCTTTGGACAGCCCACAAAATTTACTCAAAAATACTAAGTTAAAATAATGAAAATTTGCAATAAAATAACCAAGGAAAGCAAGCTTTCCTAGGGATCTTGGCTTTCCTTTTAGGCAGCCAATACAATGTGCACTTTGATTGTAAAATTTTAACTTTCAAGATTTGAAAGAAAGACTATGCATTTCAACAAGCTTTAGATCTACTTTATATGACTTGTAAAAAATGGAAACCTTCCTAAACTAGATCTAAGATGCTTATAAAAACTTTGAAAAAAATGAGCTCTAGCTTTTTGAATGCTTATAGATGAGATCTAACAAAAATATTTGCATATGATAAATTAGAAGCTCATGCATAAACAAAATAACCAAGAAAAAGTTGATTTTTTGAAGAAAAGAGGAAGAGTAGTGAAGGTTGGTTTGTTGCTGGAATGAAACAAGTTGAAAGGAGGCCCTTTTGTGGAGCATGGAGGAGCAGTGTCTTGAGCTTATTGGATAGGGAATGGCGTCAATCTTGATCCACACCTCATCCAATTGAGAACCTGCAACTCAATCACAAAAAACTTGTACACACCTCGTGAGATCTGGATATATAAGTATGAATCAAAAACAAAAGATCATGCAAAAATAATCTTATTTAAGCATATAACTTAGATCTTTGAGCAAACATAATATCAATAAACAAGAGCAAGTAATCTTACTTGCCAAATTTATACTCTTATTGATTCAACTGAATCCTTTGAACCCAAAACAAAAAGAAGCACAAAATTGGAAAAATTTGCAGTTACCACATTTGCAGCATGTCGTTGGGAATCCACACAATACAAGCACTACACGGTATAGCCTCCAAAGCTTCTTTATTCAGCAAATGAATGAAAAATAACAGTATTACAATAGCCACCAGCTTTCATTCAACTCTAACTAGTTTGGAACAATATTACAATAGCCACCAGCTCTTCATTCAACTCTAACTAGTTTGGAATGAGAGGGTTGTGCTTTATTTATAGCCAGACTGGCCAAGAGGGGCGCATGCCTGACTAAGAGAGAGAGTCTGAGTTGATTGGAGCTGAAACAGAGGTGATCTGAGCTTGAACTGAGTTGAAGATAGGTGGGATCTCCCTCACCAAACTCCACCATCCAATGAGCATGCACCAACACATCTAACGTGTGGGAAGAGAGAGGGGCGCAACGTTCAAGCCATAGACAACTCACAGATGCCTAAATCACCACTAAAGATTACGCATTAATCAAGGAAATGTCCTGCCTTGATTTAAGGAAGCCGATAGAAACTGATTTCGGTCAAATCAGAGCATTTCCCACTAATTTAAGAAAATGGGAATATTCTCCATTTATTAATTATTTCTATTTTTTAATTAATAAATTTGGAGGTGGAGCGAGATTTCCCATGGCGACTGTTCCTGCAGCTTCCACGACGGCGTCTTTGTTAGCAGAAGCAAACAGCGGCAACAGCAGTGGAGCATTAAGCTATCCGGCCAATCAACAAAACCAGGTTAGGGTTTCGAATCCCAGGGCCCATTCACGGGGCTCTCTCTCGGCTTCGAGCTTATCTGGAACTCGCCTGGATCGGCCTTTTGCTGGACAGTTTGATGGATATCGGGGTTCTCGGTCAGCTTTGTGGAAGTCGCCTGTGAATGAACAGGTTGCAGTCCATGGATCCTCCAATGCTTCAGCGGCTCCTGTTGCTCAAAGTTTGGAATCAAAATCGACCGGGGACAATGGGGACAGGCCTGCTGAAGTGTCTTCATCTTCTTCTTCATCGCCTTCTACAATGTTGGGTTCGGCTATTTCTGCATTTATGAATGAAGTCGCTGATCTGACCAAGATTTATGGATATGATAGATCCGTTTCGAAGGAATATAGGCAGGCGCCCCTGCTTCCTGTTGATTACAGGGCCAGGGTAGGCTTTGATTGCTTTCAAATCTTCATAAATCTGCCTACTGGAAATTCGATCTTGGTTTGGGTAAATGTTCTTGATTCAGTGGAGGCATTACGGGATAGTCTAGCAAGCCGCGTGGGTTATCCAGCATCCGTCTTCTATCTTGTGCATGTAGGAAAACCGATGCAGGACTCTTTAAATTTATCAGATTACCAGATTTCCAAGAATTGCTCCATATCTCTGTTGCTTCGGTTGAGGGGGGGAGCCGATGGCAAACAAAGTGGATCCTTCCCTTCACACAAAGGAACTGGTCCTTCATCTTACAAAGATGCAACCCGATCAAAGGGGCCACAGACAGAGGCGACCTCTACTGTTCAGCCCAGCCCATACATTGTGGAAAAACTGGAATCCACTCCAGTTCTGGAGATCAAAAGCGAACAGGTTAAAGGACTCTTTAGTTCTTTACAAGCTGAAGCAGTTATTTGTAGGTTTAATGGGTTTTGGCCCAAATCACATGATCTTCATGCCTGGATCTTCCAAAACTGGACAACTAATTGCCAGATTTTACTATGTTCAAAAGGTTTCTTTATAGTTCAGTTCGATTCTTTGGATGAGTATCAGAAGGTCTTATTGCAGGGACCTTGGTTTTGGGGGAGAGCTGGGCTCTTCATAACCCCTTGGTTTCCAGAATTTGATGCTAATACTATGGTGGTTACAAAGATGCCGGTATGGGTGAGATTACAAAATCTGCCTCTACCTTTTTGGCATCATTTAGTACTGGAAGACATAGGCAATCTTCTGGGAAGTTTCATTAAGAGTGACAATGACAGGAAGGACAAGGGCTTATTTACATATGCAAGAATTTGTGTGGAGATTGACCTCAGCAAAGGCCTCCCAGATAGATTACAGTTGAAACATGAAACTTTCACTTGGTTACAGAGTCTGGACTATGAAAATACAGCTTTCAGGTGCCGATTCTGCCATCTGACAGGTCATCTTCAAGACACATGCCCACTTGCGAAAAAGTTCCCAAAAAAGAAAAAGGGGTCGACGACAAACAGAAAGAACTGGCAGGCAGATTATGTCCCATTTCCAGATGGGAAGCAGGAAGTGAGGATGAAGAACAGCAAGATATGCAGAGAAACGAGGAAACATTGGTGACTGATGATGCAGAAGCACAGTCAACAGGAAAACAGACATCCGGTGAGGACACTCAGACAATCTTGGAGAATCCGGTGGATACATCCGCTAGTGGTCAAAAGCGTGCTCATGAATCTGCCAGTCCAGAATCTAATAAGGACATAGCGGTGTTTCAACAACCAGAGGAGGCAGTCTGTAATCAGCTAATTGTGGCTGCACCAAAGAAAGGGGTTTGGATTGAAGTGAAATCTAGGAAGAACGGGGGGAAAAAGGGGAGAATAGAGGAGTACTATAATCCTTGATCTCTCTGTTTGTAGAATTTTTTGTTTTGCATGAATGGTAACAATTTGTGACACAATTTGTGACAATGTATGGGACTAATTTGTCTCAATACATCTGCAGATGTAATTTTGTTCTTTTGAAATAAAATTACGATTTTTTTCGAGGAAAAAAAAAATTTAATAAATTTGATTTTTTGGAGATTTTTTACTTAAGTGATAAATTTATCACTTAAAACTTAGGAAAAGTAGGTTTTTGGGTTAAATGGGTGCTTTGAATTAGAAAACGAGCATCCCTATGAAAAAATCTGATCCCTAACCACACTTTTATTACATTTCCAATTTTTCCAATTAGACTATTGAAAAATAGCCTAAGTTTACGGGAAAAAATAGTTTTTACCAAAACTCAAAACTAAACCTAGGGGGACCTAGCACATGTCCATATGACTCAATATTAATGCCTAGCATGTTTATAAACATTGACACCTAGACTCTAATAACCTCCTAGGCTTAAATACCAAGACGACCACCACAACTTTGGAGGTATGAGTGAAAAACTCAGAAATTGTTAGTCGTTTATTCAACAACAAAGAATCTCTAAGGAGAAAAAACACTCTGGGCTAGTCGAATTGATATATAAGTCTAGGAGACCGATTCTTTTACATACACCACCATGCTAGAACATTTTATTACAACTCCCCCAAGGGGATATGAACATGTGGTACAAGAAAAGTTTAAAAAAAATTCCCAGAAGAGGCTTGGCTAACTTCTGAACCTTGAAGAATGAACAAGTATACTTGTTCTACTTTGTTGGCTCGCTTGAAAAATACAACCAAGTAAAATTTAGGTGGTAACACACACCCCTTGGCTTCGCTAGAAGTTAGCCTAAACAAAGGAGTTGAGTATCAAGTGACAACACTTGGCTCGAGCTTGCCCCCAAGGTCGAACCCAGTGGCTTGAAGAGTTCTGCCACGTGACTCGAGGTGCGAATTAGGTGACAACACTTTGGAAAGGGATTTTTAGCCTAATCATGCAGATCTATCAAGGATGTTGATGGCTGGAAATGATCCCTTACGACAGGGTTTTGAAGAAGATTCGTGGCAGCAAACAGAGATCGATGAGCGAGCTTATGATCATAGCAGTGTTTACTTCAACATTGTCCAAGTTTGGATAGAGGAGGCTTGTAAGAGGGGCCCTTCTTCTTGGCAGGAATTTAAAAGCATCATGGTTCGTGATCTTTTCCTTTGTTCCAACCCCATTCTGATAAAGGTAATGACATCTACAAAGCTCACCATTGACATGGTTTTCTCACGGATTATTGCCAAAGACAAAGGAAGAAGCCCTAGCATGAATGATATGTTGAGATGGCTTCACTGTTGGTATGATTTACTAGATCTATTTTTTTACCATGCGTAGAGTAGGAAGCTAGATTGCATAGTAGATTTAGTTTCGTTTGATTTCGTTATTTACTTTTACTCATGCATTGCACTTGTTATTTATTGCATTTCATTTTGATTTGAACAACGCGAGACGAAAGTGTCTGCTAGCGATGTATTTGACATAATTATCGTTAGATATGTGAGTAGGTATACAAGTACTAAGAGATTCTAGGGGGTTCTCATACACTCCCAAGAAGAGCGCATGTCCCACAATTGGAGCCAGCTATTATGCCCCAGATTTTCTATAGTGTTCCTTGCAAGATATGCCAGATGTTGGAATATCAAGCAATACTGAGAGAGTGGGGTGAATCAGAATTGATCTACCTTATTTAATATTTACCACTTAAAGATAAAATCAACAATAAAAACAGAACACACAATATTATCGTGGAAGCCCAATTGGGAAAACCACCAACACTTTCTATTACTGCAAAATTATATTTACAACTAGTTTGCAAGCACCAACTTGCTGGATGCACCATCACCCAAGTTTTTCAGCTATAATTGAATGATGCGCCAACACCCTGTTTACCAGCAATAACTGGAAGGAGGCTACGACCCCCTTGCGCCTCCCAACCACCCTTGTATAATAATTTGATCTATGACTTTTGTACACCTTCGAATCTTTCAACCAAATGTACTTGGACACTTGTTTGAAGGTTTAAAGCTTTGATTATATACCCTCAACCGTGCCTCTTCATCTAACAGTCATGTATCTTCATTGTGACCCTTCACAAATCAACAAGTCGTAAAATAACTTCTTCGTTACCAAAACTGTGAATTAACAGTGGGATAATGCACTATTCCGACTTCGACTTCCGACTTTCCAACTTCCCACTTTCCGACTTCCGACTTTTCGATTCCCAACTTTCGGAGTCAGAACCTTCAAAATATTTAACAATGGAAACTAATTCTTCTGACTTCCGACTTTCGGATTTTCGACTTTCCAACTTTCGAAATCAGAAACTCTAAAAACTTAGCATTGGAAACTAACGCTTCCGACTCCTACTTTCCAACTTTCTGACTTTACAAATTTCCAAAATTCCAGATTTCCTACTTTCCACCTTGCTGACTTTTCGGATTCCTGACTTTCTAGATTTCCTACTTTTTGACTTTACGAATTACCGACTTTTCAACTCTACGGATTTCCGACTTTCTGGATTTCCTACTTCCCGACTTTACGGATTTCTGACTTTCAGGATTTCCAACTTTCCGACTGTGATATTTTGTCAAGGATTTTCAACATTTTGGCTCAATCCTTTTGGCTTTTTCTATTTGTGCCTATTTCATCAATGTTGCCTTATAATCTTATGTTGACAACAATGCCAAATTAATCAACAATCTCCCGCTTTGGCATTGATTGGCAACATCTTCCTTTGACATCGAAAATGAACTTTTTCTTCCCCTTTGACAACAATGACAAATTTTTGAGAAAACTCCCCCTGTGGGTGTGTCTCCATTTCTAATCTTCCTGTGGCAGGGTTTTCATCCTTATAGTTAATTTTTAATGATGAGGGATAACCCCCAATTTCTGCCTAAGATAGGCAAATGATTCTCCAAGTAATAGTTTAGTAAAATTATCTACAATTTGTTCCTTCGTATCAATATACTCCAATTTGACCACTTTTTGAGACACTTGCTCTCTTAGAAAATGATATTTGATTGGAATATGTTTTGTCTTGGAGTACATAACAGGATTTTTGGATATATTTATAGCACTTGTGTTGTCACAGTGTATCACACTTGGGTCCTCATACTTCACAAGTGGATCTTCTAATGTTTGTTTCATCAAAATGATTTGACTACAACATGATGCAGCAGCAATATACTCAGCGTCTGCTGTAGAAAGTTAAATAGAGGACTGTTTTTTGCTTAACCAGGACACCAAGCAATCTCCTAAGTAGAATGTTGCTCCACTAGTGCTTTTTATGTCATCAATACTTCCAACCCAATCTGCATCAGTGAATGGCCTCAGAGTGAACTTATTGCTTTTTGGATACCATAATCCATAATTCATAGTACCTTTTAGATATTTAAGAATTCTTTTTACTGCAATCACATGTGTTTCTTTTGGGGCTGATTGGATCCTGGCAACCAAACCTACACCCTGCATTACATCTGGTCTTGTAGTTATTACATATAATAAACTACCAATCATTGACCTATACATAGTATGACCTACTTTTAAAGATTCATCATCCTTGCTCAATTTACAACCAGTGACCATAGGAGTACTAATAGGTTTGGAGTCTTCCATTTTGAACTTTTTTGACATCTCTTTGATATACTTAGTTTGGGAGATGAAGATCCCTTTTTCTAATTGAAATACTTGTAAACCTAGAAAGAATGTTAGTTCTCCCAACATTGACATTTCAAATTCCCTCTTCATTTTTGAAGCAAAGTTTACACTCATAATTTGTAGATCACTTCCAAATATGATATCATCTACATAGACAACAACAATGATCATATTTTTGTTTTCAAACTTTATGTATAGATTACTGTCAGTGGCCCCTCTTCTATATCCTTGTTGCTTTAAATATTTGTCAAGTCTTGAAAACCGTGCTCTTGGAGCCTGTTTGAGACCATAGAGTGCCTTTTAGTATGCACACATAATCTCTATTTTTTGATAGAAGAAAACCTTCAGGTTGTTCAATAAAGACTTCCTCTTCAAGTTCTCCATGAAGGAATTTATATTTTACATCCATTTGGTATTTTCAAGTTCTCCATTAAGGAATTCATATTTTACATCCATTTGGTATACTTTAAAACTTTTGTAACATGCAAATGCTAAAAACATTCTAATGGCTTCAAGTCTTGCCACAGGTGCAAACGTTTCTTCAAAGTCAACGCCTTCTACTTGAGCATATCCCTTGTACACTAGTCTGGACTTGTTTCTTATTACTTGACCTGTTGATGAAATTGTCATTGATGCCAACATGGATGCCACCACCTTGCTGGTAGATGTTGAAAAGCCCATGAAGTCATTGATGAAGACCCAGATGGTCTTGAAGCCCTGGTAGATGTTGAAAAGCCCAACATCATTCCCTAGAGCAGTTGACCCAGCAGCATCCCCAGCTGCATAAGTCACAGAATTAATTCCCAGCATCAACAGTTAAACCAACAGCATTACAGTATCAGTTGCACCAGCGGTTGAATAAGCAGAATTCCCAGCATAAGTTTAAGTAGCAATTCAAGAGAGAATCAATCCCCATTATCAGTTGAGGAACTATTTCCATAAGCTGGTGAAACAGCGTTAAGATTAGCAGTCTAAGCAGCCCCAGCATAAGCATCATTTCCACCGTTGAACTTCCTGAAATCTCTATGTAAAAAGGGCTACTGATTCGATAGCTATATTTTTGTTACGGCGCCTTGAAATGCTTTTTTAAAAATAAATATGAAGTCGGCCCTGAATAAATTTTTCAAGTCGCCCCCAAAAAAAAAATTTAGAAGTTGGCTCACACAAATCTATTTTTTTTCAAGTCGGCCTCACAAAAAAATTTCATGAAATGGGTATAAATACCCCACGATTTCACTTTAGAACATGGATATTTTTTTTTGTGTGGAGCTCTGCGTTTTTGACAGAGGCAAGAAATTCGCTGGGCATGGAAATTTCGGTGGAGCAGCTCGTTGTCTGAGGAAATTTCAGGATTTAAGCAGCAGAAGAATCTAGTTTGAAAAACAGTCCTCTCCTTTTATCCGAGTTCTGGAGCAACAAGTCTGTGGAATTTCGTGGGATCACATGCTGGCATTTTCTCCTCTCAGCAATGAAGAGCTTGATCAATTCTTTGGGTTAACAACAGCAGCACCAGCCCCAAAGGGGCACCGTTTGAGCAGAGGAGGGCTGCTGCAGACATACCTAGGCCCTAGAGGGCTTGCAACATCTTAAACAGGTCCTAAGGGGCTGAGCTAGGGCTGCAACCAGCCTAGACAGGCCCTAAAGTCAACTATAGCCTCTTAATAGTAAATGACAGCTTTGTTCCAGTCAAACTCAGCCTCAGAAAAGTCAAATGACAGCTTCAGAATTCTTTTGGTCAACAGTTACTGCAGATGACAGTGGTTAGGGCTGCTACAACAGCTCTAAAAAGTCTGAAATTTTTTTTAAGTTTTGCTGCAGAAGTTAAGGGTTTGTTATGGAGAAAACACATTGGGTGGCTGTGCTTTGACACTTGTTGATTCACTGGATACATTGGCACTGTTTGGTGATAAGGAAAGATTCAGTGCTGCAGTTCAATGGCTGGGCAAAAATCTGCGTTTTGATAAAGTAAGACTTGTTTGCCAGGCTTTCATGCGCATCAAGAAATTTCCATCTATGTGCTCATGATCTTTGGAAGAACAAAACTGTTTCTGTATTTGAGACAACAATTCGAGTACTTGGAGGCTTGCTTTCAGCACATCTTATAGCAAGTAATGATGCTACAGGAATGAGGGTCGATTCTTGTAACAACGAATTGCTTCATCTTTCTGAGGATTTGGCTCGAAGGTTTTGAATCTCCAACAGATTTTCACGGTAGAAGATGATGAGAAATTTTACATGAAGCAGTGGTTAGATGAGTGCACCATTCATAAGAACTCATGGATATTAGCTAAAAAGAAAACATCAAACATCAAATTCAGGATGTGGGTAAGATCGCAGGTTGTGGGAAATCGTAGGGTTCATTACTCCCTCACGCTGAGATTACAGTAGTTTTTGGGTATATCCTTTTGATTTGTTCTAAATTTTGGGTTGATGAATTGAAATTGAGTGTACTGTCTCCAAAGGATACAACGCTGCATAGAATAACTAAATTTATATGATGATCTGAGGAGGTGTTCAACTGTGAGATCACAAGAAGAAATGGCTGTGATAGAGTTGACAAATTGACAGAGATGATCAGATTGACAAGTAGGATGCCTTCATAAGCAATGGTACTGGGCAACAAGCAGACATTATGTGCAATGGTAAGTATACATATGGGGTGAAATCTTATGTGAATAGTATATACAAGATAATGTATATCTGTGGACAGTGGCATATAATGTACAGCGTATAGTATTTATACAAAGTCTGTGATTGGTACATTCTGAACATGACTGAGGCAACCAAATGAACAAGACTGGGCTTGACAGTAAGAGTTCTTTTACAGCAGTCTGAGTTTTAGTGACATTTCTTTGAAGTCTAGCCAACACATGAATGGACTGAAGGTTGGTTATGATTGAGGTTTCTTCATAAACCACCATAGTTGACTGATGGAGGATTTTCGACAGTGGTTCTCCTCAGCAAGTACACAACACAAGGATGACACAGTTTGCAAATTGATGCTCCGTTCCCTTCTGGTATGTATGACAACTTGTGAAATTATAATAATGATGTAGTGTATGCATGAGTGTTTTGATTGTACATAGAAGACTTGACAGTCTCTCTTGGAGAAAAGTACATGCCTGAATGTGAGATACTTGACTGTGAAAGAGTAAGGATGGCATGTATATTTTCAGCTTGATAAGCAACCAGTGTAGATGTTGATGATGATGACAGCTTGACAGCAAGTGTGATGATATGAATGCACAGTCAATGATGTGGCAGTACTTATGAATTTACACAGTGTTGAAGGCAAGGTTGAGGACAGTTTGATGACCAACAGAGATACTGAGCAGCAGTGACAAACAGATAATCAACAGACATGATGACTAACATTGATGAAGAAATTGACCAAGTAGTTTCCAGAGAATGACCAGCAAAGATTGACCAGAGATCTAAGAGCAGCAGTGAAGAGTGATGACCAAAGATTAAGAAGTACTGACCAGAGGATAATTTGCAGCAGTAGATGGCCAGCAGTTGTAATGAAAAGCAGTGTTACAGCAGAATTAATGTGATGAGCAGTGTTGATGATGTGACAGAGATGTCATGTGTATGATGACAGTGAACCTTAATTGTAAATGCAAGCTTGTCTTGCTTTTGAGGTTAGGATACCTCAAACCCTTCTTAGCAGGGTCTAAGAAAACCAGGCAAGGTCCTGGATTAAGAGTAAGTGCTCTATTTATCAGTAGGTGCTGATTTTGCCTGACGGTTGTCGCCGAACCACAATTAATATAAAAGATTACAAATTTATATGATGTGGTGTTCTTTTGTGTTATGGCTCTTGATGATTGAAATGCTTATGCTATGTGAATGATGAAGTGAAATGATGTTTATGAAATGATTATGGTAGAGTAATGGAATGATGAACTGTAGTTAAGTGTGACAGGTCAAGAAAAGTTGTAAAAATTGCTTTACACTAATTCACCCCCCCTCTCAGTGTCTACATGACCAACCTCATTGAACCTGTTCTTGAAAACCCATTTGGTCCCAATGATATTTAAGCCTTTCGGTCTTGGAACAAGTTCCCAAGTTTGGTTTTTCTCTATTTGATCCAACTCATCATTCATAGCACCGATCCAATCATCTTTGCTAGCTTCTGCAAATGCCTTTGGCTCAACTAATGAGAGTAATGGTTGTTCTTCAAATATTAGTTGTCTTCCTGTCTGGACTCCTGCATCTTTGTCACCTATGATTAAGGTTTCAGAATGATTAATTTGGATTCTTCTAGATGGAGTTCTTGTATCAGATCTAGGAGAGTTTTCATATTTACTTTCATGTGATTCTTCATCTTCTTTCTCTTCTTTTTCTGAAGTCTCCTGCTTTTGAGAATCTTCATTTTTTTCTTCATCATCCACACTTTCTTGGATTTGTGTTCTTCTCAGATTAGTGTCATCAAAAGTTACATTTGCACTTTCTATGATCTTGTCTAACCTTAGATTGTAACATCTATATGCCCTTTTGCTGGAAGAATATCCCAGAAATATGCCTTCATCTGTTCTAGAGTCAAACTTCCCTAGATTATCATCCTCTCTTTTTATGTAGCATTTACTTCCAAAAACTCTAAAATACTTAACTGAAGTTAGTCTTCCAAACCATAGCTCATAAGGAGTTTTGTCACTATTTACTCTAAGTTGTCCTCTGTTTTGTACATAGACAGATGTATATACTGCATCTCTTCAATATCCACCAAGAAGTTTTGCTTCATTAAGCATAGTTCTAGGCTCTAGCTGCTTCTTGGACAGTTCTATTTTTCCTCTCAACAACTCCATTTTGTTGAGGTGTTTTTGGGGCTGAAAATTGCCTCTTGATTACATGAGTTTCACAAAACTCATTGAATTCATTTGAGGTGAACTCACCACCATTGTCTGATCTTAAACATTTAATCTTGAGATTTGCTTCATTTTCAACAAATACTTTGAAGGCTTTGAACTTCATAAAGGCTTCTGATTTTTCTTTAAGAAATGCCACCCAAGTCATCCTTGTATAATCATCAATTAATAACATGACGTAATGTTCACCTTGAAAGAATTTAGTCCTTGTAGGTCCACAAAGATCAGTGTGAATTATTTCTAATGGTTAAGAGGTTGTATGCTCTTTGACCTTGAAGCTTATTCTTGTTTGCCTCCCATGAAGACAATGTCTACAAACATGGTTTGGTGGTTTTATGATATTTGGCAAATTCCTTACAACTCCCTGCTTACTGACTTTTATCAGATTGTATAAGCTCAAATGCCCCATCCTTCTATGCCATAGCAAACCTTCATCAATTTTACTCATACAGAATTGTTCTTCATTTTCTAGAATATACACATTGCTTGGAGTTCTCACAGCAGTCCAAACAAGTTTTCCTGAATCTTTTCTTTTGATTTCACACTTCTTGGAATCAAAGATACATATGTGTCCTTGATCACATGTTTGGCTCACACCAGTGTTGCCAGAGCGTGGAAGCGAAGCGGGTGCGGCTGCGGGTGCGGGAAGCGGGTGCGCGGAAGCGTGTTTTCAAAAAATGGCCGAAAGCTAAGCGTGGTCGGAAGCGTTTATATATATATATATATATATGTTCAAAAGAAAACATGTAGAATGTCAAACTAGATGCAAAATTTATGAAACATGTATGTTTGTGATACTTCCAATATATGAAATGCCATCTAGATTCTATATTA
>LPNX010975025.1:94439-106363 GCA_001517045.1 Pseudotsuga menziesii
ACTAAGAAAGCCCTAGGGCCCACCCACAAAGCCAAATTAGAAAAAAAAAAATCAAAAAAAAGTGAAGTTTGCGGCCTCTCGCCCGGCGCGCGGTTCCGGATTTTAGGGCGCGCGGTTCCGAAATTTAGGGTGCGAGAATTCTGAGTTTCCGGCACGCGGTTCCTTCACTAATTGCCCAAAACGAATTGCAAAAACCAGGAAGCGTGATTTCCTTAACCAGTTCGCGGTTCCTTTTTTCCGGTGCGCAGTTCCTAGGACGCTTCGGGGGCGAACTCGCTCGGAGCGAGGTTCCGGGGTCGGATCCGGGGGGGGAAGCTTCGGCAACTCTGGCTCACACTTAATAGATTAGGTTTTAAGTCTTTTACAAGCAAAACATTTTTAGCTTTCATTTTGTCTCTAAGGACAATTGTACCTTTCCCAATTATTTTAAAGGATAAATTATCTCCAAAAGTGACTTTTCCTTTTTTATTTCTTTTTAGAGTTATAAACTTGTTTGGATCTCCTGTCATGTGTTTTGAGCATACATTGTCCACATGTCATAGATTTTGTTTTTCTGTTGCACATAGAGCAATTGAACATTCAACATCTTCCTTCTTCTTCAAACCTTCCTCTCCTCATTTCCTTCAGATTTTGTGGTGTCATTCTCCATAGGAATCACTGGTTTACAATTTCTATCTGTGTGTCCTTGGTTACTACATTTGTAGCATTTGTTGATTTTTCTTTAAATTGTTTAGATGATATCTTAAAACAATTAGCCACTAGAAGATCACTGAAAGAACAACATGCACAAAAACATAAGAACATAGGAACACAAAGATTTTCCTCGGGGAAACCACAAGGGAGAAAACCCCGCAAAACTTCCTCAGTATAGAACTCAATCAGTGTAGTGTAAAACCCAGACAACTGCTTCTTCTTCTTTCTAGCGCACTACTGCTTCTCTCTCTTGCTAAGAACAACTTGAGTGAGTGAGTACAAATGAATGGAGGCGCCTCCTATTTATATTCTTCTGTTGACTTGACATCTAACTTGGTGGGGCCGACTTCACTAGCTGTCAAGGCCAACTTGTCCAACTGGACATCACTTTTAATGACACTGACAAGACCAAACTCATCTCCGGAAGGAGGAATACAATAACACTTGGAATATCTTCCGAAGTTACAATAAATTAACACTCCATCTTAACTAGGAAGGTATTCAACAACTACTATTACAACTGTCTGGTGAGACTCTATATGTCATAGGAAGTTTTGGAACATTTGTCTAACATCTTCATCATTGATCTCGCCTGGAACATCTTCTGCAATCTTCATCTTCTGTGTGTCCTTGGACATCTCTTGTTTGAATCATCTTCTGGATATTCTTCTTGTAGTTTTCGTCTTTCGTATGTTCTTGAACATCTTCTATTTGTCTTCTGCTTAGCAATCTTCTTCTTGAAGTCTTTGTCTTTTGTACTTTATCAAACATCTTTTATTCGTCTTCTTCTTGAATCAACTTCTGAATCTTCTTCCTTAAAACATCAGTATGTGAATACTAAATCAACGTCTGTCTGGATCATCTTCTAATAGATCAGTATGAGAATACTGAGACATCATCTTTGATTTTATTTCCTACAATATCTATGTAAGGATATTGACATCATCAACAATCATCATCAACTTGTTAGTGCTAAAAACTCGACAATAACTAATGCTAGAGCATTATCTGCATAGTCAGCATAGAGATGTTGATACATTGATAGTATCATCAGTATAAGAATATTGAAGCAACATGCAACTATAATCATCAGTGTATCATTACTGATACAAACTCAATCAATCACTGATCAAGAAGCAAACAGACATCTCAATAATAGCAACAGCATAATAACCGCCATCATATCAAATAATCATCAATCATCTTAACAGTATGACAATACTGCACCAATCATCAGTAATCAGAAATCATCAACTACTAACAGTATCTTGCAACAACTCATCAAGCATCTTATCAGCAATACTGTAATCATCAAGCATATCAACAGTCGTCAACAATCAACAGTATATCAATACTGTAACAATCATCAAGCATCAACAATCAACAGTATAGCAACACTGAGGATACATCTTTCCCTTCATCTTCTTCGGAGCAGCATCACGGTGAGTTATCTGGCAGATCCATCCAGCCATTTTGTCTAACTTACTAACTCTTTCGAGCCAAACAAGCCTAGTTAGACAAATGGATCTCCCTGGGGACCAAACAAGCCTTTTTTGGCTTACTAACCCTTTCAGGCCAAACAAGCCTAGCCAGATATACTAATCCCCCTAGGATCGACAGGTCTTTAGTCTGGGTTACTAACCCTTTCAAGCCAAACAAGCCTAGCCTGATGTACCCTCCCCTAAACTGACCTACTCACCACTGCATCCAACATCTGTTGTACCTCTCTCTTTCAAGAGAGGTCCTTTCGGACTAGACCAAGCTTGTCTCGACAGTATTCAAAATTTACACGAGCCAGAGGCTTAGTCAACACATCTGCTACTTGTTCCTCAGTGGGAACATACTTAAGCTTTGCAGCTCCCTTTTGAACCATATCCCGAATGAAATGATATTTGATCTCAATGTATTTCGACTTATCATGAAATACGAGATTCTCTGTCATCTTGATACAACTCTAATTATCACACAGGATATCAGTGACATCTATCTTTGCATCGAATAGTCCTGACAACATCTTTTGAATCCATACTGCCTCGATGCAGGTTGAACATGCTCCAATGTATTCTGCCTCTGTTGTACTAAGTGCAACACTGGTCTGCTTTCTACTGAACCAAGAGATCATGCCAGATCCCAAACTGAAACAACATCTAGATGTACTTTTCCTATCTTTGGCACTTCCGCCCCAATTTGAGTCTGCATATCCATGCAACTTGATCTCTCCATTGGATGCATATATGAGCCCATAATCTAAAGTTCCCTTTAGATACCTCATCACATGTTTTGCACCAATTAGGTGAATGTGTCATTAGTGGAAATTTCAGCTCAAAATGGGCCTTTTAACTTTAACTCAAATTCCATGTCATCATGTGTTAGCCAATGAAATTGCTTTAAATTTAAAATACCGTATAGGTCTTAAACACTTTTTTAATATAAAATTGGGGATAGGTATCATAAAAAAACTACTTTTTTTGTTTGTATTTTCGACATATCTCCCCGTCGGCATACTTTTGACGGACCCCGCTACCCCAAAAACAAGAAATACCTGAAAAAACGTGATGATGAAAAACAAGAAATACCCACTCGGCATAATCTTGACGGACCCCACTACCCCAAAAACAAGAAATACCTGAAAAATATTATTATTTTTTTTAACTATTATTTTATTAATTTTTTTTAGGAGGCCCATTTTGAGTTGAAATTTCCTCTAATGTTAGGATTCACCACGTACTGACTTAAGGTGTTTACTGCAAAACATATATCTGGTCTAGTATTGGTGAGGTACATCAACGAACCAATGATCTGTCTATATATAGTGTGGCATCAACAACTTCTGAGGTGTCGTCATTCAATAGCTTCAAACTAGTAGTCCATGGAGTAGTCATAGCTTTGCAATCTAGCATTCCAAATCTTTTTAAAATTTCAACAGTATACTTTCCTTGATTTAGACAAATCTCATCTGAATGTTGCCATACTTCAAGTCCTAGAAAGTAGTGCATCATTCCAAGGTCTTTCATTTCAAATTCTGCAGCAAGCCTCTTCTTACATTCGATAATCGACTTATCTTCTCCCGTCAAAAATAGATCATTTACATATAATAATAAAATTAAAATTCCATCTTCATCAACCTTGCAGTAGAGGTTGGAATCTGCTTTACTCTTAGTAAAGCCTAAGCTCATTAAGAATCCATCAATCCTTCCATACCATGCTCTGGGTGCTTGCTTTAATCCATACAATGCTTTCTTTAGTCGACATACATGAGTCTTCTGATCATTGATCTTGAATCCTTGCAGTTGTTCGATATAAACTTCTTCTTCAATCACACCATTCAGAAATGTCGTCTTTACGTCCAATTGATGTAGCTTCCATTTCATGTTGGAGGCCAAGGCAAGAACAGTTCTTATAGAGTTGTATCTAGCTACTGGAGCAAAAGTCTCTTCATAATCAATTCCCTCTTTCTGAGACAATCCTCGGGCTACAAATCTAGCCTTATATTGTTCTATACTTCCATCTGCTGAGTGTTTGGTTTTGAGTATTCATTTAGAGGATACCACTGACTTGTCCTTTGGTCTAGGTACTATTTCCCACACATCATTCTGCATAATGGATTGGTATTCCTCGACCATTGCATCAGCCCACTCCTTCTGTTTTATTGCTTCTTCAAAACAAGTTGGTTCTTTGTCGACTAGATCACACATCAAGGCCATGTAACTGGGGTATGAATTTGGCTTCTTTCTTTCTCGAATGGCTCCTTCGGGAGCACCAAGTCTTTTTGCTTCTTCAATCACTTCACGAGCCCAGGCAGGTTTTCTCTTTCGAGAAATCAGTTCACTTAGTAAATCTTCAGGTAGCTGGGGTTCTGTCATGTCATGCTCTTCAGGTATCGGGTCTTCTTCTTCAATTTTGACTTCTTTAGGACTTTCAATAGTTTTGGGAGTTTCATGCTCCTCTTCATCCTCCTTGTCTTTTCTTGATTTTCTGAAGGCTGAATCTTCATCAAATGTAACATCTCTATTAAGTTCAATTTGACGATACCCTGGGATATATATTCGATGAAGGATCAAATCTCTGCTAACATCTTACGAACAATCCTTTCTTTCCTGAAGGATCTAGTTTTGATCTTTTCTCCTTGGGAATATGAATGTAAACAGGACAACCAAAAATCTTTAGATGACTTACCTCTAGTCTTTCACCAGAAAACATTTCTTCTAGAGCTGTATTCCCAAGAGCACTATGAGAGATTTGATTCTGAACATATACAGTTGTTCTTGCTGCTTCTGCCCATATGTACATTGGGATATCTTGATCATGTATCATAGCTTTAACAGCTTCCATGATGGATCTTTTCTTTCTCTCCGCCACACCATTTTGTTGTGGATTGTGGGGAATGGTGAGCTCCCTCTTAATCCCGGCCTCTTTACAAAAATCATTGAATTCATTTGAAGTATACGCTCCTCCATTGTCTGATTTTAGAATCTTGATTTTCTTTTCAGAAAGGTTTTCTACTAGGGCTTTAAACTTTTTGAATCTTTCAAACACTTCATCCTTCTTTTTCAGGAAGTATATCCAAGTCTTTCTGGAGTAGTCATCAATGAAGGAGGCATAGTAAGAGTATCCACTTAATGAAGTGGTTTGCATTGGCCCACAGATATCTGAGTGAATAATATCTAAGGTCCTTTTTGCCTTACTATTACTTTTCGAAAAGGGATTCTTAGTATTATTCCCTTGTGCACATCTCTTGCACACTCCTTCATGTTTTATCTGAATTTCTGGTAAACCAGTTACCACCTTGCTTACAATTGGAAGAGCTTTGTAGTGAACATGAGCAAGCCTTCTATGCCATAGCTCACTTGGATTGATGGTACTGGTTGTTAATGCAGAATCTGTATGTCCCTTTAGTTTGTAGAGACCTCCTTCTTCAACTCCAATTTCTACTGCATAATCGATAGTTTTGCCTTTGGTCCACATGAGGACTTTTCTATCTACAAAGGCAACTCTGAAGCCTTTCTTGTCTAAAGCTGAAATGGAAAGAAGATTATTCTTTAGTCTTGGGACATAGAAGACATCCTTCATTTTCATCGGCTTTCCGGAATCCAATTTGCAGGATGCTTCTCCTAACCCTTTAATGGGATATTGAGAGTCATCTCATAGGATGCTTCTCCTAACCCTTTAATGGGATATTGAGAGTCATCTCCAAGCATTACTTTGTGTGGAGACTCCTTTTGTTCAAGACATGAGAGTGACTCCTTGAAACTGTTCATGTGCTTGGAGGCACCACTGTCAAGTAGCCAGGTATCATTTTCGGGTGAGATTGATCCAGTTAGGGCAGAGATCAAAACATATTCTTCATTGGAGTCTTTATCCTTCTTTACTTCTTATTCTTCATCTCGATCACTGTCTTCAGCAGCATGTGCTTGAAACCTTCTCATCTTCTTTAGTATTTATGCTTTCATGGGGCAGTTAATTGCAATGTGTCATAACTTGTGACAGTTGAAGCATTCAAAGCTTGAGAAATCTCTCTTAGATCTTTGAAACCCTAGAGTCTTAGGAGGACGGTCATGACTCTTTCTTTTTCCTTTGGTATGGCCAGTTAAGGCTTGATCCTCATTGTCATTTAGCTTTTCTTCTCTGGCTGCTATCCTCTCTTCTTCTTGGACACATTCTTCCCATAACTTCCAAAATTTGGTTAGTTTCCTTCTTGAACAAATTCCTTGGATGAAAGCTTCCCAATCTCTTGGAAGGCCATTCAAGGTTGTCATTACAACTTCTGCTTCTTCAACCATGTCACCAATGGCTTCTAATTGATCCTTGATTTGAGCTACTCTTCGTAAACTAAGATTGCATAGTCTCTGATTTCTGAGCTCTTACACTTTTCAGTTGATTCCTCAGGGTCATCTTCCTATTAATGTTTCTTCCTTCAAATAGCCCTGATAAGGCATCAAACATTTCTTTTGGAGTCTCCATGGAAGATACTTGAGGAATCAAATTGTCTTTGATTAAATCAGCTATGATCATATCCTTCTTGTGCTTGGATTTGGCTTCATCCCCTTCTGGTTCTTTCACTTCCTCTTTCACAAATTGGTCTAGATCATTCTCTTGGAGGATGAGCATGATTATGTACTTCCATGCTCTGAAGTTCTCAGCTCCTTCAAGCTTTTCATTTAGCTTGGTATTCTTTGTCATCTTAAAAAAGAACTGAGAACCTCAAATGGAAATAGATAGAAAGATATTCACTTTCAGAAAACAACTCTTGAATCACCTTCTTCCTGAGGTCCTAGGGTTTGGAGTGGAAACCCTAATTTTGCAGCTGGAATCATAGGTGGAGCCGAGTGGTGGAAAAGATGCGCCCTCCAGAGGCAAGGTAGACTGTATCTTCCTTTTTCTGAGATTGATGATGAAACCCTGGAAAACTGAAACCCTAGTTTTTCCCGACAGCAGTAACAGGTCCAAAATTGAAAATTCTTGGAATTCAGTTATGTCACCACAGAAGATGCACCCTTCAGAGGTGAATTGGAGGAGCCCTCTTTTTTGGTTGATCTGTTGAGGGATTTGTTAAGAACAACACGCCCTAGTTGTGCAATGTCTCCTTTCAGGGTGGCTCTGATACCATGTTGTTTTTTCTTTAAATTGTTTATATGATATCTTAAAACAATTAGCCACTAGAAGATCACTGAAAGAACAACATGCACAAAAACATAAGAACACAGGAACACAAAGATTTTCAGGGGGAAACCACAAGGGAAAAAACCCCGCAAAACTTCCTCAGTATAGAACTCAACCAGTGTAGTGTAAAACCCAAACAACTGCTTCTTCTTCTTTCTAGCGCACTACTGCTTCTCTCTCTTGCTAAGAACAACTTGAGTGAGTGAGTACAAATGAAGGGAGGCGCCTCCTATTTATATTCTTCTGTTGACTTGACATCTAACTTGGTGGGGCTGACTTCACTACCTGTCAGGGCCGACTTGTCCAACTGGACATCACAAATAGCATTTATTACAATGACACTTGGGTGCTAATGACCTGACTTACATTCGGAGATTTATATTGCTTCTTTTAATGACACTGACAAGACCAAACTCATCTCCCGAAGGAGGAATACAATAATACTTGGAATATCTTCCTAAGTTACAATAAATTAACAGTGTTCAATATTATAACTCTGTAGAGGAGCAAAAGAATTATAGTTTCTTCCTTTTGGATTGCTTCTAATAACATTCTTCTTATAGAAAAGAGATTGTGATGTAATGCTTTTCCCAGTAGGAATCATTAATTTATAATTTCTAGCTATATGTCCTTGGTTACCACACTTGTAACATTCTATGTCATACCTTAGTAAGTGTGTAAAAGAATTATGAATTCTTCCTCCTTGAAAAACACCAGAATAGCCATTCTTGTAGAGAGATTTCTGATTATATTTTTGGTGTGCTTTACATTCCATCGCTTCATGTCCAAAATTGTTACATGCATAACAATTTCCCAAAAAGAGTTATTGGACACTTGGCACATTATCTGTCCTGCTTTCATTTTGAGAAGGAGCAATTTTTTTACTATATTCCCTTACAAATGGTCTGATAAGTGCATTGACATAACTTCTTTTATTTCATTCTTTATTTATGAAATAAGATTGTTCTAACTTCTTTCCTTTGTCATAACCTAGTCCAGTTTTATTGCTGGGTGATCTTTGACAAGTTAGGATGTCATCTAGAGTTTTTGAGTTGCTTTTAAACTTTGATTGAAAGGATTCTTCATCAGTCTTCCTACTAAGCAAGATCATTTCAGCTTTGAACTTTTCTAGTTCTTGCTCTCTTTCTTTGAGCTGTCATTCCAGGTTTTTTTCAACGTTTTTGGCTTCTTGAATCTGATTTTTTATGTCAGCAATAATTCTTTCTGCATCATTGTTTTTCTCCTCAAATTCTGTCACATGAATTTTTAGTTTTTTGTACATCCTCTTATACTTCCCTAATTCTTCAAGAGAACTTATAAGATCTGCTTCAAGATCTACCACACCTTCTACTTCTTCTTCAGAGATTTTGTTCTCGATTCCCATGAATAGTACTTCTGCTTCCTCATCTTCACTAGAGTCATTTTAGCAGCTAATATTCATGGAATAAAAAAATTTCTTCTTATTCTTAAATTTCTTCTTGCATATGGTTTTATTCTTATGATCCTTCTTATGACTGCAAGGTTCTTCATCATCACTATCCTCTTGTCTTGGGTAAGGACACTTTGAGGCATAGTGACCAATCTGTCCACAAATTAAACATTTCAGAGGTAGCTTTCCTTTGTACTTGCCAGTACCTCTTGTTGGAGTTTGTGCAACTTCAGAATCTAGTCTTGTTGTCCTCCTTTGGAAGTTGAACTTGTTGTAATCATTCATACAAACCCTAGAAAAAAAAACAATGTAATCCTTGGGGTGAGAAGCCAGCAATAAAAGAATAAAATAAAAGTTATGAAATATAAAATTATATTGCTCCCCCAAGTGAAGTTGGCCCCACTTAAATTCTGGGTGGGAAAACAGTATAACTAGGAGGCGCCCCTCCTCATTATTTCACATAGCAGCAGCACAAGTGAAGTGCGCAGTTTTTTGGCATAGTGCAGCTACACAACAGCTCAGAGAAGTTCGCATACACTGCAGAAGAAGATTGTTTTCAGGATTTCAATCTTTGGAAAGCGTTTCCATATTTTTCTTTTTTCTTTCTTCATTGTACTCTGATCTCAGAATTATTATCTCTAGACGAAGGTTGCTGGGTTTTCTCCCATTTGGGTTTCCCAGGTGAAAAATACTTTTGTTATTGTTCTGTGCTTTGTCTATCTTCTAATGATCCTATTGATAAATGCAATTAAGATATACTGCTATAATATTAAGAAAATCTAACATGGTATCAGAGAAGTACTAGAAGAAGCCATTGCCGGAACTCTGTCAGCAACCTGTCGAAACTAGGGTTTCATCTTTCAAGGTCTTCACTCAACCTTTTGGCAGAAAAAAGAGCTTTGGGAATTTCGCTCTAAGGAGGGCGCATCTTTTGGTGAAGACAGAATTCAATTCTAAGAATTTTCAATATTGACCTAATTCTGCAGCTGCATCAGAAATTAGGGTTTCCAATTTTGACCTATCTGTGGAGTCAGGTTTCCAAAACTCCAACTTTCATTTTTGACCTACCCTCTGCTGGAGTCTCAGATCCAGATCTGCAGTCAAGATGATCAGCATGAAGGTTGAAGATCGTTTGGAAGGGGCTTCCAATTTCATCCCCTGGAAGTCTAGGTTTCTTCTTCTACTAGAAGAAAATGATCTATTACAGTTTGTAAAGGCAAAGGTCCCAGAACCAAAAGTCGAAGAAGACAAACCTCGCTAGAGAAAGGATGATGCCAAAGCAAGGAGGATTTTAGTGGACTCAGTTAGAGATCACTTGGTTCCTCAGATCTCGGAAAAGACGATAGCGAGGAAGATGTTCAAAACCTTAAAGAAGCTATTTGAACACAGTAGCACCAATGTGACTCTCACATTGAGGAATCAACTGTCGAATATGAAGATGACGAAGTCCGAGAATATTGCCTCATATTTCATGAGGATCACCGAGCTCCAGGACAACCTAAAGTCCAGTGGAGACAATCTTGAAGAAAAGGATCTCGTTATGACCACCTTAAATGGTCTCCCACCATCTTGGGAGTCTTTCATCCAAACTATAAGTGGTGGAACCAAGCTGCCCAAATTTGATAAGCTATGGGCAGAATGCACTCAGGAAGAAGTAATAACCACAACACGCCAAAGACTTCATGGCGCTCACCATGAGGAGAATCAAGCATTCATATCTCATACCAAGAAAGGCAAGGGAAGGGGAAGGAAGTCCTTCAATCACAACCACCAAGATATGAGATCAAGTCCTCCCCCAGATAAGAAGAAACAAGAGAAGAAGGACTTATCTTAGATACAGTGCTACAGGTGCAAGAAATAAGGTCATTATGCCAGTAGCTGTCGAAGTTTAATCAAAAAGGAAGCATGAAGCTTCAACTACTGATCTAGAAGAAGACCCTCCTCACAAGGAGCCAAGGAAGGATGATCGTTCGGAGTTCTTCTAAGAAATGATATGAAGATACAGATTGTGATGATCGTCAAGCATATGAAGACCAGTGGACCCTGACAGTGGGAGCCCACCCACAAACCTACAAAAGATAAGTATTTGATTTTACATGCTCTAGTAGCTTAGATCTAGTTGTTTTTAATATGTGTTACACAGATCTACATTCCTAAAATTCAGGTAGTTAAATTGTAATGTCCTCTTCCAAATAGGCCTTGAGGCCCAAAAACCGCTAACCTATGTGATTCCTGTGGGTTCGAGCGGTTACTGATAGCTAGGGAATCGGCTAAGGACTGATGCCATCCATAGAAGATCTAGGGCATCATCATTTGGTCAAGAAGGGCCACCAGGACCAAAGACCACCTTCGAGCATGCCATCCAAGCATTATTTAATGATGCATGCACTTTTTAAGTCTCCATCCGCATGCATGCAAGTCAACGGCAAATTAGAAGATAAAGTGACCTAATTAGGTCAAAGATTAGGTTTTGCGCAGTTGAACTTTATAAATAGAGGATAAAACGAAAGGAGACTCCACTTTTTTTATTATGATTAATTTGGGAGCTCTTGGATAGCAGCACAGCGTGCAGCACAGCAGTTGGGGTTGGAGACGGAGTCTTCAGCGAACAAGATTTCGGCAATGAAACATCTGTCCTAGTCTTATTCCGGGTAAGCCATACAGGTTCACCACTTGTTCTTCATTCATTCATCAGTTATCTAGTACATGGTATAGATCGTTGCAGGGACACGTGTGCAGCCATAAGAGGGGGTTTTCAGCCAGAAAGCCCTAATTAGCTGCTGGGCCTTCAGATCTCAGTTTCCTTCCGAAACTCAGGCACTATTCTCATCATCAGCTTCATACTCCGGTACCCGGTGATTATCAGATCCATCAGTGCTCATCCGAAGCAGTTATTAGCAGTTTCGGGGTTCCAGGGGCGTGAGTAGCTGCCTCTCTGAAGCAATTCACTACCCTGCCTAGAGGTCTCAGAATCTCCGCATGCATCAGGCGATCTCTCCGGCACTGAAAAACTATCAACCCTGCAAATTCGCAGTTCCATCCGACACCTCCTTCCTTGAGGGCGTCACCCTTTTCTGACTGGGGCGTCTTGCTGCTGGGGGTTCACCTGAAGCAGAGGAGATCAGCCCATCTCCGATCCAGT
>LPNX010975025.1:108741-156748 GCA_001517045.1 Pseudotsuga menziesii
AGCTGGGTTATATACAGCCCAGTTCTAGCCCCTTTGCATCTTCAGTAGTTCTGGTTAAGAAGAAGGATGGTACGCTGCGTATGTGCATCGATTATTGAGCACTCAACAAAAAGACCATTAAGAACAGGTATCCCATTCCCAGAATTGACGAACTCATGGATGAGCTTCGGGGAGCTCAATACTTCTCCAAGATCGATCTTCGCTCGGGATACCATCGGATCAGGGTAAGGGACCAGGACATCCCCAAAACAGCTTTTCACTGTCACTATGGTCACTATGAGTTTTTGGTCATGCCCTTTGGGCTTAGCAATGCTCCAGCCACTTTTCAGTCATGCATGAACCACACCTTCAGGGCACAGCTACCTAAGTTTTTGCTTGTATTCTTTGATGACATCCTGATTTACAGCAAAACATGGGAAGAGCACTTGAAACACCTGGACGAGGCGCTAAGTATTTTAGAAGAACAGTCACTTTACGCGAAAATGTCCAAGTGTGAGTTTGGCATGAAGGAAATGTTATATTTAGGACATGTAATCAATGCAGAAGGAGTACAGGTTGACATGGAGAAAATCCGATCTATCAGAGATTGGCCCGCGCCAAAAACAATTACAGAATTGAGAGGGTTCCTAGGTCTGTGCACTTATTACCGACGGTACGTTAAGGGATTCTCCCAGTTTGCAGCACCCCTCATAGATCTCACCAAGAAGGGGGCGTTCACTTGGACAGACTTAGCACAGAAAACTTTCGAGGAGATGAAGGTTATTATGAGTTCTTGTCCAGTTCTAGCATTACCAGACTTCTCACAACCTAAGTAACAGGACACGTCCTAAACCCCCACCGTGTCCCGTGTCCCCGTGTCCGACACGAAAACGTCAAGGACACGTGTCGGACACGTCATTTTACGTGTCCTAAAATAGGACACTTCAAAGTACGTGTCAGACACTGTGAAATCACGTGTCCTAGATGTGTCCTGGACGTGTCCTGAAAACATGACACTTTTTTCAAAAACAGGACACTTTTTTCTAAAAATCATGACACTTTTTCCAAAAAAATGACATTTTTTCCAAAAAACATGACATTTTTTCTTGCATTTTTTCCTAAAATAACAGTTATAGAGTACGCTAACCTAAAATCACACACTGCTGATAATATGGACAGAAAACACACAGATCTGCACTCCCTAAACAACATATGTATTCTACTAATTATACATGATAAACTCACAAAGAAAAAGCCCAAATCTTTAACTTACTCACTAACACACTGGTTTGCCCTTCATTTCTTTTATAGAATAAGAGACAAGAAAAGATACAATGTATCTAGACTCATGCATGAAGTGCCCCAACTGACAGAATCAAACCCTAACCCTAATCATTACTGCCAGTGCACCTGCCTGCATGAATAATAGTGTCAAAGCTTATGCACCCTAGCTAGAGGATGACTATGGCATATATGTATGAACACTCCTTGGTATCTGCACCCTCACTCAAGAGTCAGCTCCTCCTCCAAGCATTCTAACTACCTACTACCTAGAGATTTGCATCCTCTATGACTATGAATCTGCATCCTCTATGAGACATTGAGAAATTTTATGAATCTTCAATCTTGAATCTATAAATCTATGAATCTTGAATCTATGAATCTATGAATGACAAATGTGTAATGTTGATGACAAATGTGATTGTGCATTGTGTATTTATTCTAATTTCTATTGAATATGTGTAAATGTTCTAGATTTAAAAAAAAATGGATCTATATGACTATATTTTTAATATATATATATATTTTTAATTAAAAAATATATATATATAAAACGTGTCCTCCGTGTCCTAATTCCGGGGGTCGCCGTGTCCGTGTCGGACACTCGTATTTCCGTGTCCTCCGTGTCCCGTGTCCTCGTGTCATGTGACTTAGCTCACAACCCTTTATAGTAGAATGCGATGCCTCAGGGGAAGGGTTAGGAGTAGTGTTGATGCAGAATCATCACCCTATTGCATTTGAGAGCCGTAAACTGAAGGACTACGAGATGCTAACCATCTTGCATGCTCTCACAAAATTCAAACAGTACCTGGTGGGCAGTAAGTTCAAAATCAAAACCGATCATAACAGCCTCAAGTATTTCCTAGAGCAGAAGGAACTGAATGAGCGACAGCAGAAATGGGTCAGCGAGGTACAATCCTACGATTTCGAGATCAAGTATGTGAAAGGTAAGACTAATGTAGTAGCTGATGCATTATCCAAGCGTCCAGCCCCATTATCTCTCAGTAGTATATCCATGGATTGGAGGGCACTTCTCTTAGTGGAATACTCCAAAAATAAATTCGCTTGCGAATTATTGGACGGGCAAATTCAGGATGACAGGTACAGGATCGTGGATGACATCATCTACTACAAAAACAGGATATACCTCGTCCCAGAATCCACATTGAGGAAAAAGATCATTCAGGCAACCCACGATTCTCCTTTATCAAGGCATCAAGGTTTCTTAAAGATCTACAGGCAGATCAGAGAGAGGTTCTCATGGAAGGGCCTCAAGGGGGAGATTATGCAGCATGTCCGGGAATGTAGCATCTGTCAGCAGAACAAGATTGAGAATACCCATCCAGCGGGGTTACTCCAGCCACTACCGATTCCAGAACAGAAGTGGGAAAGCATCTCCATGGACTTTATTACAGGCTTGCCCAAGGTCCAAAGGCGAGATTGTTTATACGTAGTAGTTGACAGACTGACCAAGTTTGCACATTTCTTCTCGATATCATCAGACTACTCGACAGCTCAAGTAGCTGAGTTATTCTTCAGGGAGGTCTTCAGGTTACACGGGTTACCTAAGACCATTGTTAGTGATAGGGATAGCAGATTCACGGGTGCCTTCTGGCAGGAACTTGGTGGGGACCGAACTGGCTACTAGTACGAGTTATCACCCCCAGAGTGACGGGAAAACAGAAATAGTCAACAAGTGGATCGAAGGATATCTAAGGAACTACGTAGCAAGGCAGCAGCGAACCTGGATCAAATGGCTACACTTAGGGGAGTATTGCTACAACACTACTTATCACATGTCTATTAGGATGACTCCTTTTAAGGCACTATATGGTTACGAGGCCTTGGACTATGCAGATTTGGCATTTGGAGACAGTAGGGCTCCTAAGGCTAAGGATTGGATACAGGACAGTCAAGACATCCTGAAAATATTGAAGGAAAATTTACAAACAGCCCAGAATCAACAGAAGGTGTATGCCGACAAACACAGGATTGAGCGGAGCTTCGAGGTAGGGGATTTAGTGTACTTAAGGCTCCAACGTTACATACAGTCCTCACTTAAAAAGAAAGGAGCAGAGAAGTTAAAACCCCGCTTCTATGGACCCTACAAAATAATCCGGAAAGTGGGAGAGGTGGCATATGAACTAGAACTTCCCCGGGAAAGCAAAATTCACAATGTGTTCCATGTATCTAGCCTGAAGAAGACCCTTGGACAACACATTGCTCCATCCACCGAATTACCTCCTTTAGATGATGAAGGACTGCTGATACTGATTCCCGAGCAAATCATTCAGACTAGAGAGAGGAAGCTCAGGAACAGGGTAATCAGGGAATACTTAGTTCAATGGAAGGAACTACCGCCAGAAGATGCCACCTGGGAAGGTGAACAGGTATTGCAGCATCCCAATTTGAAGTTGCTTGAGGACAAGCAATCTCGAGCGGGGAGGACTGTAAAGTCCTCTTCCAAATAGGCCTTGAGGCCCAAAAACCGCTAACCTATGTGATTCCTGTGGGTTCGAGCGGTTACTGATAGCTAGGGAATCAGCTATGGACTGATGCCATCCATAGAAGATCTAGGGCATCATCATTTGGTCAAGAAGGGCCACCGGGACCAAAGACCACCTTCGGGCATGCCATCCAAGCATTATTTAATGATGCATGCACTTTTTAAGTCTCCATCCGCATGCATGCAAGTCAACGGCAAATTAGAAGATAAAGTGACCTAATTAGGTCAAAGATTAGGTTTTGCGCAGTTGAACTTTATAAATAGAGGATAAAGCGAAAGGAGACTTCACTTTTTTTATTATGATTAATTTGGGAGCTCTTGGATAGCAGCACAGCGTGCAGCACAGCAGTTGGGGTTGGAGACAGAGTCTTCAGCTAACAGGATTTCGGCAGTGAAACATCTGTCCTAGTCTTATTCCGGGTAAGCCATACAGGTTCACCACTTGTTCTTCATTCATTCATCAGTTATCTCGTACATGGTATAGATCGTTGCAGGGACACGTGTGCAGCCGTAAGAGGGGGTTTTCAGCCAGAAAACCCTAATTAGCTGTTGGGCCTTCAGATCTCAGTTTCCTTCCGAAACTCAGGCACTATTCTCATCATCAGCTTCATACTTCGGTACCCGGTGATTATCAGATCCATCAATGCTCATCCGAAGCAGTTATTAGCAGTTTCGGGGTTCCAGGGGCGTGAGTAGCTGCCTCTCTGAAGCAATTCGCTACCCTGCCTAGAGGTCTCAGAACCTCCGCATGCATCAGGCATTCTCTCCGGCACTGAAAAACTATCAACCCTGCAAATTCGCAGTTCCATCGGACACCTCCTTCCTTGAGGGCGTCACCCTTTTCTGACTGGGGCGTCTTGCTGCTGGGGGTTCACCTGAAGCAGAGGAGATCAGCCCATCTCCGATCCAGTTCTCAGTACGGGCAGACTTTCTCCGGAGCAGTTCAGCCGGCTTATCAAGGGTAAGTGTTCATTCTATCTTGCAAACCCTAACCCTAATTTTTCCTATAAAATAGGGATTTTTTGCATGACAGTTTACATGCCCAGTTGTATCAACATATTTGTTTAGAAATAGAAAATATCGAGATTTGGGATATTACATAAATAGCCTGTCATGTTGCACAACCCATCTAGGATGAGGACTCCTTTATAACATACTGGATTAATACACACTCTTGATGGTATGCTATAATGGAGACCATAAGCATCCAGATAATGGCCTTACGTGTGTTGTGTCGAAGCATTGACTAAAAGGTTGCCTACATTATTTTGTTAATATGTTGATTATGAAATATTGCTAACCATCTGACGGGATTTGACTTGTAGGGAATGCCATGATCTACAAGGACAAATGATCCCATTGATATACGAATGGAACGAAAGCAGAAAGCCTCTAAGAAGTATGCAGTGTGACTCTCAAACCAAGAATAATCTCATACAAAGATTTGGTGATCAGAAGTAGAAAGCTTCTACGAATGTCAGTCTATCTGCAGCTTCAACAAGATTTACTAAACCAACTTCTGAGAGACAAAGGGAGTTATCCCTCAACGAAAAGGATTCTAGTCTATTACATATGATAGAAACCTAACGACACTGATGTCGTGACTCGAACAAGACAATTGAAGGATCCTTGATGAACCTGGTTGTCACCAGGATGGACAATTACCTTTCAGTCTACATCCACGTGTCCAAGTTAGAACCTTCAGGCAAGAAGGAAACATTCATGGGATATCGCAAGTCTTCAAAGGATTACAGAATATACATCCCAGGATCAATTCAAATCGAAGTCAAGCAGGATGCAACCTTTGAAAAAGAAATCGCTATCCAAAAAGGAAGAGGATCAGATATGGAGATCGATGACGACGAAGAGATGAGATCATCTCCCCCTCAAAGCATTAAGAGGGAGTCTGAAGAAATGAATAAACAAATCAGTTCCATTGATCCAGTTGAGCCAGATGATGCTCCCACAAGATATGGCAGTAAGCCGAAAAAGACCCAGATGAGCATGATAGATTTTGCAGAATGCAGAGGAGCATGAAGCTCTACATGGAGCAGATGGGAGCATTGAAAAAAATAAAAGCCCAGATTTGTTGCTAGAGGGTTCTCTCAGAAAGAGGGAGTCGATTATTATGAGACAGTTTCTCCTATCACTCGATATACTTCCATTAGATCATTGCTATTATTTCATCTATAAGATGGAAGTTGTATCAGATGGATGTCAAGACAGCCTTTCTCAATGACATTATTGATACATTACTTCTTCAAATTAGAAGTATGATAAAGGCAGAAGAAGATTTTCCTAGGTCAAAGAAAAATACACCATGGATATACTGAAGAGATTCGTAATGTTGGACTGCAAGTCCATAGCTACTCCGATGGACACAAATTTGAAGAAGCTGAGAGATTCTGCTTCAGATTCAAATTTGATTGATCCCACCATGTATCGCTAGAGGATTGGGTCCTTGATGTATCTGACGAACACTAAACCAAATATTTGTTTCGCTGTGAATGCTCTCTGTTAGTTCATGTGCGAACCGAGGGCGATTCATTGGATTGTTGCAAAACATGTGCTCAAATACTTACGTGGCATTGTGGGATATGGTCTACGATATAATTCAAAATATGACTTGAAATTGCAAGGGTTTACAGACTCAGATTGGACTAGATGCTCTACTGATAGGAAGAGTACTTCAAGTTGTTTCAGTCTGGGTTCTACAGTTATTTCCTAGTGCAGTAGGCAGCAGAACTCAGTAGCTCTCAATACTGCAAAGGCCGAGTATATGGTTGCTAGTTCAGCAGCCCGAGAAGCAGTTTGGCTTCATAAACTTCTTGTAGGATTGATTGGCCAGATTCTAGAGCCAACCGTGATTCACTGTGATAACCAGAGTTCTATGGAGATGTCAGTGAATCCTATATTTCATGACAATTCAAAGCACATAGAGATTCGGTATCACTTCATACGTGATATGGTGCAGAAAGGTGCAGTCGAGCTACAGTATATTCCTACAGATGACCAAACTGCAGATGTTCTCACCAAGCCTCTTCCCAAGATGAAATTTGAATACTTTTGTGGAAGACTTGGAGTAGAAGAGAATGTATCCCTCCTTGAGAGGGAGAGATGACTGAGAGACACTCACTATACCCTTTCCCACGTACCTCTGCTCGTCTAGGTTCTCAGCCTTGTATGGGAGAAATCCCATCGACAGATGAGACGGATAGGTAGTAGATGGTCGGGTTCACACAAGTGCCTCTGCTTGTCCAGGTGCTCAGCCAAGTATGGGAGAAATCCCATCGGCAAATGAGTCGAACAGGTAGCAGATGGTCGTGTTGTTGCACACGTACATATACTCGTTCAGGTTCTCATCTAGGTATGGGAGTAACCCATCGGCAGATGAGACGAACTGGTAGTAGATGGTCATGCACATTTACTCGTTCAGGTTCTCAAGAAGGTATGGGAGTAAGGATTTTCAACATTTTGGCTCAATCTTTTTGGCTTTTTCTATCTATGCTTATTTCATCAATGTTGCCTTATGATCTTATGTTGACAACAATGCCAATTTAATCAGCACCAAAGTGGAGGGGTATTTTGCCATTGTAAAAGGCCAACTCTGGGCTTTGTTATGTATAAGTGTTGGTCTAGCTAAGCTCAAGACCCATCGTCTAGTCATCGTAGGTCCTATAGATTTTCATTCCAAGGAGTATTGTCTTAGTGGTTTTGCTGACTACCCCTTGATGGGCAGAAGTCCCCCATCATGTTGTGCCTTTGTGCCTTGGATTGGTGCTTCGATGCTTCTTGGGATAGACCCTTTAGGACACATGGCTTAGGGGTGTTGAATTTTAGCATTAGCATGAGTGCTTAAAAAACTTGTAGATTAACTTTAAACAAATGACAAGTGCAGTAAAGTAACATTCATCACATCAGCACAATGGACACAAGAGTTTCTCACTGGGGAAACCTTCAAAGGAAAAAAACCCAAAAAAGCATTAGTAGCTCATCTCGTAAATGAGATGCCTTAGAAATTCTTCAAAAAGTTCCTCAAACCATAACAAGGTTTTCCACAATGACAGTAGATAAAATTTCCAAAAATTCATACAACTGCACAATTAGGGCTTTTCAGAAAATAGGGCTTGTATCCCTTTTTCTTTCTTGCTCAACAAAACAATCTGCCCAAAAAGAGCATGCCCGAGCTGAGAAACTCTGCCCAAACTTTATTAGGGCTTGCACGATCTGCTCGAATTTTATTAGTGCCTAACCGAACTTTAGCAGACCTACTCGAAACTTTTCCAGCCCATGCCCGGATCTTCTCTGTGACTGTTCTTTTGCCTTAAGTATGCCCGAATGACAAACCTGCTTGCCCGGAAGGTTTAGCAATCTGTCCGGAGTTGAACTGGGCAGCCAAAACTGAGGGTTGAGCCCTCAGCTACTGTTAGCAGACCTCGATCTGCTACCCGAGGAGAGTCTGGGCCAGCTCGAGCCCTTAAGGGCTTAGTAAAGCTGCCCAAAAAGCCTTTTGGTGCCTCTGTTATCTGCCCGGAGGGCTATCCGTCACTCCTGGTGATACTCGAATGGTTGGGAGCTGCCCGGAGGGTCAGTAAAGGCTGCCCTGAGGTCTGTTAGTAGACCTGGAATTCTACTGGGCTGTCTGCTAACACCTCGAGGGTTAGCTTGAGGCAGCCCTAGCTTGGAAGAGTGTGTTGTGAGGTGAAGGAGGGCTACCGAAGAAGAAAGCACTCAGTCTGAGTGCAAAAAAGGCTGCTGGTGAACAGGGCATGAAGAGGAGAAGGCTGCCGTGAGGGAAGAAGAACTTCAGCTGATAGTTTTAGGGTAAAACCCTAATGCTGCAATACTTGATGTAGAAACCCTAGCCTAGGGTTTGATCAAAAAATGGATGCCTTCTTTGAAGTAATTGATGTTCTTGTTGAAGGAGACTTAGCTTAGAATTTTCCTTCAATGGATGTGAGTGCCCTAGCTAGACTCATCCATGCTAGGGCATCAACTAAACTTCAAAACCAATAGTTTCTTCTATGGGAGCAGCTTCACCTGTAAGAGCAAGTGTATATGTCATAATGAAATGACTTGATCTTCTTTTATAGCCTTTAGTCACCTGTAAGTGGACCAAAATTAGGAAAAATAAAATAATAATATTTTCTTATTTTCCTAATTTCACTTTACCTTTTTACCAAAAAGGTCCTTTATGTATTTTTGACTTTTACCAAAAGTCCTTATTTATTTTTTACTTTCACCTGTGGTCCATTTTCCTATGATCCAAAATTCCTTATGTATTTTTGACTTTTGACTTTAGCTTTTTTCGAAGTGCCCCTATGGTCTTTTTTATTCCAAAAGTACATCATCATAAACCAAGATAGTTACTAACAGTGTTACAAATATCGTGTCGGCGAATATATCGCCAAGGGTCTAAAAAGAAATTATCGGATTTATCGACAAAAATGTCGGCAAACATCGGCAATATATTGGCAAAATAAAAAATACAAAAAAAGAAAAAAATCACAGTATATTTGAAAAAATCGGCAAATATCGCCAAAAATCGGCAAATATCGTAATAAAATCGGCAAATATCGCGAGAAAATCGAGAAAAATCGCCAAAAAAATCGGGAAAATATCGGGGCGATATATTGCCGATATATCGGCAATATTTGTAACACTGGTTACTAATGCTTTTATCTCACACTCTGTGTAAGACCTAAATCAGGTACTAAGGTAACTTAACCAACGGTAGCTAAGCCTTGGAGAACTACACAAAGCCCATAGATCAAGGATCAGAGTGTCACACATACCCAGACCAAGTCTAGGGCTTACAATGCCTTCCTGGTAACAGACCAGGTGCCTCAACCATGGGCTACATAATTTGATCCTAAGTCAAATACTTGGTAACAGACCAAGCGCCTCCATTCTCCAAGAGAATGGCTACTCATAACTAAGTTGAGTCTACCAGTGCTAGACTAGTCCACATCATGGTCCCGGACCAGATGTCTACCATTCAACAGAATGGTCACTCAACACTAGGTTAAGTCTACCTAGGGCAGAGTTGGGTCTATATCATGCTCAAGGACTAGATATATAGCATTCAACAGAATGGTCACTCAACACTAGGTTAAGTCTACCCAGGGCAGAGCTGGGTCTATATCATGGTCAAGGTCCAGATATCTACCATTCAACAGAATGGTCACTCAACACTAGATTGAGTTCCCCCAGTGCTAGACTGGGTCCACATCCTGGTCCCGGACCAAATGTCCTCATTCTTCTAAGAGAATGACTCTCGATGCAGCTTAGAAAAAACAACACTCCCTCTCAGCGAGAAAGGCATTCTCTGCCATACCAAGCTTGTCACAAAAGTACACGAACTTTGATGCTGACAGAGGCTTGGTCAAGATATCTGCAATCTGTTCACTTGTACGAATGTACTGCAACTTTAGAGCACCTCTCTGCACTAGGTCTCTGATGAAATGATACCTCATTTCAATCACTGAGTTCTCTAAAAGCTTTATACAACTCAAATTATCCTAGTAGATTATCGTTGAGTCAAACTGCTTCCTTCCAGTCATCACTTGCAGCAATATATTCTACTTCAGTTGTACTCTGAGTGATGGAATCCTGCTTCCTGCTAACCCAAGAGATCATTGCAGATCTCATACTGAAACAGTAATTAGAGGTACTTTTCTGGTTTACTGCACTGTCAACCCAATCTGAATCAGCACATCCAGACAACATTACTCAACTGCTAGAAGTAATCTTGAGCCCATAAATGTTGGTCATGAACTGACTCAGAGCATTCTATGTGTTTGGTCTCGTATGTACAAGATACATCCAGGTTCCAAAAAACTGTCTATACAGAGTAGAGTCTATACTCTGTGAACTGGTAGTTGAGTCACCCAACTTTGTAAAGTTGGTAGTCATGGGTATGCCCATAGACTTGCAATCCTGCATCCCAAATATCTGCAAGATGTCCACTGCATGCTTTCCTTGTGTCAGGAAGATCTTGCCTTGCTTTTGCCAGACCTCTAAGCCAAGGAAGTAATGCATCAATAGGAGATCTTTCATCTCGAATTCAGTGGTAAGCTCCCTCTTACATTGATCTATCAACTGTTCATCTCTTGTAAGAAACAAGTCATCTACATATAGAACAAGTATCCAGACATGATTATGAACTACCTCAAAGTAGAAGTTAGACTTAGCTGTACTTTTGGAAAACCTCAAGTTATGGAGCAATCCATCCATCCTCGCATACCAGACTCTCGGAGCATACAAGGCTTTCTTCACAAAGCCTTCAAGTTGTTCAATATCAACTTCCTCCTCAATCTTACCATTGAGGAAGACTGTCTTTACATCTATCTTATGTAACTTCCATCTGAATAATGCAACAAGTGAAATGATGGTTCTAAAGGTAGTATACCTGGCAATAGGAGCAATTGTCATTACTGACTTTCCTATTGGTCCGGGAACAACTTCCCACACATCATTCTTCATGATTGAACTGTACTCTTCAATCATGGCATCAACCCATACCTGTTGACTTGTTGCTTCTTTGGAAGGTTCTGCACTGTCAAGCTGACTTATAAGACCTGAGTACTTCTGTGGTCTTTCTCTGAAAGTCCCGAGAGGATGGATCTTTATGCTTCTCGCCTTCTTGTACCATTTCTTGGTACCACACCGATCTCCTTTTGTAAGGAGGAACTTCAAGTAGTTCTTCTGATGGACTTTCAGTGTCCTCTGGAACATCTGGAATTTGATCCTCAAATTCCTCTTCCTCCCTTTGAGTTTCTGAAACTGGAAACTCTAGTGGAGGTACTTCATCTTCCTTTGAAAGCTCTTGTGTTTGAAACACAACTTTCTCATGGAAGACCACATCTCTGTTGACTATCTTTTGTAAGCCTGGAAGTGTTGTGCAGTGAAAGCGTTCAAACCTTCAATGCCACAACTCACATGGATCAACTGCATGAGTAGAATCCTCGGAATCCCTGTAGAATCCTCACTCTTGAACCCCAATCTGTACTGCTAAGTTTAGATCTTCATTCTTTGCCCATAGGAGGACTTCCTTGTCCATGAAGAGGACTCTGTAGCCCTTGTCCTCTAAGCAAGCAACAAATAGAAGATTCTTCTTTAAACCAGGAACATAAAGAACATCATCAATATGAAGAACCATACTTGAGTCAAGTTGAAGTGAAGTTGAGCCAACTCCTTCAATCTTGTAAGTGGCGTCATCTCCAAGTTCTACCTAAGTGGTGAACTTCTTTCTGTAACTGGTGAGAGCTCCATGGTTACCTGTCATGTGCCTGGAGGCACCACTGTCTACCAACCAAGAAGTGGAACAATCTCAGAAAGAACCAGTGAGAGCAGAAGTCAAGTAGTACTCTCTTCTAGGCTCTTCATCCTTGTTAGCCTTGGTTTTCTTCTTATTCTTCTTTGGTTCTTCTTCTTCTTCTTCTTCTTCTTCTGCAGCAGATGCTTGAAACCTTTGCTTGGGTCTCTTCATGTTCTGCCTGCAGTCTTTAGCAAAATGTCCAAACTTGTGGCAACTATAACATTCCACTTTAGACATGTCAGTAAACTTACCCTGAGGTTTCTTTCCCTTCTTTTGCTGAGGGAAAGGCTTCTTGAACCTCTTTGTCTTTGCTGCAACTGCAAGGTTGTCTTCCTTGATTACCTTGCAAGAGGTCCTTCCTTCTTCTTCTATGCAATCATGCCAAAGCCTTTCAAAGGTTGGTTGATTCTCTCGTCCACTGACGGATGCCATAAAAGTTTCCCAAGAGCTTGGGAGACCATCAACCACTGTTTGCACAAGGTCATCATCATCAACAGTAATACCAATAGCAATGAGTTGATCTCTTAACTGTGCAATCTTCGAGAAGAAGGAACCGACACTTTCATCTTTGTTCAGCTTCAAAGTTCATAGCCTCTTCTTCAAGACTCTCTTCTAACTGGGAGCCTTCTTTTCATATAGGTTGACCAAAGTATCAAAGCATTCTTTAGCAGTCTTCAAGGATGTGATGTTGGGCATCACTAACTCTCTGGCATATGAGTTGATCTCTTACCTGTGCAATCTTCGAGAAGAAGGAACCTCCACTTTCATCTTTGTTCAGCTTCAAAGTTCGTAGCCTCTTCTTCAAGACTCTCTTCTAGCTAGGAGCCTTCTTTTCATATAGGTTGACCAAAGTATCAAAGCATTCTTAAGCAGTCTTCAAGGATGTGATGTTGGGCATCACTGACTCTCTGGCATAATCATAGGTGATTCTTCTAGCCTTACCTTGCTTCCTCTTGTAAGCAAGCCTACCAGCATTTGTTGTTGGGTCTTCAATGACATTAAAAACATTGTCATCCAAGTCATTTTCATCTAGAATGGTTGTTAACCTGGCCTTCCAGGAGTTGGAGTTGGCTGAACCATAGAGCTTCTCTTCTAGTTTGAAACCATTGGTGGCCATCTCTGCCACTTAGTCAAATGTTAGATCTGCAAATCTTATCCCAAGATCTAGGAAAACAACAGCAGTGTCCCTTTACTGTGTTCATACATGCTAAGCTCCGATACCATGTTGAATTTTAGAATTAGCATGAATACTTAAAAAAATTGCAGATTAACTTTAAACAAATGACAAGTGTAATAAAATAGCATTCATCACATTAGCACAATGGACACAAGAGTTTTCACTGGGGAAACCTTCAAAGGAAAAAAAACCCAAAAAGCATTAGTAGCTCATCTCGTAAATGAGATGACTTAGAAATTCTTCAAAAAGTTCCTCAAACCCTAACAGGGTTTTCCACAATGACAATAGATCAAATTTCCAAAATTCATACAACTGCCCAATTAGGGCTTTTCAGAAAATAGGGCTTGTAGCCCTTTTTCTTTCCTGCTCAACAAAATAGTCTGCCCAAAAAAAGCCTGCCCGAACTGAGGATGTTTGCCCGAACTTTATTAAGGCCTACCTAATCTGCCTGAATTTTATTAGTGCCTGCCCGAACTTTAGCAGACCTACCCGAAACTTTTCCAGCCCCTACCCAGATCTTCTCTGTGATTGTTCTTTTGCCTTAGGTCTGCCCGAAGGACAGACCTGCTTGCCCAGAGGGTTTAGCAGTCTGCCCGCAGTTGAATTGGGCAGCCAAACCTAAAGGTCGAGCCCTTTGCTACTGTTAGCAGACCTCGGTCTGCTACCCGAGGTGGGTCTGGGCCAGCCCAAGCCGTTAGGGCTTAGTAAAGTTGCTCGGAAAGCCTATTGGTGCCTTTGTTATCTACCGGGAGGGTTGTCCGTGGCTTCTGGTGATGCCTGGATGGTTGGGAGCTGCCCGAAGGGTCAGTAATGGCTACCGTGAGGTCTGTTAGCAAACCTAGAATTCTTCTAGGTTGTCTGCTAACACCTCGAGGGTTAGCTTGAGGCAGCGCGAGCTTGGAAGAGTGTGTCGTGAGGTGAAGGAGGGCTGTCTAAGAAGAAAGCACTCAGTCTGAGTGCAAGAAAAGGCTGCTGGTGAACCAGCCGTGAAGAGGAGAAGACTGCCGTGAGGGAAGAAGAACTCCAGCTAATAGTTTTAGGGTGAAACCCTAATGCTACAATACTTGATGTAGAAACCCTAGCCTAGTGTTTGATCAAAAAATGGATGCCTTCTTTGAAGTAGTTGATGTTCTTGTTGAAGGAGACCTAGCTTAGAATTTTCCTCCAATGGATGTGAGTGCCCTAGCTAGACTCATCCATGCTAGGGCATCACACTAAACTTCAAAACCAGCAGTTTCTTCTATGGGAGCAACTTCACCTGTAAGAGCAAGTGTGTATGTCATAATGAAATGAATTGATCTTCTTTTATAGCCTTTAGTCACCTATAAGTGGACCAAAATTAGGAAAGATAAAATAATAATATTTTATTCTTTTCCTAATTTCACTTTTACCTTTTTACCAAAAAGGTCCTTTATGTATTTTTGACTTTTACCAAAAGTCCTTATTTATTTTTGACTTTCACCTGTGGTCCATTTTCTTGTGATCCAAAAGTGCTTATGTATTTTTGACTTTTGACTTTAGCCTTTTTCGAAGTGCCCCTGTGGTCTTTTTTATTCCAAAAGTACATCATCATAAACCAAGAGAGTTACTAATGCTTTTATCTCACACTTGTGTGACACCTAGATCAGGTACTAAGGTAACTTAACCAAGGGTAGCTAAGCCTTGGAGAAGTACACAAAGGCCATAGATCAAGGGTCAGAGTGTCACACATGCCTAGACCAAGTCTAGGGCTTATAGTGCCTTCCTGGTAACAGACCAGGTGCCTCAACCATGGGCTGCATAATTTGACCCTAGGTCAAATACTTGGTAACAGACCAAACGCCTCCATTCTCCAAGAGAATGGCTACTCAGAACTAATCTGAGTCTACCAGTACTAGACTGGTCCACATCGTGGTCCCGGACCAAATGTATACCATTCAACAAAATGGTCACTCAACACTGGGTTGAGTCTACCCAAGGCAGAGTTGGGTCTATATCATGGTCAAGGACTAGATATCTACCATTCAACAGAATGGTCACTCAACACTAGATTGAGTCCCCCCAATGCTAGACTGGGTCCACATCCTAGTCCTGGACCAAATGTCTTCATTCTCCTGAGAGAATGACTCTCGATGCTGCTCAGAAAAATCAACAAGGGGTTCCTAGCCACACTCATGTTTATGCGATGTAGAAGGTGATTGCACGTGTAAGGGTTGTCATACCCGATTTAGCACACCTCATTTATGCCCATTTGGACTTTCATTTTCTTATATGACCCCTGCTCTTGATCTACATGTGCACACTTCATCACAACGTCATCTTCTTCAAGAGAGTTTTTCCTTGCTAAAGGGGAGGGCATCTAAGGACAATATCAAACAATCAGGATGGAATACGAAGAAGTCCAACCTTATCCCAAATGGGCTCACGAACAAAAATGAAGGTAGCCCTTGAATTCACCAAGGGTAAATTCGATGTTAGCAATTACTGCCTTTTTGTAAACATAATATGACAGTATAAGTTTGAATTTTTATTTTTTGAAGCTCGAATCTACCTTTGAAGTTTGAACTATTGACTGCATATTACAACTCTTTGGTAATGAATATGATGCTCTGTTTCATTTGGTGGTTGATGTTATTTGTTACAGTTTGTTGATGACAAATGTTATATGTTGAAACTCGAAGGTTGATGTTATAGTTGAATATTTGACGACAATGTTATAACTGCTACATGACTGATGTGATATGTGTACTAAAAGATTGATGCTTCAATGATCATGATTAATCCAGTAGTTAAATCTATGCTTTCATGTTTTCTGCAACTAGTTCGACATTCTGGATTTTTTTTTAAATATACATGTATCAAAATATATTAAAATAAAAATATATATATATGATACAAAAAATGCTCCTAGAATGCTCTGCTCCCGAAAGCTTTTGAAAATTGCACTTCCCACTCCCACTCCCAACAGCCTTGGTCTAGACCAACCAGTGCTGCTCTAAATTTCTTAAATTGTTTTTACATCCTAGTTAATGTATTAAATATTTTTTAAATCTCTCTCTCTATCTATCTATCTCAGACACACACACAAAGATCTGCTTAGTAGACATACAAGTGAAAGTTATATGTGATGACTTGAGAATAGAGTCTACCTTACCCCCTTTCCAGATTCAGATCTAGTCGTTGACCAGCAGTCACCTTGTCAATTTCATACCTGCACACATTAAATGTACAGGAGTTAAAATTAAAGTCTTGTAAGAAATTTCAATGAATATTATTAGTCAATATTGTAGTAGACAGTGTGGAAAAATTCCAGCTTTATCACATGGTACAGACAATATAATGAAAATTCCACCAATGCTTTCAGTTTTTATACTAAAAGGTTCACGTGTGAAAGGAATATACTACAAGCATCAGAGAAATAATCAACCTAATCAAATATCTGCAGAAAAGGTACAAGCTAACCCCACAATAAAAATTCATGAGCTAAATACAATTTATGATGACAGTATTAGAAAACAATTAATAAAGGTAAGAAGACAAAAGCAAACGCCCAAATGACCCTGCATAAATAAAATTAAGGTCTGATGCACACACTAGAAATACAATTTTTAAATAGATATCAGCTAACTGATCTAACTACGGTTAAAAAATGGTAATACTTGAAAGAAAGAAAGAAAAACCTAGGTAATGGTACGAAACTTCTACATGACCAAAAACAGCTAATTCTTACCTCAGTTCACTCCTAAGCTTATCTATATCAGTTCGTAATCTTTCAGTGTCCCGCTGAAGCAGAGAGAAATGATTATCCTGCACTTGACAAATAATAATCCAAACGCTATTAAGAATATAAATATCATGAAATGTTGTTTGTTTGCAAAGTTAAGCGGAATGTCATTAAGTTATATACATTCCAATAATCATTTGTGTGTTTTCCTTTAAACGTCACATAAAAACAGCTTCTTCCAAACTACGAGCATGGCATGAATAGTCAAAGGTTCAAAAGCAGCATGTCAAGGAAGCCAGCTTTGTTAGGATATTTAGACACTTAAAAGTTGGTTAAGATCAACTTGGTCTAATGTATCTTTAGGTACAGTGTGTTACTTTAGTATGCATTTGTACTTGTGTAATCTGACGGTCACAATATGTTCTAGACAAAGTCGCCCATGGTTTTTCTACTCCTCAGTAGTAACGGCTATATTGATCTATGGCTTAACACTCAATTGGTCCATGATCTCTATTTAAAGAGCACAAAGAGTCATTTCCTAATGATCAATTGTGAGAAACTCATAACTAAAATATTTTCCTTTTGCATTAATATACTGCCTCAATTGGTTGTGTTAGCTAAGGTCTTAAACAGTTTCTCTCTTTGAGGATTTTAACCACATAATAAATTGGTATTCCAATCTTTGATCTGTTTGTGTGAGCAGTTGCTTAAGATATTCAACCTATGTGGAAATACCTTGTTTTGTTGAACATGGTATCAAAGTGCTTAAGAAGACCTACTACTGCTATTGGTTGATATCTTGAACCTATGTTAGTGCATGCGTCAAAGGATTTCTAGATTCTACTATTTTTGTGCATTTGTGTGTTCCATTGTGTCTAGAGCGGTGTTTTAAAAATTGGTCAAGTCCGAGTCTAGGTTGGCCGAGCTGACTTGGCCTGCAACTCGGCTCAGTTGGCCGATTTGATACTTAGTCGGTCAATTTGGGGGCCGAGTCGACCGAGTTAGGGTCTGAGTTGGCCGAGTCAGCCGATTCAGCTGTGGCAGACACCCACACGCATGCGGACTTCAAAAAAACATGTTTATTTTTTACTTTTAAGATTTTTCTTATTCTAACCATACCCTGAGGCCATAAGATGACCCTTTGCCCCTCTATTTTCCTCACACTTCTGCTGGAAGATGTTTGTGCGCATTTGACATTATTGTTGTTTGGATTCATGGAGGCTTAGAAGAGTGTCTAGCAGTGAAGAACAATCAAGAGGATTGGAGGAGTTGGACTGTTGGAGACCATTTTTCTGTTACCTAGATGTATGTTAGCTGCCAACTAGCCACTGTTTCTTTTTTTCTCATTATATTGACAAATATCAGTCATGTTTTCTATTGTTGGCTGCCAAGATAATAAGATTTTTTTATTTTTTCTTTGCATGTTTAGATTTGCTTTGCATTTAGATTCTAGATTGGCCCCAAAAGGAGAAGACCAGGCATGGATCCATGTTAATGTCATTGAAGGGAAAATGTATTGCAAGTGTTGCAAGAAATGGATTAAAGGAGTGGGCATTAATAGACTTAAACAACAGTTGGTTGTTGTTAGAGGAAATATTGCCCCATGGGAAGTTGATTTAGAGTTGATTGGAGAGATTAGGTTGGAGTTGCAACAACAGTTTGATGAATTTGAAGAGGAGAAGGCTAAACAAAAAGAGATGTATGATCATTGACATATGATGTAGTGGCATCATAGCATGTTGTTTTTTGGACTCTCCAGGCCATTTAGGCATCATTGATTATGATTTTTGTTCTAGATATGTATTGCACAGTACACTCGGTGCCATTTTGATATATTCACCCTTATATGGTATATACATGAGTAGACATTGGATATTTTGTCTCTAATGCTTTGCAAGCATGGATTAAAATCTTGAAAATATTGTTTTTCTTTAAAATTTAATATTTTATGTACTTTTTGAGTAATCTTAGTCATTAAATTCAAATCGCTCGAGTCATTATCGATTCATTACCAATTCCGAGTCTGAGTTCGAGTTTTAAAACATTGGTCTAGAGTGCTACTTTCAATTGCACACACTTTTTGTTTCACTAGAAAAGGTTGTAGTTTGCCCAAGAAATGACCATTTTATCATACTGTTTAATATTTTTGTTTGACACCCATTGAAGAAGAAGGGAAAGGGCATGAGGGAGGAGCCATTATTGTGTAGGACATCACCTTGGAGTATAACACGTGCTTTAGAGTGTAGCGTCTCACTTGTGTTGGTTTACAAGTTCTCATTGTAGGTTGCTTATAAGGGCTAAGGCCCACATTTTATTGTTGGCCTCATTTTCCTCTCATATAAATAGAGGAAAGAGAGTCTTTGAATACATATACGTTAATTGACGCATTTGTATTCACTTTTATGATGAGATGTAACCTAAAGAAGAGTGTGCACTAGCCACTCTCTCTCTCTCTCTCTCTCTCTCTCTCTCTCTCACACACACACACATCTTCACATGTGCTTGATCCCTCTTTCATGAGTCAGCTAGGGTTTCTTGGTCTTTTTGGAGTGTACCTTGGAGCTTCTTGGAGGCCTATTTTTAAGGTTTATGCCTTAGGGATTGGATATTAGGGTTTTGTGATAAAACACAAAGGTGGAATTGTCAAGAGGAGGAGGAGCGGGTGTCTTGCCTAAAAGCATATGTTGGAGTGACTAATACATATTGGATCTTCTTGGTTGCTAGGTTTTGTTGATTTTCCCTATATATGGTTTGGAGAGCTAGGAGGATTTGTACTATCCTTGAGATGCGGCTATGCTATCATTTTGAGCATATGAATGAAGTTTCCATTTGTCCAAAACTTGAAAAAATTTACAGATTTGATTTTCATCTATATATGTTATTTATGCATTGTTATTTGCAGCCATATATGTATAGTTGAAAGTTTTTTGAAAGTTTCCCGAACCCAGTTTCAAGCCTTTAGGCTTCTCTGCATTGTTTAATTCCCAACCCTTTCAATGCATAATTTTTCACAAATTATCCAAACTGAAACACATGTGAAACATTTTCTCAAATTTAAACAAATTCAGAAATTTTCTTTTCAAATTGGAAATGACTAAACTCAGAAATTTCAGACATTTAAAGATGAAATTAACACGCTTGTTTTTTACCAATGGTCCAGAACAAAACCCCTAAGGGAAAACATGTTTTCAAAGTGAAAGTTTTATTAAATTTTCAGACAAATTTTACAAACCCAGAACAGCAGTACTTATCTCTTCCTTTCTCGAAATTCGTGCCAAATAACTCTCTGACAGAACTGTACGGACTGCTCATTAAATAGCCTCGAAATCTGTGCCACACGTGTGAAATAGTACTGACTGGTACGGCCTGACAGTGTACGGTCTGCTGCAATAAATGACCTCGAAATCTATGCCCAATACGGTCTGCAATTAATGTTGCACGGATTCTGACATCAGCATTAAACATTGTACGGATTCTTCTCGAAAAACATGCCAAATGTATGGTCTTGTATAGTACGTCCTGCCTCGATTTCTGTGCCAATAAATGCTTCAGCCTTCCTCAATTTTTGTGCTAGCTTTGTCTGAAAATTCAGAATTTATTGGGAAATGTGTTCATTTCAAAATTCTTGAATTTTCTCTCTCCTGGTTCAAAATCTCTTGAAACCCTCACTCTCTCTGATTTCTTCTTCTCTCCCAAAAATCTCTTTTGGAATGATCACAATGAATGAACTTTTGCCTTGCCCTAGCCTTTTTGTTCATGGTAACTTCCCCTGGCAATCTAATGGTCAAGATTAGATTAGATGTGGGGTTCACATTAAATGCTCCATTAAATAAAAATTAAATGACAATTAGTGCACTCATGTCATTTAATAAAGTTGAGCAACCTTCTTTTTCTATTTAATCACTCACTTAACTTTTAAATGTGAACTTAGGAAAATACCCACTTTAACTTTTTAATAAAGTCACTTTAAAAATATAAAGTGCATCTCACTTTATTAAATTCACAAAATGACTAGGAGTCACATTTAAGTGTCCTTGTCCACCCCAAGGCAACTCTAGGTGGACAAACACTTCCTAGGTAACTTTTCAACTCTCCCTCTTACCGAGGAAAGTGTTTTTCACCAATCCCAATTTATCTCTGAAGTAGACATGCTTCCCTCTCTACCCAAAGCTTTCGTGAGAATGTCAGCCACTTGCTCATATGTCGAAACATACTGCAATCGAACAGCCCCTCTCTGAACATAATCCCTAATGAAGTGATATCTAATCTCAATGTGCTTCGACCTGTCATGAAATACCGGATTGTCAGAGAGCTTGATGCAACTCTGATTATCACACTATATAAATGTGGGACTCAGCTCCATATCAAACAAATCCACCATCAACTTGGGAAGCCACAAGGCCTCACAACTGGCCTGACTGGCTGCCATATACTCAGCCTCAGCAGAACTCAATGCCACGGACTTTTGCTTCTTGCTGAACCATGACACAACCACCTAACCCAAGCTGAAGCAACAACCGAAGGTGCTCTTCCAGTCCGAAACACTACCTGTCCAATCTGAATCTGTATAGCCAACCAACCCCACTCCACCAGATCTCCTATAATCCAATCCATAATCAGTTGTACCAGCAAGATACCTCGAGATGTGTTTTGCAGCAATCCAATGCACTCTCCTGGGCTCCACCATGAACTGACTGAGAGTGTTCACTGCAAAACTCATATCTGGTCTGGGGTTGACCAAATACATCAACAAACCAATCAACTGACAATATAAGGTAGGGTCCACCAACTCTCCCTCTGAAGCATGAAGCTTCGCCCAGTTGGTGATCATGGGTGTCGACATCGGTCTGCAATTTGTCATCTAAAATCTCTTCAGAACATCTGCAGCATGTTTTCCTTGTCCCGGGAAAACATGTCCATCCTCCTACCAAACCTCCATCCCCAAATAATAATGCATCAGTCCAAGGTCTGTCATCTCGAACTCTGAAGCAAGATCCTTCTTGCACGCATCAATCAGGTGCTCTCCCCCAGTAATGAACAAGTCATCAACATATAGAAGAAGAAGAAGTGGAACACCACCAACCACAACGTAGTATAGGTTGGGATCCGCTTCACTCTTCTAAAACCCAATCGAAAGCAAGTAGGTGTCTATCCTAGAATACCAAGCCCAAGGGGCTTGCTTCAGTCCATACAAGGCCTTTTTTAGCCTGCAAACATGAGTGTCTCTCTCACATACCTCAAAGCCCTGTGGTTGCTCCAAATATACCTCCTCCTGTAGAAAACCGTTAAGGAAAGCGGTTTTCACATCCATCAAATGGATCTTCCAACCCATCTCTGCGACAATGGAGATCATTGCCCTGATCAAAGAAAATCTGGCCACTGGTGCAAATGTCTCATCATAGTCAACTCCCTCGACCTGTGAGAAACCACGTGCAACAAAACGAGCTTTGAACTTCTCAATACTGCCATCCGCAGCATGCTTTATCTTGTAAAGCCATTTGGAAGTCACAACTGACTTCCCCTCTGGTCTTGGAACCACTTCCCACACCCCATTCTTCACGATGGAGTTGCACTCCTCCATCATGGCATCTCTCCATACATGGTGTGCGGAAGCCTCCTCATAAGTATCAAGAACGGTGTAACGCAAGCTAGTCACTTGTGCCATATATTTGGAAAACCTATCAGGTGCCCTGCTCTCCTTGACCTCCCTCTTGGGCGGTCCAACTGACTGCTATGCTTCCTTCATCAACTCCTGAAGCCAACTTGGCTTCCTCTTCCTGGAGGAAGCATCCTGTCTTAGACTCTCCTCAACCTCCTCATCGGACATCTGTCTCCCTAAAGAAGTCCCAACAACCAAAGAACCTGTCCTTGGTGAACCTATACCTGTACCACTAAAACTCAAATCACCTGAAGGTGTCATGTGTGAACCTGTCCCTGTATCAGAAGTACCTGTAGACTGAGCCCCTGTAACTAAAGTACCTGTAGACTGAGCCCCTGTAACTGAAGAACCTATAACCTATGACCCAATCACACCTGAAACCGGTGACCCTGAACTTTGACTCTTGAACTGTGAGTTGTCACCTATGTAGTACCTTGTTGATCCTCCATCTCGGAATCAAGAGATCTCCTGAAGGCTTTCTCCTCCTCAAACTTCACCTCCCTCCTCACCACAACTTTCCTCTGTGAGGGAAGGTAGATGCAAAAAGCCGTCGATGTCTCATCATAACCAACAAAAATACCACGCTCACTTGTAGCCTCCAACTTTGTCCTCTTCTCATAAGGGACATGAGAGTATGTAAGGCAACCAAAAATCCGAAAGTGGCCTATCTCAGGCACTTTCCCTATGAATGTCTCCTCAGGATTTTTACTCCCCAATGCACGGTGCAGACTGCTGTTGAGAACATAAACAGCAGTACTACAAGCCTCTACCCATAGAAAGCAAGGAAGACTCTGATCAAGCAGCATGGCTCTAGTTGCACCCACTATAGAACGGTTTTTCCATTCAGCCACTCCATTCTGCTGTGGAGTGTAAGGAACAATCAACTACCTCTTTATCCCCTCCTGTCGACAATACTCATCAAAAGCACGAGAAGTATACTCACCTCCATTGTCTGACCGAAGTACCTTGATCTTCTTTCCTATCTAGTTCTCCACAAGAGCTTTGAACTCTTGGAACCGAAGCAAGACTTCCTCTGATCTCTTGCTTCTAAGGAAATAGATCTAGGTCTTCCTGGAAAAGTCATCAATGAAAGTGATGTAATACTCATATCCTGTCAAAGAGGCAGATGACATGGGACCACACAGATCTGAATGAATCAACTAAAGCACTCCCTCTGATCTGGAATCACTGATTGGAAAAGCAGTCTTGGTGTACTTTCCCAAAGCACACCCTCTACACACACCACTCAACTCTGTGCTGAACTCTGGCATACCTGTAGTCATCTCTCTCAACATCCGCAAAGCTGGATGGCGAAGATGGGCCATCTTCCTGTGCCATAGCTCACACAACTCATCACTGCTCTAAGTGTGTAACAGTACATGATGTGGCTGGAAAAGAAGCTTGTACAGTTTCCCACTTTTGACTCCAATCACCCGTGAGTCAAATGGACCTGCTGACTTGGGAAAAATGTGAACTTTCCCATCAAAGACATATACACCGAAGCCTCTGTCATCTATCATGGAAACTGAAACAAGGTTCTTCTTCAGCCTAGGGACATAAACACATCCCTTAGAAACATAGGCTGCATGGACTCCCTCCCAAAACGAATAGTCCCTCGCCCAACTACTGTCACCACTATATCATCTCCCAATACAACCTCCAACTCCAAGTCTGACTCTGACATCTCTGTGAACATGTCTCGATCACCTATCATATGATTGGAAGCTCCACTATCAACGTACCAAGTGGAGGAAGTAGTGGTGGCACTCAACAAATGCCCAACAATCATGGAATGCTCCATGTGGTCCTCAAAATCCCTGCTGGTGATAGAAGATGCTCTCTCAACACTAACGCCTGCAAAGAGAGAAAAGTCTCTCTCAAATCTCACTGCAAACTCATCAATCTCTGTTGTAGCTGCAGTCTATTGCTTCTTCTTCTTCTTATTAGGACACTGTGCAGCATAGTGTCCCGTATTCTGACATGCAAAGCATTTCACTTTGCTCATGTCCTTCTTTTCGCCATCATGTTGTTTGGCTCCCTCCTTGGAACCCTTCTTGAACTTCTTCTTCTTCTTGCCCTTCGCTGCTAAAGCAACATTCTCCTCATCATCTCTCTCATGTGATGAGCTGCCCTATATGAAACCTTTCTATATCTCCTCCTGTGTGAGATCATCCCACAATCGATCCCATGTGGGCATGTTCTCCCTCCCAATAATGGTCCAAACAAATACGGTCCATTGTTGTGACACTCCATTTAGTGTTGTACACACCTTCTCAGGAATACCAATCACCTCTCCTACAGCTGCAAGCTCATCTCTTACCTATGTGATCTTAGTAAGATATGATGCGATACTTTCCCCTTTACCCATGTGCACACTCTTCAACTTCTCTCTCAATACCATCTTCCTGTTTTCATTGGAAGTCTGATAAAGTTTTGTCAAAGTTGTCCACATCTTAAAAGCATGGTCTTTGGCTGAAATGTGAGAGATCACATGATCCTTCACCGCATCAAGAATGATTCTTCTTGCCCTTATGTCCTTTTTCATAAAGGTTGTCTTATCTGTTGCATCAACAGGTACTACTACAGGATTTGTTGTTGTCTCATGAACTATATCCCATAGTTGATTCTCTTCAAGAATGAAGTTAATTCTGGCCTTCCAAGGGCTAAAATTTGCAGCCCCCTCTAATCTGTCTTCCACTCTAAGACCGAATACCATATGACTGCAACCTGTGCTTTCAAGCAAGTTGTTCAAGACTTCTTTCCTTCAAACCCCAATTTCTGAATGTTTAAAATTCTGAGATTTATGAAAGCTCTGATACCATGAAAGTTTTTGAAAGTTTCCCCAACCCGGTTTCAAGTCTTTAGGCTTCTTTGCATTGTTTAATGCCCAACCCTTTCAATGCATAATTTGTCACAAATTATCCAAACTGAAACACATGTGAGACTTTTTCTCAAATTTAAACAAATTCAGATATTTTCTTTTCAAACTGGAAATGTCTAAACTCAGAAAATTTCAGACATTTACACACATGAAATTAACACACTTGTTTTTTACCAATGGTCCAGGACAAAACCCGTAAGGGAAAACCTGTTTTCAGAGAGAGAGTTTTATTAAATCTTTAGACAAATTTTACAAACCCAGAACAGCAGTGCTTATCTCTTCCTTTCTCGAAATTCGTGCCAAATAACTCTGACAGAACTGTACAGACTGCTCATTAAATAGCCTCGAAATCTGTGCCACACGTGTGAAACAGTACCGACTGGTACGGCCTGACAGTGTACGGTCTGCTGCAATAAATGACCTCGAAATTTGTGCCCATTACGGTCTACAATTAATGATGTACGGATTCTAACAACAGCATTAAATGTTGTACAGATTCTTCTCGAAAACGTGCCAAATGTACTGTCTGGTACAGTATGGCCTGCCTCGATTTCTGTGCCAATAAATGCTTCAGCCTTCCTCGATTTCTGTGCTAGCTTTGTCTGAAAATTCAGAATTTATTGAGAAATGTGCCCACTTCAAAATGCTAGAATTTTCTCTCTCCTGGTTCAAAATCTCTTCAATTCCCTCACTCTCTCTGACTTCTTCTTCTCTCCCAAAAATCTCTTTTGGAATGATCACAATGAATGAACGTTTGCCTTGCCCTAGCCTTTTTGTTCATGGTAACTTCCCTTGGCAATCTAATGGTCAAGATTAGATTAGATGTGGGGTTCACATTAGCTGATCCATTAAATAAAAATTAAATGACATTTAGTGCACTCATGCCATTTAATAAAGTTGAGCAACCCCCTTTTTCTATTTAATCACTCACTTAACTTTTAAATGTGATCTTAGAAAAATACCCACTTTAACCTTTTAATAAAGTCACTTTAAAAATATAAAGTGCATCTCACTTTATTAAATGCACAAAATGACTAGAAGTCACATTTAAGTGTCCTTGTCCACCCCAAGGCAACTCTAGGTGGACAAACACTTCCTAGGTAACTTTTCAACAATAGTTGATTTGACAAAAGTAAAAAGACACTTGTTAGTGATTTGACCTCTAAATGAAAAATATAAAACATTGATTTTATTGTTGTCATATTGTTGTTGTATTGCTCTTATTACAACTATAAAAGAGTATTTTTAGATTCGATTATTGGTTGATACGTTGCCTTAAAAGGAAAAAAACTTATCCTATTTTCTTGTTATTGTTTCTCGTTAAATTGCTAAAAAGTTCGAGTTGTCCCACATTAATAAGGGAGTAGATGGAACCAGTCCCATATTTCATGTCAAATCTATCACAGCATTGCATAAGATTCATTCCTCATTCCAACTTGTTACAGGTTGAACTAGCATATGTGATTAAAGGTCCAAAGAACAAGGCTATCCCAAGTATAAACTAGAGGTGTTACCCATTGTCACCTCGATAACCATCTCCCTGCGCTTTAGGTTGGCTCTTCTACAACTCAAGGGGAGCTTCCCTACGATAAGATTTCTAGGGTAGGGCAATAAGGGCACAAGGTCATTTTAAGAGTTACCCCTAGCAAAAACAACTTTTTAGTCTTTTTGTAGTTTATCAAACGGTTGATGGGAGGACCATGAAGACTAGTTGAAAACCCCAGAGCAAAATGGAGTCAAAGGGAACAAAACCAATGAAGGGACGAAGTTCATGAATGGTTAGGGTAGATTAGATCCCTTACAGTGCCAACTAGCAGACCCCAACATGTTACAACATAAATGTGGAAATCACTGGCAGCTCCCTTGCAATGCCAACTCAAAACAATGTTAACTAGAGTGTGCTTCATACAATGCAATGTTACAAGTTCTTACTCTAATGGTGATTGGGAAAAATGTGATATTCATTCATAAAACATCAAAGAAATGGAGGAGATTCTTCACTAGCAATCCTTCCAATGAGACAAATTTGCCCTTCTTATGCCCTTATTAACATGCCTAGTTATTCCACAAATCACTTGCAACATTTAAGAAAGAAACAAAGAATTGCAGTTACAAATGGAGAGGAAACCCTTATACTTCATAATGTTAGTTTTTTTACTAGATTATAGTAGTATATCTTAATTGCAAATAAACAAAAGGATCTCTAGAAGAAAGACAAAGCACAGAAACAAATAACACAAGAATTTATCCTGCGAAACCCAATCGGGAAAAACCCAACAAACCTTCATATAGAGATAATGATCTTCTGAGAATAGAGAGAAGAAGAAAGAGAGAGAGAGAGAGAGAGAGAGAGAGAAAGTCTCTCGCAGAAATAACCCCAGAAACACTCTCCTAGACTGTAGTAGCGCACCTTTTATGTCTGAGTGCAATGCTGAGAATGTGTGAAATAATGAGGAGGGGCGCCTCCTATATATATTGATTTTCCAACTGGAAAATCACTGGGGCCGACTTGTCAGTTTGACTGGGGCCGACCTACCTTGGGGAAATACAAATTAAATTTATTTTTGTTCTTTTCTTTTCTATTCTTTCCCCAGGGTTTACAATGAATAATTACAACAGCATAATCTCCCGTAGGAGGTACAAGCAAGTACAATAAAAATGGCTTCTAAAGTTGCACAAGTTCCAACACAAAAATACTCCATAAAGATATGTCAAATAAGCTCCAAAAGAGAGAGAGCTCTCAAAATCCAACCATGCCAAATGAGAGAGAGAACAAAGCCTTATATTGCTTTAAGCTCTTCAACTTCCTACAATAAAATAACATAAATTTCCTAGATCTAGGGTAGGGTGGATAACCAATAAATATTCTCCACTAAAACCCTAACGAATTCTAACAATATCCATAATAAATGGTGGTCAAAGCCACAAGTACAATGCCCATGATATACAGGGCCCAAGAAGGAGGGAAACTTCATAAGAAAAATAATGCCAAGTAAAAATTCAAAACCACAATGGTTTCCTCAAGTGTAGCGCTCCACAACAATGATATAGTCCATAAACTGGCTAGATAGTAGGAAGTGGACAAAAAACCCAACAAACTATAAATTTTTCTAACCCTAGGTGAATCTCTTCCTTGTGTTCTCAAATAAATAAACAGATACTTAATTTACAGAATTCAAATTCTTCACATAGCAATATTCACACATATAGCTAGAAAATGAAAAGCAAAAGCATAAACATAGTACACAAACAATTGACTCCTTCAATCAATTTTTCATGAATAGAACAAAGAATACAAGGAAATCTCCACAGCTATCAAAACTAATAGTTATGTGGTATGCTCAAACTTAGCAAAATTTGCACACTTACTAAAGAACTTTGCCCTTCAAAACCGAGAAAACAACCCACTGGTCGTTGCCTGTTGTGTAGGCCTTTCATATGGCTATATGGACCTGTTTCGTATGATTGTATGGATCTCTCTGCACGGATCCATACGACGATATAGATTTGGCTGGTATGGACCTACAAACTATCCTCTACCTAGTTGATAAATTCGCTCCTCCCTAGCTCTCTAAATATGCTCAACCAAACTATCTTTGAGTGAAATAATAAATGTGGCCTAACCCTCTACCTTTACTTGCTTTTATACTTAAGCCAAAAGCATGATCTTCCAAAATCCTAATCTCTTGATGAGATGTACAATTGACATTAGTCTAAATCACTAATGTATTAAAAATACACTTTATTACTATCAACTGCTAAATACAAGACTTTCACTTTATTAATAAAGTGAATTACAAAATAGATTTGACTTGGACAACTTCCTACATGTTTGACACTAAACCTATGCGGAAGTTCATGTCCGAGCTACAAACATCAACACTCCCTCTTAACGAGGAAGGAATTTTGAACAATCCAAGTTTGTATGTGAAAGCTTCAAACTTCCCTTTTCGCTAAGGGCTTGGTCAAAACATCAACAACTTGCTAAGTTGTGGGTATATGTTGGAGCTTCACTGACCCCTTTTAATCATGTCCCAAATGAAGTGATATCTTATCTCAATGTGCTTGAATTTGTCATGAAAAATTGGATGCTCAGAGAGTTTGATTGAACTCTGATTATCATAGTAAATCATCGTGAGATCCAACTCCTCATCAAATAATCCAGCAAGCAACTTGCGAATCCAGGTGACCTCACAACTAGTTGTGGTTGCTACCGTATGGCATATACTCTACCTCTGCTAAGTTGAGTGTCACAAAAGTCACTTTCGATTGAACTAGGATATCATTATTAATCCCAAGCTAAAGCAACACCCCAAGGTGCTTTTCCTATTTGATGCACTGCTTGCCTAATTTGAGTTTAAACACCCCTACAACTTCACCTCACCATCTCCAATGTATTTCAGCCCAAACTCCACTGTGCCCCTCGAGTATCTGAGTACATGTTTTGTTGCTACCCAATGCTCCTGCCTCAGCTCCACCATGAACCAACTCAAGGTGTTCACTACAAAACATATATATGGCCTAGTGCTAACAAGATACATCATGGGACCTATCAATAGCCTATACAATGTGGGATCCACTATATATGAAGTAGTTACTTTCTTCGTATTAGTGATCATAGGCGTAGCCATGGGGTTTACAGCTCTCAATCTGAAATCTTTTCATGATCTCAACTACATGCATACCCTGCCTGAGGAAAATTCCCCTATTCTCTACCAAACCTCCAGCGCCAAGAAGTAATGCATCATCCCAATGTCCTTCATCTCAATATCATCTACCATATCTACCTTGCACCCTTTGATTAGCTTCTCTTAACCTATAAGAAACAGGTCATCTACATATAGTACAAAAATGCATACATCAACCTCAACAAATATGAAATATAAGTTGGGATTTGCTTCACTTTTGGTAAAACCCATCCTTTACAAGTATCCATCAATCTTGGAATACCATACTTTGAATGCTTGCTTAAGTCCATGCAAGGTTCTTTTTAGCCTATACACATGGGTCTCCTTTCCACTCATCTCAAAGCCCTAAGGTTGCTCTATGTACACTTCTTCCTTGACTATCCCATTGAGGAAAGATGTCTTTACAACCATCTAATGTATCTTCCACCCCGTAATGGAGACTAAAGACATCACTGCTCTAATGGAAGTGTACTTGCCAACTGGAGCAAAAGTCTCCTCATAGTGCACTCCCTCTTTCTAAGAGAACCCTCTCGGTTTATACTTCTCTATGTTCTCATCTATCGCATGCTTAATCTTGTAGAGCCATCTAGAGGTCACTATTGACTTCCACTCCTGTCTAGGCACAATGTCCCAAACAATGTTTTAAACTCAACCTACTTGGACTTGGACACAGACTTTGGCTAAATCATCTAAGTTGAGCCCCAAATGAGCCAACTCAGCCTTTAAACCTATTTGGTAGCAAATTGACCAAGTGAGGCTATGACTAGATCGATTCGGTACCAAACTAATCAACTCAACCAAGTCCATGTGGAACTACATAGGTTAGTCACTAGACAAATTCATTTTTTAATTGACCTAGAAACCTAAACCATAATAGTCTAAACCTACTTCATTGTCGTGTCAACCTACTTTATAGAATTACTATAGATTGTAGCACTATTTAAGGTAAGAAATAACTTGCTTGAGCCCTGAGGGGTAGCTCAGTTGGTTGGAGTCTGATTCCAAAGACGTTTTGATATTGAGGTCAGAGGTTCAATTCTCACAAATCCAACTCTCTAGGTCCTTCGGGGTTAGGCTCCCAAAACTGGAGCCAATAGTGCGCGGCCCCTTCGAGTGGGCCCCCTAGAATTATTTTTGTGGATGTAGCGAGTCCCAACCAATATTTTCGAGGGTGTGAACCACGTGAAAAAAAAAGAAATAACTTGCTTGACAATGATACAAGCCAACCTGGAATGACAATATAAAATTCTTAAAGTAAAACTTTCTTTATATTTCCCTTTCTACCATTTTACTTAAATTTTTATATTGTCATTAGTTGTTTCGAGATGTTTGAGAGGGGTACCAAGCTCATCAGACCTCATATGATGAAAATAGAATTTCACATACCATCCAAAATTCAACAAAGCTAGCAGTTTTGAGAATTCCAGTTAACTGAACTACACCAAATTGAAGCAAGTCCACTAAACCATCAAAAGATGCCAAATGTCACTCTACTCTTCCACTACATGCCACCTATGAAAAAATATACATGCCAAAGGATGGTGCTATAGATCATGTCGAGTATCCCATTTCCAAAGTGTGGTAATAGGTTTCATGACTGATCATGTTGATAAGTGATATGTAGTAGGCTAGTACATTGTACGGATAATACCTTGTAGGCTTGTACCACTTTGTATTTTGGATTGTAGAGGCCATTTAAAGCTTTGTTGATTATGTCTTTTGTTTCACGTATGTATTGCACTTGTGCCATTTTGATATATTCACCCTACAAGGTTTATACAAAAGCAAACTTCACATATTTTTGTCTCTAATTGTTTGGAATCTTTAAAATAATATTTTTCCATTAATATTTTAATATTTTATGTTTTTTTTTTGTAAACCGAGTCATTAAGTTCAAACCGGTCCAAGTCATGGCCAAGTCCGAGTTGACCCTTGACCGATTCCGAGTCCTTATCCGAGTTTTAAACATTGATCCCAAACATCATTCTTCATAACGAAGGTGTACTCCACCACAGCATCTCTCCAAACCTGTTGGTCTGCTACCTCTTGAAAATTGGAAGGCATGAAATCTATGATACTGCTCATCAACCCCATGTAGTTTGGAAACTTCTTCGAAGGTCTGCTCACCCTGAATGAACACCTAGGAGCCTCAACAATCTCTTGAGTGTCCCTCAATGTTTGTGTGAACCATTGAGGCCTCCTGACAGAACTAGCAGGAGCTGGTGGCTCCTCCTCTGCATCTGAAGGTTGTTGCCTGAAACTAGAAGTTATTGGTGACCATGGCTCAACCTTCAGAGCCTCCTGATCCTCATCCTCTACTGGAAGAGGCTCATGGGACTTCCTGAATGCAAAGTCTTCCTCAAACTTTAGATCCCTACTTACAATTGTCTTTCTCTCCCCTGAAAATAAATCTTGTAGGCTTTTGAAGTCTCACTGTAACCAACAAACAAACCCTCCATGCTAGAGGTCTCCAACTTGGTCCTCTTCTCAACTAGTACATCAATGTAAACTAGACAACCAAAGATAGAGAAATGAAACACCTCTTGCTTCACACTAGCAAATGCCTCTTCTGGTGTCTTGTCCCCCAAAATCTTGTCAGGACACCTGTTTTGGATGTAGATTGTTGCATTGCATGATTTCTTCCCATAGGTTAGTCAAATCATGGTCATGTATCATGGCCTTAGAATCCCCTGTGATGGATTCGTTCTTCCACTCTGCAATCTCTTTCTACTATGGGTTGTACGAAACAGTGAACTCCCTCTTGATTCATGCGTCATTACAGAAATACTTGAACCATCTGAGGTATACTCACCCCCATCATCTAATCTCAAAGCTTTGATCTTCTTCCCTATTTGGTTCTACACTAGAGCTTTGAACTCCTGAAACATGCTCAAGACCTCCTCCTTGGTCTTTAAGAAGTAAATCCAAGTTTTGCAAGAGAAGTCATCAGTGAAAGGAAACATGGTGCATGCTTCCTATGATTGATGCTATGGACATCAGTCCACACACATCTGAATGCACCAAATCTAGGATCCCCTTAGACCTATGCTCACTACTTGGGAAAACAACCTTGGCATGCTTGGCAAGCATGCATAATCTGCATACACCTTGTTGCTCAATGGTGAACTCTAGAAGACCTATGACAATCTCCCTCGAAATAGGCAACGCTCAATGATGATGTAGGTGCACCATCCTCTTGTGCCATAATTCACAAAAGTTATTTGTGTTATGCACTAGGGTTCAAACAGGTTCACCTTGAAACCTGTATAAATTGTCTTCCCTAACTCCAATCACCTCAGTTGATCCTAGGATATACTCCTCTAGTCTTATGAGGACTTGTTGGTTCTTGAACTCTATTGCATGGCCCTTATGTTCCACGACCAAAACTAAAAGCAAATTCTTCCTGACACTTGGAACAAATAACACATCATCAAAGTCTAAAGAGTTACCCTACTGGAGTTGGAAAAGAATGATACCAACTCCTAATGGATACTTGGCATCATCACCAAGCTTGACTTGAACTCCTAAGAAGTGCTCTATTAGACTTGAAAATAGCTCCCCAGCTAATTTCATGTGTCTCAACACTTCCATTGTCCACATACCACACGTTCTTCAGAACTGTGTTGGAAGAAAGGCAAGATACCATTGAGAAACTCTTCTCAAATTTGGAGGCAAACTCATTCATATGAGTTTCAGCTAAGGCTACTACACGGTTCTATTGTTGCTTCCCTTTACCCTTCTTATTTGGACATTGTGATGCATAATGGCCATTCTTATGATATATGAAGCACTTGGTTTTATTCAAGTCCTTCTTCCCTAGCTGTGAGGCTAACTCCTCATTCTTCATCTTACCCTTGCCGGGTCCTTTACATGTACCCTTCTTTGTTTGACCAATTAGGGCATGGTCACTATCACCTACCTTCTAGTTAGCCTTGGAATCCATCCAAGTTTCCTCCTAGATAAAGTCATCCCATAGTCTTTCCTAGGAGGGAAGATTTTCCTGAGCACAAACCCCTTGAACAAATGTTTTACATTCAAGTGGGAACCTATTATATGCCTTGTTTACCAACTCTTTGTATTCAACCTTCTCCCCAACTGCTACAAGTTGGTCACGAATCTGTGTGACCTTCATCAAGTAACTGGTGACGACCTAGCCATCTCGGAACCATAATAATAATAAAGCTTGTAAATGCTAATAATCATAAAAATAATACAAGCCATCATAGCAAATCACCATCTGAAGCATGAATATGTCTAATGGACACCTGTAGACCACATAATCATCATCCACAACCATCAGTCTAAAACTCATCCTAGACCCTGCTCCTGGATTGGTCAAGAATCGGTTTACTAGGTCAAGACTGATCAAATGATGACCCAAGTGCTAAACTGTGATACTGCAAAGTACAAAAAGGACATGCATGCTCAATTATTTATGCTAGTAGTGAGACTTGAGTACAATTAGATTATGTTGGCAAGTATAAGCACAATACATATATAATAATCTAAATTAAAATGATCTGTTGCTTCAAACAAGGACCCCCAATGTATACTCATTTATAGATTTAGCCATTTCGCTAGTCAAGGGTGAAAGTGAATAAAACCAGGAAAGGCCAAGGGAATGACTTGACACTCGACACTGTAAGCATCTAGGCTAAAGGACAAGGGGATCCACACAACACATAAGTTGGACTAGGTGAACAATAGGGAATGGCAGTGTCTCACAAATGGGTGGAATGATGAGAAGGCTCCACTAGACTCTAGATAAGCAACTTTTAAGCAGTTTACTTACACAACAATATACACTAGTTAACCTCTAGAAGCAGGTGCCCTGGTAAGCCTTATGGGCTTCGAGAAAATGACAAAGACATGACCTTTGGGGGCCAGTCTCACCTTGTTGCCCTATGGGGGCAAATGAGTTGTACACTATACAAAGAATGAGCGCTCGTCCTCTAGCCATCAACTTTAATTTGAAAATATTTATTTTTATTAACTTGCCAGCCTCCGAGAGCAGGTGCCCTAGAAAGCCTTCTAGGCTCCAGAAAATGACTAAGGCTTAGCCTTAACGAGTTTGCCTCACCCTGATACCCTGTGAGGGTAAATGAGCCTTACACCAAACAATGGATGAGTGCTCATCTCTTGGCCAGTGACTAGTTTTGCTTTAAATTGCAGTAGTGTCTAAAGACACTTTTGCTTTGGTGGCAGGGCATCCATTTAGAATAACTTTAAGCTCTGATGCCTTAGTGTCTAAGGATACCTTTTGGTAAGACTACTTGTGTTCAAGACCTAGAGGTAGACCATCCCTGTGACAAGCATCACATAAACCAACACCGAGACACAATCTAAACATGGAGACCTATTCCAACATAGAGGTGAAGGTGGGGGGAATCCTAGATGCCACTAGCCAAGTTACAAGTCAAGGTTAATTAACAGCAAGGGAAGGCAACGGATGGATGGAGACAATGGGGATGGTGCCAAGACTAGCAAGCTATGTCCCTAAAGGGAAATGACCAAATCCATACTAGGAGTAAGGCAAGGCCAACGAGTATACAAAACAATCTCTTGAACATAACACCTAGATCATTTATACTTTAGATTCCAAGTAAAACCAAGATAAAGTATCGCCGACATATAACTAATATTAACCAAGTCTTACTGCTAAAATCGGTCACAAAGCAACATCAAAATCCACATGTACACAACATAATATCACCTGGGTCATATAATTGCACTGGATCTGAAACCAATCTAAAGATCACTAGAACAATTGCTACCGCTACACATCATGGGCACTGTAACAATCTCTACTCTGGGGCATGAAAGAATGGCTAACTCAGTCATCGAATCTGGGGTCATGAGGCTCAGACATGGCATAGAACATGTCAATCTAGATACTCAAGATCTGTTGAAAGTAGGAGATCATCAACTGGTGGCCCATCATCTACTGATCTCATAGTAAAGGACTGGCTCAAAGAACTGATCAGTATTGCTCAGGAACAAAAGTAGCCCAGCTACTATATATGTGACAACAATAGCTGTAAGAGCTGAGTCAAAACATATTCTTCATCACTTGAAGAATCTTCTCTTGTTCTCTTGCTTGCGGGTTCATCACCTTCTGCAGTATGTGCATGATGCCTCTTCCTTTTGTTTTCCTTGGAGGATCCTTTGTTTATGGGACAATCCCTTGAAAAGTGGCCTTTCTCATCACATGTGTAGCATCTAAGATTTGTGTAGTCCCTTCTTGGTCTATGATTCCTTTGGAATTTCTTGGGTCTTATATGAGAGTGATCCTCCCTCTTTCCTTCATTCTTCTTTGCCTAAGCTGTTAGAGCTTGATCATCACTTGTTCCCATCTTCTCTTCCCTTGATACTAATCAAGCTTCTTCTTGAGTGCATTCCTCCCACATTCTGTTGAACTTGATTAGTTTCTTTCCGGCACATATCCCTTGAATGAATGAGTCCCATGACCTTGGAAGTCCATTCGAGGTAGTCATCGCGATCTCTCCTTCTTCAACATTTTCTTCAATGGCCTCTAGTTGCTCCTTGATCTGAGAAACCCTTATGAAGTAGGACTGAATGGTTTCTGAATGTTGGATCTTCACATTCTTGAGTTGATTCCTCGGGGTCATCTTTCGGTTGATGTTCTTTTCTTCAAATAGCTTGGTCAAAGCATCGAACATCTTAGGTGTCTTCAATGACGATACATGAGGGATGAGGTTATCCTTGATGGAATCTACAATAATCATTTTAGCTCTTATCATGTTCTTCTTGTGGTTTGCCTTTGCCTCTTCTCCCTCTGGTTCTGGAACCTCCTCATTGACATATTTCTCCAAGTCATTCTTCTATAGGATAAGAGAGATTCTATACTTCCATGCTCGAAAGTTATATGATCCTTCAAGCTTATCCTCAACCTTGGTGTGATTCATCATCTTGATATGAGAACCTCAAATGGAAATAGCAAGGAAATAGATCTTACCAATTTGAGAGGCCCAAGTTGGTTTTGGATCTAGCTGACCTAGGGTTCCATAGAGAAACCCTAATTTTCCAAACTTGGAATCTTGAAACTATGTCTTGATAGAAAGATGTGCCTTCTTAAGGCGAGTTGTCCAGTGAGGTCCTTTTCCAAATTCTGTGGAGGAAAACTCCAAAGACTTGATGCCCTAGTTTCCTCTGGCAGTGGTGATTAGGTCAAAATTGAAACTTATCTAAATTGGAATCTTTCTCCACCAAAAGATGTGTCTCCTTGATGCCAGTTAGCCTAGCCCTCTTTTCTAGAAATTTCGCAAAGAAAATTGCTAGAACTTGGAAGCCCTAGTTACTGCAGCTACATAGTGCCTTCTTTCAGAGTGGCTCTAATACCATGTTAGAATTTGTACTTTAAACTATTAGGTAAGATCTTTAGACTGAAAGATAGACAAGCACAGCAATACACAAGAACACAAAGATCTTCCTCAAGGAAACCATAAAGGAGAAAACACTACAGCTTCCTCATAATAGTTTTGTCACTTAGTACAATGTCAGACCAAGATAGAATACCCAAAGATAAGATGTCTTCAGCAGCTTCCTCTTCTCCTTCACTAGCGCACTTGTCTTTCTCTCCCTTGAGCAAACTAACTTGTGTGGTGTGTCCAAATGAGGGAGGGTGCCTCCCTATTTATACTTTACAAGTGACTGACCAAAAACCCTAACTAGGCCAACTTCCGAATCTAACAGGGTCGACTTCCCTCTTGGGAGACTCAAAATACATTTTACAATATTTCTTCTAGGGACTATTGCCCCGACTTGCAACGAAGGTTTTACCTCGATATTCTAGCATGACCAAATACAATAATAACATCCTCGGACGGAGGAAAAACATCTCTGGCAGAGGTACAATAAAATACAATAGAATATCTTCCAAAGTTACATTTTCAACAACAGATATCATAGAGGGAGGAGGTGTGGGAGAACATGGATTTTGGATCAAGATTAGGCGGGAGATGGGAGTAGCGGAGGAAGATGGCATGCCGAAATTTTTTGGGGTGAGTGGTTAAGGGAAGTACTCAGCACTCATCTTTTATGAGAGATAAAGAGACATTTCTTATGGTGAAGGAGACAGTGGTAAGAAGCTTTAAGATTGGGGTAGGAGGGGCGACCATGAGTGAAGACGTGTTGAAGTTGGGTGTGGAGGCACTTGTAGTCCTCATCGTACCACCGGTTCATGGGGTAGGACCTAAGTTTTGAGGAAGGAGAGGTCGATTGAGTATAGTGGGGGTAAGTCTTAAGGGCATCCTCCCAGATGATGGATGAAAGATAGGTGAACTTGGTAGAGGTAGATTCAAGGGATGTGAATGGAGACTAAGAAGGGAGCATTCCCGATAGGGGTGGAAGTGAAGGTGTGGAGGTCCCTCTTAGTAAATACAATAGTGGTCTAACGTGGGCCTAGAAGAAGAGGTGGGGGTTGGGGGGGTGTAAGTCTAAAGGGAGAAGGAGAAGAGAGCATGGTTGGCTAAGGGGATGGGGGTTACAGAGAAGTGATGAATAAAGGGGAGTGGGTCATGACTAGAAAGGACCTAATCCACCACACTCATACTGCCACTGTGAGGTTGGCAAGTAAAGAAGCGAGAATCCGAGAAGCAGGGGAGGCCATTAAGGATCAAAAGCTCATGGGATTCTTAAGCTATAGGAGGTGCCTGCCATACCCTATAATAGGCCCCAAAGCGTCGTCAAATGATCGGTGAAGTCCCACTGAAGTTGGCTTGATCTCGTAAACACTGAACACGTCCTCAGAGTGGTGGTGGAGAGGGATTTGAAGGGCTCTGGTGCAAAGCATTAAAATTGCCCAATAAGATAACCTCCCCCAGGTATGAACACTGGATGATGCCAAAATGCATAACCAAGTAAGGGCACCATCGAACTCGTTATGAATAGCAAAATGAGATGCGGATGGGGGAAAGTAGCACATTGTTATGTAGAGACCTCTAAGTAGAGGAGCTAAACTATTGAATCAGACCCACATGAACCTAGTAAACTGATCCACTCCTACCAAAGAGACCCAATTGTGAAGAGAGTCTCGTCAAACATGCCACTCCACTTGAACCTCGGACCCACCTAAAGACCTAATTTCTTACCAACAGACAAAAAACCAGTGATAACCTACAATGTTTGGAAGTGGCCTAACAGGACTCTCATTGGTCTCGGACTCTCTGTAATAAAAAGGAGATTAGTTGAACCGAGAGCACCATACAACATGCCCAGCAAAGACCAAAATGACCCATTATCTTTCCAACGCCCCATTGAAATCTCCATGCCTTGTCATTTCCTCCACCAGAATAGTCATTTAGAGAACCTAGGCCAAGAGTACCCAAGGGACAGGGAATCCTGAATAATGGCCCAAAGGTCTTGGATGACCCCCAATTTCCTTGCTTGTCATGCTTGTGCAACTAGCTCCTTGGAGCGTTTTAGCTCTATAACCTGGGATCTAGTGAAATCAGCGTCTAAGAAAATCCTACCAGGGAGAGAGAACAACCTCCAAATGGCTCTCAAAGTTTAAAGTCGATCACCTACTAACTAGAACTAGATAAGGAGAATATCAAGGAGATCAAGATAATCTCAAAGGAACATGGCACCCACCTACATAGGGTCTGGGGAAAGAGAGGGTGAGGGAAGCCCTCTTACCTTCAAGTTCAGTTCACAAGCCCTCCAATTTCACTCAACTAGTAGCTTGGCTTGTACAGCTTCCTTGACCGCAACAAGTGGGGCGGAGGCTCTATCCCCACCCTTGACAACCTTTGCCCAAGAGTTAAGATGTCTCTATTTCTTATTTGAAAATGGCTTGGCTTGTTGGTTTTCGATCTCCTTGTGCTTGTTTTTAAAGTCAAGAATTTCAGCATGTAAGGCATCATTCAAGGGTTGGAGGGATTCCTATACTTCCCCTTCATTTAGTAATGTCTTGAGGGATAAGTTTTCGATTCCACTTTGGTTACTACATTTGAAAGAGCGAGCATTTCCTGTTCGGCTTGTTGCATCTCTGAATAAAGTTTATTGTTTTCGATTTCAAGGGATTTCATCTGCTGCAACAAATTTTTAATTTGGGATGTCTAGAACGAGAAGTTTGACTCCAAAGCGATATCTATGGGGCTGTAAATTGGTCCTTGGTTCCTGTTACAGTTGCTAAAGTACTCAAGATGTCACATGTTGCATATTTTGTTTGTCTCTGAGGGAGTAGAGTCTTTCATGTGCCCTATGTTTGTTCTTTGCCCACGAAAACCTATGCACAAAAAACTACTCGAAAACCTATGTGACAAGGGGTGAATATTTCTTGACCCAACTCGACGAGACCTTTGCTCAACAAGACCTCAACATGAAAATTGACCTTTGCTCAGCCAATGCTAACGGACTCTAGAGTTTTCAGAATGCAAACTCAGTTACATCCATCGTGGGCTTTGCTACAGGTACACTCGCGTCCAGAATCACCAGCTCGTCACAACCATGCTCAAAATGGAGTCGCGTCCATTTGCATCCCAAACGTTTTGTGTGATCAGTCATGGGCTATTGAATTTTTAACATTAGCATAAACTTCAAAAATTTGCAGATCTACTTAAACAAATCAGCAGTGCAGTATAAACACATTAATCACATCAACACACATGGACACAAGATTTTTTTTCACTGGGGAAACCTTCGAAGGACAACAACCCCAAAAGCATTGATAGCTCATCTCGTAAATGAGATGGCTTAAGAAATTATGCAAAAAGTTCCTCAATTTCAGATCTGGAATTTACCACAGTCGCAACGAAAACTATCAGTAAAAAAAACCCAGACTAATAATTTAACCACAATTTCCAAAAGTTACAAATTTTTCCCAAATTAGGGCTTCTTCAGAAAACTAAAGTTTTTCTCTCCTGCATAAAAAATATCAAACTGTCTAAAAGATAGCAGACTGCCCGAAAATGTACTTTCCTGTCTACTGCCCGTACCTTCCTGTCTGTTGCCCGTTTCTCTCTCCTGCCCGCTGTCTTGTTTGGGCAAATCTTTGTTGCCCGAGGCTTGGCAACCTACCAAACTTTCACGAGTATGCTACCCGAGGGTTGGCAAAATGCCCAAACCCTCACGGGTAGCAACCCGTGGGCTGAAAGAAGGAGGTTGAGTCCAATATGGGCTGCCCGGAGAATAGAGGCAACCCGAAAAGGAAAGAACAGAGCTGCCCCAAAAAAACAGCTGCCCAAAAATCAGAGCTGCCCAAATTTGCGTGAGGTGCCCAGATCTTGTTGAGGCTGTCCAGTTTCCCGAAAATGGAAAACGCTGCCCACAAAAAAATATCTCAGCTGACCGGAAAAATGAAGAAGGCTGCCCAGAAAATGGAATGCTGAAGATGGATGTGCACAAATGCTGAAGAGGGACTTTGCTAATAAAACCCTAGCTGAGGGTTTGAACATAAGATAGTCTTCTTCACCTGTGAGAGCAAAAGTGTATATCTCAAATAAGAAGGCTTGATCTTCTTTTATAGCCTTTGTTCACCTGTAAGTGGACAAGATTAGGAAAAATAAAAATAATAATATTTTTATTCTTTTCCTAATTTTACTTTCACTTTTACCAAAAAAGTTACTTTTATTTTTCCTTTGACTTTTATAAGAAGTCCTTATTTATTTTAACTTCCACTTGTGGTCATTTTTTTGTGGTCAACAAGTCTTTATTTATTTTGACTTTTGACTTTGGCCTTTTTCCAAGTGCCGCTATGGTCATTACCTGTGGTCCTTTTTTATTTCAAAAATACATCATCATAAACCAAGAGAGTTATTAATGCTTTTATCTCACACACTATGTGACACCTAGATCTGGTACTAGGGTAACTTAACCAACGGTAGCTAATCTTTGGAAAAGCACACCAAGCCCATAGATCAAGGGTCAAAGTGCAACACGCATGCCCAAACCCAGTCTAGGGCTTATACTGTCTTCATTCTCCCAAAGAATGGCTCCTCAGAAATAGGCTGAGTCTACCAGTCCCAAACTGGTCTACATCGTGGTCCCGGACCAAATGTCTACTCAACACTAGGTTGAGTCTACCCAGGGCAGATCTGGTCTATATCATGGTCCCAGACCAGATATCTACCATTCAACAGAATGGTCACTCAACACTGGGTTGAGTCTTCACCGTGGTCCCAGACCAGGTGGTCCCATTCTCCGAAGAGAAGGGCTCTCGATGCTACTCAGAAAAATCAACATGAGCGAACTCAAATGTGGAGGTCATGGACATGCTCAACAGTTGCATCAAGTCATGGGCCCAAATTTCTCAGAGACAGGGTGCAAGAAAGTCACAGCTCAGTCATGGAGGTCAGGGGTATGCTCAGTAGCCGCATCCATGTTAAAGATAATGCAGTTGCGAGAGCCATTCTCTGGGAGGATGGCACCCTAGTTAGTTAACTAGGGTCCCTGGTCAGTTAACCAAACAGTGTAAGTCCCTAGCAGGTATCTAGGGCCCCTAGCAGTTATGTAGGGATCTTAGTCTGGGACCAAGCAGTATGAGCCATGGCAAAAGCCCCTAGCTGATCATTAGGGCCTCCTGGTCAGTTACACCAGAGAAATTCTTGGTTTGGGACCAAGCAGTGCATACTGCATACCCCTAGCAGTTATCTATAATACTTGGTCTAATACCAAGTCAAATAAGTCCCTAGCAATTATCTAGGGCCCCTAGTTGATCCCTAGGGAAGCTGATCAGTTAACCAGGTGGATCTTGGTCAGTTAACCAAGATGATGATGATGTGTGATGTCCTTCTCTCCTAGGTCTTCACAATGGTTGAGCTAGGTTATTTCCTCAAGGGACTAGCCACCCCTTGATGGAGTCACTAGCACTTGACCTTAGGAGCAGTCAAAAGGACCAAAGGATCACATCATCTAGTGTGAACCTTCCTTATATAGTGATGATGAACTTCCAGTTATCGTATGGAACACTTGTGGACCACATACATTGAGAGAGAGATAAAAGGTTCTTTTTCCCTTCCTTGTAGTTAGAAAGGTTGTTTTCCCACCTTGTTGTTACACCGCTTGTTGACTTGTGGTTAGAAGGGTTGTTTTCCCACCTTGTTGTTACACCTCTTGTTGATTTGTGGTTACCCTTGTGTTGGCTTAGTCTTGTGTTGACCCCCTCTCTTGTTGGTCCTAAGTGCTAGCGCCCCCCTTTTGAGTGTGGTAACTTAACCCTTTGTTAAGTCCTTAATACCCTCACCTAAGATGTCATAACATTGAATTATATCTTTATAATTGGTAACCCTCCTAAAGCTTGACGTCTTGACCTTTTTTTTAGTAACCCTAACCTCAATGACCAAATAGAAGGTGGAACCTTCTAGGGGTCATTGAGAGGCTATAAATTTGAGCCTAGACTTCATTATGAAAGCATCTTGAAGAGGTATCTCAGCTCTGATATTTTACATGTTTGATCTAAGGTTTTCAGCACTATTGTTTGTGTGACATCTAGGGTTTCAAAGCTCCTCTTGCTTGGACGTTTCACTTGTCTTGGGCCCTCCTTGTACAGCGCTGCTATCTATGGGGTTTATTACAGTTGGACAACTCCTTTACTTGGATTTCATAGGGTTAATCTCTTCCCTGTCCTTACACACATGGGAAATGTGACTTTCTTGGGCTGTCGTTTGTTGTTGATGACTATCTTGGGGTTCTCACTTGCTATTGTGGACTGTCCTGGCGCTGTCGCTAGCTTGTTGAGGTCTGTTTAGGCCTACAATACCTTTATGAGGTTGTCGCTGCCTGTTAGGATCTGTTTTGTGGTTGTCGCTTGATGTCTAGGGTTGTTTGGGGCTACTATTCACTGTTGTGGGTTGTTTGAGGGTGTTGTTGCCTGCTTAGAGGGTGTCGCTGCCTAAGTGTACTACTTTGGGGGTGTCGCTGCCTGTGTGGACTGCTTAGAGGGTGTCACTGCATGTGTGGATTGTTTTTAGCATGTCGCTTGCCTCCTTGTGGTTGTCATTGCCTATGTGGACTGCTTTGAGGCTGTTGAAGATTGTTTTGAGGTTGCCATCCACTATTGTAGGGGTTTTGTGGCTACCTTTCATTGTTGGGCACTTGTTGACTGTCTTGGTTAATATCTTGGGGTTGATTTTGATTATACTGTAAACAGTAACCGTACCCTCAGTAAGTTGTTGTACCTTCTACTGTGACTGTTTAACCCTCTTCTCAGCACTTTAGCTCTTTCTCTCTCAGGTATGTGATTACCCTCAGGTAAGGGTCAGTTTTTGTTCCATTTGTTGACTTGCTTCTAAGAGGCAAGGTTTGATCTGAAAGTTGATTCTAAGCGTAAGGAAGGTTCTCACACTCAAGTAAGTTATCAAATCTAAATTTGATTTTTTTTATTAGATTTCTTGCTATTGCTGTACTGTAAGTTGTAATTTTATTTTAGTACTATTTTTTGTAATTTAATTTTGCATTAAAGTATATTTTTTCTTATTTTTGTTAAAAAGCCCAAACTTTAACAGTCCATCCATTGGTGAATTGCTCAAAGTTGGAAGTTGCAGGATGGAGGTCCTCACTCAATTGTGGTGGTCACAAGCAGGCTCAATAATGGAGATCGCAAGCAGGCTAAGGCATGGTGGTCACTGGCTCAGTTAAGTTGCAATCGCACAACACGATCGCAAGCAAAAAATCATCTAAACCGCAAGGCAATACAATTGGCGACCTTGCAAAGTATGACAATTTGGCATGCTTTTTCTTCCTTCTTCCATGGGCAATTAGGGCTGGTTCGTGCTTCTATAACTAAAGAAGGAGGAGTTGAAGGGGTTGGACATTATTATTCCCTTAGCGATTTATAGTAGCAAAGAGCTCATCGCTTTTTCACCCACCTATCCAAAGACCCATTTCCGTCATTGCAAGCTTTCAGAGCTCTTACAATCAACCTTATGTCATTCACTGTGATCTAATCAATCTCTTGAGTATTATATGGTTTGGTATTACTATGCCTTATTTCTGGTTCTTGAAATCTACTAGTTAAATAGGTGTTAAATGTGTTGCAATGGTAGTTAGCTTGATGAACTTATTTTGAGTTCTAATTCACTTAAGGCGATATCTTTTCCTTTCATTTGTTCTTTTAATATTGTTATAATGCCTTGAGAATTCGATCTCAACCACTCCAAACCTAAATTGTTGTTAAATTCATCCTCGCTCTTGACTGTTTACGAAGAGCTCAAAAGTGGGTCTTTTATGTGTTGATCATCTTGGATTTTGTGCAGATTTATCGATTGGATGCCAGCATACACCTTTTAAGGACACCCCCCTAAGATTGGAAAAATACCAATTCGAACATAGAGGCATCCAACAATGAATAAGGTCGGTTTGCCTATGGTTATTAGGTGAATCTAACTTTGTGCAAATTTGCATGACAACAAGGCTAAGGCCCACAATGTATTGTTGTTCTTTCTTACCTCTCGTATAAATAGAGGAAGGAGAGAGTCTTTCCATACATGTATGTCCATTCACTCACTTGTATTCACACTTGTGATGAGATGTGACCTAGAGAAGACTGCGTGATAGCCTCTCCATATCTAGAGTCTTCACATGTGCTTGATCACTCTCTCTCTCCTAAGTCACTAGGGTTTCTTGGTCTTATTGGAGTATCCTAGAGCATGTTGGAGGTCTAGGGTTGGCGTTTATCCCTTGGAGATTAGAGATTAGGGTTTTTTGATAAAACCCTAGAGTGGAATTGTGAAGAAGAGGAGAGGACATCTTGCCTTGAAGAATGTGTTGGAGTGATTTTTAGCAATCCCATTGGCATATTTGTGGTCACTCGTTGGACATTACTAAAATTATCTTATTATCTTATCTTATCTTGCATATTGGATCTTCTTGTTTGCTAAGGTTTTCTTGATTGCCCTTGCTAGGGTTTGGAAAGCTGGGAAGATTTATAGTAGCCTTGAGAGAAGGCTATGTTATGTACATGTACTCCATCTTGCACATATTAATGAAGTTTACAGTTGTCCAAAACTTGTGCAATTTACAAAATTGATTTTCTGCCATATATGTTCTTTATGCATTGTAATTTACAGACATATATCTTTCTGATTTGACATAAGTAAAAGGACGATTGTTAAGTGATTTGACATCTAAACGAAGGATATAAGGAGCCGATTTTTACTATTGTCTTACTGTTGTTGTATTGTTGTTACTACTGTAAAAGACTATTTTCTAATCTGGTTATTGGTCAATAAGTTTCTCTAAAAGGGCTGAAACTTATCCTCTTTTATTGGTATCTTTTTTCCTTGAATTGCTGAGAAGTTTCAGCTGTTTGGAAAACATTATACTTTTTCTGTTGTTGTTTTGCACCTTGTTTTACAGCATCCAAGAAACCTTCTAGGCTGAAGGGACAATTTCTGTTTTGGATTGAATTTTGAATTCCGAAAAGTTTCGACACATCCTCATATGCTATCGCAAGTTTATTAAAAAAAACTCATGGATGAAGCATGCTATGACTACAGGAAATGTACTTAGAAAGTGCATGTTATATTATATTTCCACCTCACTTTAGCATCCTCTCCCAGCATTGACAAGAAGGGCCAATATTTCAGCCCTACACTGTGGGGAGGCACATTTCTTATGCAAAGAGGTGTTGAAGCACCTATAATGTCATCCACAATGTGAAGAGAAACAACCTGAATGTAGACCAAGTGAAAAGCTTGGTTTATGTGCGGTATTAACTTGAGGTTGTTGTCCCATTATTGTGAGTTGGCGAAGAATGATAGAACATATGTGACGTCGAACAACAATCCAGAGGACGCTAATTTGGAGGATGGAGCCATAATTTTAGAGTGTCTGGAGGCTGAACTTTTGGGTGATCATGATGGTAATCATATTCATGTAGGAGAGATGCCAAACCCATCCACCAGCAAGTCTCCAGATGCAGGAGCTTTGCCTTTACCGTTGTGTGGGGGGCCTTGTAGCTGTTGGTCGTGGAACCACCTACTCCTACTCCTCTTGTTCGTAGATCATGGGAAAAGAAACTATAAATTTCTCATGGCAAGAGGAGAGTTTAGTAGATGCTAGATTTATTCGTCTTTTTCCTCTTTAGAATTTAGTCTCTAGAACTTAGTACTTTGTCTTTATGATGGCCTATTTAGTAAACACTATATGACAATTTAAGTTTTAACTTTGAACCTACCTTTGAAGTTTGAACTATTGATTGCATCTTACAAGTCTTTGGCAATGAAAATGATGCTTTGTGTTATCCATTAATTCTACACTTAGTGGATTTTCATTGAGCCACCGGTTATTGAACATGATGCATGTTCATTGCCACAGTTCAGAAGTTCAGTTTGTTCCAAAGTTAGCTAGTTTTGGCTAGCCTTTTTTATTTTTTGTTGAAATGACCATGCCCCATGGGTTATTTTTAGTTCAGTTTGTTCTATGCTAGTAGGGGGGTCTTGAGTGGCTAGGTTCCCTTAGACTTAACAATCAAATAGCGTATTCGAAGGAGTTTTCTCCCTTGTCAATTATTTCTTTGCCTTTAGCCGAGTTATAATCGATGAGTTTTTCTCCTGCTACCTCCAAAGCTGGAATGCCCAAATTTGGCGGTTAGGCCTTGGGGGGTTATTAGAGTCCAACATTAAAATATGAACCTACCACACACTATTGGTATGTTCTATGGTCATTTCCTAGGTCCTAGGATGCATTAAAACATTGTCCGAAAAAAAAATTCTCGGACGTCCTCGGATTTTTTATTTTTGAACTATAGAGAAATAATTAAAATTTTCAATTAATTAAACCATTTTTCCTATGGTTTAATTGAAAATTTTCAAAATGTAATAATTAAGTGGTCTAGGGGTGGATTTTGGCAA
>LPNX010975025.1:156843-167759 GCA_001517045.1 Pseudotsuga menziesii
CCTAAACACACTTATCCTAAGTTTCGGATGATTATTTCGCACTTAATTGAATATTTCCTCAAAATCAATAAATGAGGAATATTTAATTAAAATAATCACTAAATTATTAAATGGAGATAAATAAAAAACTCTCCAAAATAAATCAAATTGAATAAAGTAAAGAGCTAATTAGCTCAACAAAAAGCATCTGGGAAGATTCCAATCAAGTCCTAGACTCCTAGTTGATCTAAGTCAGTAACGGAGTGCTACAATGAACTTCGCCTTGGGATTTGCGCCCCTCTCCATGCATGGACGTTTTTCCTTCTTTGGCACGTTTCTATTGGACGAGTGATGCAAACAAGAAACAAGGTGGGCGCCTTGCCTAGGTGGAAGCCACCTCACCCTCTGCCATAACTCTGGAAGCTCAGTTTAACTCCAAATCAACTATCAAAGCTTTAGTCAGTGAGGGTTGCGCCCCCTTAATCCTTGATCCATGCGCTAGGGTTTTAAGCCCTATCTTTCTCCCTTTTTGTATAAATAGGGGTCCTTCTTCCTCATTCTAGATGGAAGCAAGGAACCTCTGCTCATGTACTTTGTTGTTATTATCTGAATAATATTGAGACTTTGGAGGTCCACTGGTGTTCATGTCACATGGTTAATGGTGTATGCTTATTGATGTAATCTTGTTTTAATTTGTTTATGCTTGGGGTAAAACTGGTAATCAATCTAGCTTTGAGGGTTTTCTTAAACACATAGAGTAAATATTTGATTCTTCAATTTATTTACTTATATTTTGGCTTCTTGAGATTCGAGAGTAGCATTGTCTATTAAGTTATATTTATGCTCTTTTGGTTTCCATTTGTTGAATATACTAGATTTGATCCCTTTTTGTGCAAATGTGAACAATTTTTTGCAGGTTACGACGTTGGAGTAAGGGGAAGAGCTAAGTTGCATCGCCTTCTTCTTCAAAATCTTGAGGAGTATACAAGTTCATGTGCCCATTAATACCATACCTTCAAGTCTCAGAAGGATTCAAGCTTGAGCAAAGCTTTCTCTTCTTCCTCTTTCAAACCCAAACTCTCTCTCTTTCCCGGTTACTTTTTTATTATGCTTAAGAAGTAGATCTATCCTTTCATGTTCATTATTTGGATCTATCAATCTTTAATCATTTAGATCTGATTTGTTTTTAAAAGAACTCCATCATTCGACTAGATCTGAAGCTAGGAAATTTGTGCTTACACTAAAAAATTTTGCAAAATTTTTCAATTTTTTTTATTTTTGTATTGTCTTTCCCATCATTTTCTAACACTTTTAGCTTTTTGGTTTTTAGCAGGTCTGCACATAAAAGTGAAGTTTTGGAGTGACCAAGACCATCAAGGAGGGCTCAAAACAATCCGGTGGACACCCACTTTGCTATAGTACCTTGGTGCACCATTGTAAGCTCTTAGATCCAAGTTTAATGGACTAAGAAGCACTCCATCTTCATCATAGAAAAAAGTTGTAAAAGAATTAACGAGAGCAGTGGGGTAACCAACACCCACATCTCATCCCCCCTGGGGGGGTTTGCGTCTTTTTGTCATTTTCGTGAGATTTCCTTTTTCTAACTCCACCACTTCACACACTCACTTCGTAAGTGTAGGGTGTATACTTTCATTCACATTTCATAGTTTAATCCACTTTTATTTTTGCAAAAGTAGTTTAGAAATAAAACCATTCTTCGTCGCCACGAATTATGCTCTCATCTCCACCCAAAGGCTTTGCCAATTAGTGGAGATTGATCAGAAAAGTGACGCAAAAGTTTGGCCATCATATCTTTTTCTTTGGTAGTGTTTTATTTCTTTCATATTCTAACTTGTTTAAATAAAATGAATCCAAAGTCTCTTGAACTTCGCTGAAAAGCAAGTCAAGAGCACTCTTTGTCGGAGAGTTTTTATTTCTTGTTTTAGCTTAGCTGCTTTGTTTCAATTTTTATAAATCTCTTGAACCTCGCCATAAGGCAGATCAAGAGTGCTCTCTATCGAAGGGTTGTTACAATCTTCATCATTAATAAAATTGGAATAAACCAGTTTTCTACATTGTGTATGCTCTACCTGGTTGGGATACCCAAAAGCATCGTAGATTGATTAATTCTCACATTTTAATTTAATCAGTCACCCTAATAAAATTAACTACCCAAGAGATAAGCGAAAATCCGACGCTTCGGTTAGACTTTGTGTGGGCAAATTCCGCCTGGGGAAGCTGGAACCACTGTACTTAGATCTTGGGGGCACCGTTAGGCTACATCCCCGGTTGGTGTAGTGTTGAACATGTTGAAAAGTTACCTAGGAAGTGTTTGTCCACCTAGTGTTGCCTTGGAGTGGACAAGGACACTTAAATGTGACTCCTAGTCATTTTTGTGTTTTAATAAAGTGAGATGCACTTTATAATTTTAAAGTGACTTTATTAAAAAGTTAAGTGGGTATTTTCCTAAGTTCTCATTTTAAAAGTTAAGTGAGTGATTAAATAGAAAAAGGGGTTGCTCAACTTTATTAAATGATATGAGTGCACTAAATATCATTTAATTATTTTTTAATAGAGCATTTAATGTCAACCTTTGATCAAATCTAATCTTAACCGTTGGATGGACAGAGGAAGTTACCAAGAGCAAAAAGGTTGGGACAAGGCAAAAGTTCATCATTGTGTTCATCTTCAAAAGAGATTTTTGAAGAGAGGAAGAGATGAGGGTTTGAAGAGTTTTCTAACCAGGAGAGAGAAAAATTTCAGAGATTGAAGAAAATTTGCGGGGCACATTTTCCAAGGCTAAGGCACAAATTTCGAGGAAGATTTTATGCACAGAAATCGAGAAAGACTACACATAATTCGAGGGAGGATTGCACAAATTTCAAGGCACAGAAATCGAGGCAAACCAGCGACACAAATTTCGATATCCGTACAGCAACACAATTTTCGAGGTGTACGGCTCTGTCAGTACCGTACATTACGGCCTGCTTGCACATAAATCGAGGTGTACGGCTGCATTAACTTATGTCCGTACGAAACATTTTGGCACATGTTTCGAGGTGAATGTGACACGAAAATCGAGGAAAATCAGCAATAAAAGGGTTCAAAAATCGAGGCAGAATTCTGATAAGTATTGTTGAATGTATTTTTTATTTTTACCTGAAGAAAAATAAAATCTCTCACTCTGAAAACAGGTTTTCCCTTAAGGGGTTTTATCCTGGTCCATTGGACAAAAACAAGTGTCTAAATTTTCATGTGTGTTATTGTCTGAAAATTTCTGAGTTTTACTTTTCTTGTTTGAAAAAAAAAATTATGAGTTTGTTTAAAATTGAGAAAAAGTTTTCACATGTGTTTCAGTTTGGTTAATTTGTGAAAAATTATGCATTGAAAGGGTTGGGCATTAAACAATGCAGAGAAGCCTAAAGGCTTGAAACCGAGTTGGGAAAATTTTCAAAAACTTTCAGAACACGCCCTTGGGACTTTGGCAGCCAACATGTCCTTGTATGGAGCCACCAAAGCCTAAATTCCGGACATTCCTCTCTGTATCTTTCCGGTATCTCGAGAGTTTCCGTTCTTTCCCTAATCAAGATTAACAATCTAATAATCTAAAATTCACCAAGATACACTTGCACAACATTTCCCTTCTTTCAGCAATTATCACTATGTTGACTCCATAAGGCACTGGTTCCGGCACTCTTATTTGCTTATTATCAACATCAAGTATACTGCATCATTTTATATATTTTGCAGTGATCTTTCAATTCATGTTGTTAAAAGGATTCTTTTGAATTATTGTGCATACACATCTTGGAACCCCACTTTCTAAAAACTCCTAAAAACTTAATAAACAAACCATCAACCTTAGTAACTTTTCGTAGGGACTAACCCCCTTGGCTTCGTTAGGAGTTTAGCTAAACAGAGGAGTCGAGATCAGGTGACAGCACCTATCTTTGCTTGGCCCCAAGGTTGCACCTCTCCCTTCTACCGGGAGACAGTCATTTGAAAGATTTCTCGCTGACGGTGTGCACATTCGATGGGCAACACTTTGTTTCATTTCATCATTGATATTATCTATGACAGTTTGTTGATGACAAACGTTAAATGTTGAAACTCGAAGGTTGAAATGGTTGATCATTTGATGGAAAAGTTATAACTGCTAGATAAATGATGTTATATATGTACCATAATTGTAAAAATCGACAAGGGTCTCGAATACAACTACTCGACAACATTGGTGAAAAAATCAGCAAACCGCGGCAAACATTAAAATATACAAAATATATTCTTTTGTTTGGAATTTTAAACATATAAAGCAACAACAACATGAGATAAGCACATTGGCACATAAATATGGAGAAAGCACTGATATATATGATGTAGTGGATGCCAAACAAAAAATGATACATCAAAGTTTCAAAGAATGTAAATTTGGAAGTTTCAACACCAGTTGAAACATTGGTCATCCCCCCTCCTCTAGGTTCTAGCCCTTGCCTCTACCTCGAATCTCAAAGTTGATCCTCCAAGGACAATAGTCAACACCCTACAATTTTGATGAAACTTCCTAATCCAAGCGTTAAAATAAGGTAAAAAAGCTTCACGTACTTAATAAGTGATTTTGTTTGACTAAAGGGTACATTTTTGTTAAGGTCAAAACAGAGGAGTTCAATCAACTTCAACAATCAAGCACCAGTGCCACCAACATCAAGGTACGTAGAGAGTTTGATGTGCTTGATTAAATTCTAGTGGAATCCAGTGGAAACATTGCAATCCTGAAATCCTATAAACTTTTAAGTCTATTGAATTCTGAATGGGATCTAAAATCTATGTCACATGGTTCGGGTTTGAGTTTGAGTTCGACAAGGTTGAAGTTTGGTTCAAATTCGAATTTTTTAATAAGGTTCGAAATGAGGTTCCCCATTAAATTCGTCTATATTCATTTTTAAAATATAATATATTTTAAAAATAATTATTTTATGATATATTGACCTAACAAATATATATTTTTATCCTATTTAAAATACTTTATAACATCATTGTGCTTATAATTAATATATAATAAAAGAAACATTATAATGCATATATTTAATATATGCACATTAAATAAAATAAAGTTAACCAACCTTTTTACTTGCGACCTGTCATGTATCCATAGATTTTCCAAAGTAAAATATCGTGTGAGAGTTGATAATCAAACAGTTGAAATACTAGAAGCTCTAGGAGTTTAAACCTACGCGGTGTCCATTGAATTTCACCGGCTCATAACCTCAATCGACGGGCCTATGCAAGCATAGTGTGGAGTCCAAACTCGTCCAATTGTCGAGTGTGACTGCGGGCGACGGGATGAGCAGCAAATGCGGGAAGCCGAATGCACAGAGAACGTGGGCGATGGAATGAGCAGGGACCACGGGCGGTGGAATGAGCCGACATCAAAATGAATAAAGAACGCGGCCAGACAACAGCAACAAGCAAACAACAACGACGAGAGTATGTTTGGAAAAGAAATTCGCCGAACTAAATCGAATTCCAAAAAAATTTGAAATTCGCCGAATTTCGAGCTTGAAGGCTGAAATTCGGTGAACCCTCTGACAGTCTAAAATTATATTTTTTGCATATTAAGTCCGATGAGGTTGGAACCACTCTCAATCATCCTAAAACAATTAATGGTAATGTTAAAAATTTAAGTAAACATGACATTCTCCTTATCTTTTATTTTCCATCCTTTTAATTTAAGAATTTAACATTGCCATTTAATATTACTAGCTTCAATGTCATTTGTACAAAACTGGTCAATTCTTTTTTAGAAAATCCGTGTTTTTAAAACTATGAAAATGACCCAAGAATTTTCAAAATTGGCCTTAAAGTCTGCGGCCCAACCTCCTTGGCGATTTTTTGGATTGTTCTGTGATTTTTCCTAAAAAATTGCCGATTTTTTCAAGAATCACGAGGTTGGGAATTTTCTAAAAAATCGCCCCAAAAAATCATGATTTTTCAGCGATGTTTTCAACTATGATGTGTACTACATGGTTGATTCTTTAATGATCATCATTGAAACAATTGTTAAATCTTTGTTTTCATGTTTTCTCCATAAAATTTAGTATTTTGCATGTTTTTTTAATATATATGCATCAACATATATTAGAATATGTTTATATACATGAGTGGGCCTAATGGTTAAGAGTATGTGTTTCCTCTTAGGAGGTCACATGTTCAAATCCAGAGGGGGGTACTGTATGTACACCTCTGTAGACTTTAGCAGTTGAATCACTGCGCAGAGGGGGGTCCCTTGTCCCACAAACAAGGGGGTCTCATACACCAAATTGGTGTCTTGCTTGGCGGTGACCTTAAAAATAGATTATTATTATTATATTATTATTATAAAAAATGCTCCTAGAACACTATGCTCCCAGAAGCTTTTGAAAATTGCTCTTCCCACTCCCACTAGCCTTGTTCAGTCTACACCCCTACTTCCAGTGAACCTGTATCTTTCATAAAAATCTTTATCCTAGCTGAAAACATAGTAGCTACTTCTACTTTATGATCCATAACTCCCTCCAACGCAGCAGGCAGAGTCTTCATTGAAGTTGCCCACTGGAGATAAAAAATTAACCTCTTAGACACCTAGAGCTGTTTAAATCTTGGCATGGTGCTTGACCTAGCATGCAAGCAAGTATTTGAGGTAGGCAACATTATCAATTTAATCATCCAATTTATGATCAAATACATTATATTTGAATTTCAAACGCAAAAAAATTAAAACTTCCATTCTTTGGGAAGCTGAATGCTCAAGGCCACTCAAATTTTGCCAGAGCCTAGACACACAAAAGGTCTATAATTAAAGTAAGTGAATCAGAAGATGGCACAGCCCTGGCTGCAGATAGGTAGCATGGAGCAACAGCAGTTTGTTTAAACAATATTGATGACGTTGATTCTACATTGCAAGACCTTTAACACCTATGTTATCTACTTAAAGAGTAAACTTGTGTAAAACTTTAAATCTTCCAGCCTCCAACCCCTTTGTTCAGTCTCGTGTAATCCATTATGGAATTATGTAGGTGAAATCACATCTGGAGTGTGTATGCAGCATGCGCATGAGGTGCTCATCTATGTAAGTCTTCCAATAGGATGAATCATTACTATGCAGAAAACAGAAGTAAGAAGTAGAACAATCATGATTGTTGACAATTTCAGTTCATAACTTCATATTACATTAGTATTCATGTGGAGACTGACTCGGTCATAGGAATTGTTTTTATTAAATTTAATTTTAAATAAGTTTTGTTCAAAACATTATGTACCCTTTTTTTTAATTATTTACATTTTTCACATTTATATATCTACATATATCTTCATATCTAAACATCAAAGCATATTTTCTGTACTCATTTGGTCTTTAATTCCATACCCCATAAAGTACATAAGTGTTTGGGCTGACCAAGAAACAAACAATTAAGTTTTATAGATACTATATTAAGATACTCTTCCAGCTCTTTATTCAAAATCTTCACAGGATATTGAAATAAACAATAGTTAATTTCCTAGCAAATATTCAATGTAAAAAGGACAACGGACGAAAATCCATATAGCGATATATGGACAACTAAATAAAAATAGATGATAGAATTATTACAATGCCATGGGACATTATACTCATACCCGCACTGACTGGTTACCATGGTTGAAAGGTCATGTCCCTTGATTAGGATGTGTCAATTCATTAATTATTTATTATTATTATTTATTAGTGTCTATTTATATATATTTATGTTCATTACAGATATTTAAGCAGGACTGATCACAAGGCACAAACCAGTAAATATATCTATTACACCTGATTTAAAATAGCTATAGCGAGTAGACAAAATAGGTAAAGAAAGAGAATAACATGACTTCAATTTGTATCTCTAGGAACAATCTTGACACTCAAAGATGATAGCAGTTATGGTTGCATATGCATGTAAATTGCATAATAGAACAAATCTCAAATTTTCAATCAACTTCTGCACATGGAACCTGTTTGATATTTATGAGTTACTCACCCACAAACATTCATATGACAATAAATTGTGCCATAAAAGTAGCACCTGACCCAAACCTGGATTGTTGTGCACATAAGGTAAAATATCTGGCAGTAAGTTTAAGAAATATATATCCATTTGAAAAATACCTGAGAGCTCTTCACTTCTCCCTTGAATTTTGATAACGCAGCTTCATGGAGCATTTCACTCTGTGAATTAACAAAAATATTATGCCATTGTATTATATTTGTAGTATGTCATAAAATGTACCAAAAAGATAGAGTCAACAAAACCTATACACAGGTAGATAATTGACATATGCAATGGATCTATCACATATAACGCTCAAGCACTTAATGCTAATCAAAATTGAATTAAAGATTTCCCACAAAGACAAGATAGTTACATGGAGGCAAATGCTGATATTTAGATATAATTGCCAAAGTTCTCCGGTAAGATATAAACTATGCTGTAAGAAATCATATAACAATCCTTGATTGTCTCTTATACATTGTAAATCCTCATTGATCCCCTTAAGCTTATGTTAAGCAACAACAAAAAAAATCTATGCAGGAAAATCAAGACAGAATGAAGAGGTTCATAAATTAGTTTCATCTGTCAGCAGATTTGTCTGTGACTTGTGTCTGAGCTTAGTTTCTATATTAAAAATATTCTCGCCTTTGCCCAAATCTTTAATAATGGTGCTGAAATGAATCAATTATTCCCTTTCCAAGTCGTTGAAGAACTAGTACACGAAATCAGCAGGTTTTACATTTATCCTTGAAAAGAACCAAGGAACTGAAAGCTCTGAGGTTTTAAAACAGAAGAATCAAAACAGTATTAAGTTTTAACCTCATAAGGGAACTGTTTGAAGCATCTATACCAACATGAAAAATACGGTGAGAGCATAGAATTTAACCATGTTATAGTGAATTTAGGCATGGTGGGACATGCGACAGGTGGACATGTTTCAGGGACAGCTTGAGAGACCCTCCAAATCTCAAGGACTGCAATGTTAAGAGCATAAGGCTTCAATAATGGAATAAAGCCACATTTCTATGACTATTATAATTATAATTAGATATTATAATATACAGTAGCTTACTAGCTAGGCTGTACGGGTAGTACAACTTCCTAGTAAATGAAATAAAAGGGGATCAACCCCACTGTATCAAATGACTTCATAATAATAAATGACATTTTATGAGTCCATGTATCTGTTTTTGTGTGCATAAAAAATAGCATGGGAACAGAGCAGGAAATCCCTAAATCTTGTTTTAAGTGAATGAGCTTGATTGATTATTAGGGTTTGAGAGAAACCATAGAAGGGAGCTGCCAACGACACAGTCTCCGAGTTAGATCTACCGAATTTTTGCCAGCCACTGTTATCAAAGGATATCAAGCCGCCACAGGAAGAATCATTGTAAGCCGCTGTTAAATCGTAAGGGAGTTGCTACTTTGGAGATGACATAGTTTAATAATGCTGCAGCCATCATACCAGCAGGGCAAGTCGTAGCTCAATGCACAAGTCTCAATGAGAGAACATGGAAGATGCCATTGCACAATCGCCTAAGAGAATACAGAAGAATGCAGAGGCCATTAGCTTTGGGGCATGACGGCAACAAGTCTGATAGCAACTTGATACACAATAACACGAACAGATAACAGAGCCACGCTGTCACAGAAGGAACCAGAGCCACGTGAGGAAGAGAAGAACAATCACAGAATGTACCAAAGACCTAAGTCACAGGGTTCGCCGAACCTAATCCTTGAGGTTCGAGGTTCGGCAAACCTCAAAAAAAATTTCAGGTTCGGCGAACCTAATGCCGAACCTAATCAAGGCGAACCCGAACCTAATGGCAAACCTAATGGCGAACCTAAACGAACATAAATGAACCTAAACGATTTTCGAATTTTTAATTAAAAAAAAACAATTTAAAAAAAAAAGGGTACCCTAGCACCCGATACCTAAATCTTTTTACCTCGTTTAAACTTAGCGCTTATACTGCTTTGTCAAAATACAACTGCGCGCTCACATTCGAGGGTGCTTCTACTTCCCACCAATCTTGACCAAAGAAACCTGTCTAAATGTCTCGTATACAAAAGAACAGAGAACCAAAAAGTTTGACGTGCAACGCCGACTTTACGGCTCGAAGCGACCCTACTGTCACGACTCGAGGAAAAGCAAGTGCCGAGTCAATGCGAGGAAAAGCAAGTGCCAAGTCAATGCGAAGAAGAGGTCGAGATTCGAGAATGCAGTTACCAGCGAATTATTAGGAATGGCACCACGATTGCTATTATTACGTGTACGTCTACACCTCGAATTCACAGAAGGGTCGTGAAAATTGAAGATAAATGAAATGGATGGTCACACGAATAAGGTGTTTTGAGCGAGTTTCAGAGATGTCGTCTTTTTTCTTTCAATGTTTATTCATGTTGTCATGCTATGCCTTTCTTTTTCTTACAGATTGCTTGATTTATAATTCGTGCAGATCACAGTACTTGTGGCCGACATAAATCGCATAGACGAGGAGAATCAAAAGCTCAAGTCTATGTTCAAGCACGTTTGTTGTAGATATAACAACCTGCAGAAGCATATCAGGTCTATGTTGCAGCAGCAGAAGGAAGTTGATGGTAGCCAACTTTAGACTCCGCCCTAGCACCCGATACAAACCCCGCCGCAACTCTGTCCGACTCCGCCCGATCTCTTCAAGACTGCAACATCATCACAATTTAGTGTTCAGTGTTCACCTCTTCAAGAGTCAGACCCATCACCGATTCAGTGATTCACCTATGCCCAAAAGTTGTCAAGGTGCCCTCAGGTTTCTTAGGCTCATGGAGGAACTCATAGAAACAAACAATAGCAATATCCTTTGAGGAATGCCAATAGACATGACCAAATGAAGGAGGGGTGAGGTTCCT
>LPNX010975025.1:182328-381029 GCA_001517045.1 Pseudotsuga menziesii
TTGGGGGAACATTGCTCAACACTGGGTTGAGTCTTCACCATGGTCCCGGACCAGGTGATCCCATTCTCTGAAGAGAAGGGCTCTCGATGCTGCTCAGAAAAATCAACAATAGGAAGGAAGCCTTAGTGTATAGCTGGAAAATTGGACCAAGGATAAAGCAGGCACTCATACCCATTTATTCCATCTTGAGTGTGCAAAAGACACTGCCAAGAGGAAGATTGAGTTCACGACAGAGATGGCATGAGAAATTGCCAGAAGACTGATGAGGCTATTGAGAAGGTTGACTGTCTAGATTGTTCTACACAGATTTGGGGCCTGAACACCTGACTGGAGAATAGTAACAGGCAGTATGCTGCCCTGAAAGCCCAGGTCACCGAACTTAAACAGAGAATGGCAATTTATCTTCAGCATCTTGAGAGTATGATGAGAGGAGCAAAATCCCCAGCGCTGTGTGAAGCCAGAGACTTTGCTTAAATGATGGCAGCTCTCCCTTTGAGCAGCGTGAAAGTGAAGAAGCATGTCAGCCCATCCAGATCCAAATGAAGCCCGTGCCATTGATATTGGCAGCAGTGAAAATGTGCAATGCGGAGTCTCCCTGGTTAACATGTGCTTTCTATGTTTTCTTGCTGCCCATGTCATTGTTATCAGTGAAAAATCTGTAACGTGGAGATTCCCTGGTTAACATTGGTTTTCTATGTTTTCTTGTTACTAAGCTTAAGGTTACAGTCTCTACCTGGCAATTTTGAAATTCTCCTCTTTTCTATACCAGGTATATAAATGTATTCCAGGTAGTAACAGGCCTTACTGAAAAGCCGGTCTTTTTATAAAGGTTGTTTTCTTCTATTTCTACATCCATGTCTGGGTTGGACTAGAGCTTCGCACCTATTAGGGTTTGTACTTTTGCCATACTTAGAGCAGTATCTTCTCTTTCGTTTGTTGACCCTTTTATCTCTTTTACAATGTTAGCTTTTCTTTAGATTTCAGGAGTGTCTTGACACTACCATAGTCCATGGTTGACTGATTTTCTTTAGATTTCAGGAATGTTCTTGACACTACCATAGTCCATGGTTGACTGATTGTACTTTCTTGTTCCATTGTATTTTCCTTGGTCATTTATGGACATTGATAAAATTCCCTAATCTAATATTTGAAGGTCAGTAGTTTGTCCAAGCCTGTGTGTCATTCAGATAAGCAAAGCTCGTGGATTTTCTGCTGTGTATGTAAACCTCAATTTTAAAATAAGAGTTGAAAAGAAGAGAAAAAAAAGGCAAGGGATATTTGATTTTTCCGCATTAGAAATCAATCCAGATTTAATTTTGAAAACGTAAATTGAATGAGAAACCCCGTGGATTTCAGATCCCTTACCTTATGCATTTCTTCTTTGGAAACAAAAGACTGAGAGATGATACTTATGCTGTCCTTGAGAACCCCCGTCACGACAGCCGTGATTGCCTCTGCTTGCTTGGGCGTCATGCCCTCTTCTTCCAACTTTCGAACCTTTAAACCCCGCAAAAATCAATACAGGGCACCCCATTAGCCATTGACGAGCTTGACAGGCTGATCAAGTAAGTAATGTTAAGTATTAAATAGATGAAAATAAATAAATACCATGGCCATGGTGTCGACTAAAAATGCTCTGTTTCCCGGAACAAGCTCTGACATGTAGCGGACTCGAACAATGGACGCGTCGTGAGCAATTAAAGACGATGGTCGACGGAGTATTTGCAGAGAAGGAAATGGTAGGCGAGACATTGGTATTGCTGTTGTGAAGTTTTAATGGGGATGCAACGCACTGCAGTTGAATTGCAATTGTTTGCCGCGCAGAGCACAACAATACATACTGCTTTACAGCATATATTAATTTAGCTTGCCATGCGATAGAAGAAACATTCTACCAGGTTGCTGATCAAAGCCCTCCTAACAATTATTACTGTCTGCGACATTGGTTTCCTTTCGATCTTTAATTTTGTTCAAGGAGACGTCTCCATGGTTATTCACCTTTCGGAATCGCTTGTAAGAAGTCTCTTGAAAGCATAATATACCTTTTTTTTAAGCAGAAAAAGGCATAATATACCTATCAGTGTTGAGGTCACATTTTTTTTTCATTAAGTAATTTGTCACTTGAACGTGCTTTTCCTTATCTATTATGATTTTGAATTCAAAATTAATTTTGCGATTTTTCTTGTCTATTATGATTTTGAATTTAAAATAAGTTTTCTTGTGAGTTCTCATCATCACGTTTTTCTCATCTTGAATTTAAAATAAGTTTTCTTTTCATCATTTTTTTTCAAATTTGGTAAGATGGGGTTGTGTATTTTTTGTTTTTTTATCTCAAATTATATGTTTAACTTTCACGTATTGTTTTTCTCTAAATTTTTTGGTTTCTATTTGGGTAGTGTCATTCACTCACAATTAGAATTGAATGAGTATTTACTTGTTTGAGATATTCTTGGCATTTTGGTTAATTAACGTTTTCTCTGGGGTTCGAGTGTCATTTATGTTATGTGTGCCAGTTTTGTATATGATGCTCATTTGCCCGGGACTCGTCCTATTGATTTGGGGTTCTGGATTTTATTGGCATTTTGGGGTTTGACCGTCTACTGTTATATGATTTCTTCTATTTTATGTTGATTAAGTTATCTGAGTTCTTTATATAAATCTGATATATAGCCCTCTTCATTATGATGGCTTATCTGTATGAGGTTCATAGTTGAATGGTCTGCTATTTATGAGGTGCTATTCTATATATGGACTGTTTTGGCTTTATGGTATGTATTGAAATTTAGGGTCCGACTGTCTACCTTTCATGAGCTATGATCCTATCTGTGCCAGGGTTTTAATCTGAGATTTGCATTATGGAGATTTGATTCAGAGCTCTTTATTTCTGTTTCTTATTGCCCAGGGTTTAACCATAATAGTCTGCTATTGATTATGTTATATATGCCGGAATTGTTTATGCTGCCATCTTGCCCGGGACTCGTCCTATTGATTCGGGGTTATGGATATTAATGGCATTTTGGGGGTTGACTGTCTGCTATTTTATGATTTCTTCTATATGAGTCGGTTATGATATCTGAGTTTTATAGAAGTCTGATATAAGGCCCTTTCTTTATGATGGCTTTTTTGTATGAGGTTCATAGTTGAATGGTCTGATATTGATGAGGTGTTGTTCTATTTATGGACCGATTTGACTCTTGGATGGTATTGATATTTGGGGTCTGATTGTCTACCTTCCATTTGTTGTGATCCTATCTGGGCCAGGCTTGTTATCTGAGATTTTGGGGATTTGATTCAGAGTGCTATTGATTGAGTTTTTTTATCTGCTTGAGGGTTTGCTATCTGGGAAGTTTATTCCTTGTTTCTGATGGTGGAGACCCATGATGGGTCTCCCGACCCTAGAATGGACCATGGTCCTGCAAGATTTCAGAGGCGTAAAAAGGCAAAGGCCTATAAAATTTTGGAAGGAAAACTACGCTATGTGGTTGGTAGGGATATTTATATGGACAGGGTGAAAGCTTTGAGTCGTCGTGCACCAATTGGTAGGCTGGAATATGTTTCCATAGAGAAAAAAGATTGGGTTTCTTGGGCTTCTGAGTATTGGAAACCCTTTCTATCCTATGTTCCAACTATCAGCTTGTTGGTCCGAGGCTGGATAGTTTTTGTCTTCTTAGAGGAATCTCATGCCTCTGAGGTCTTAAGTCGTCTTTGGAGAGTGGGTAATGGCTCATTAGTGCTTGATCGATGGCATGTAAACTTTGATCCAATGAGAGAAAGAGTGAAAAAGTGCCATCTGTGGGCAATTCTCCTAGGGCTTCCTTTCCCGCTCTGGAACCATTCTCTTTTGGAAGGAGTTGGAAACACTATAGGTCGGTTTGTGGCACTTGAGGATGATTTCATGAATTCTTTTGATAAAAGGAAGGCAAAAATTCTTGTTGAACTTGATATCACAAAAGGCCTCCTAGCATAAGTAGAGATTCTCTGCCATGAGCGTTTGTTCATTCAACGTTTGGATTTTCAGGGAATTCCCTTTAGGTGCAGTGTGTGCAGGGAGTCATTTACGCCGTGACTATCCTTCTTTCCGTCGTGGGAATGTCAAGCGCTCTTTAACATATTCCTTTGTTAATTCCCCTATACTTTCACCATCAAAGGATTGTTCCACTCCGGTCCAAAATGTCTCCTCTTCTGGTCAGTTGAAAAATGCTATTTCTTTATTTGGGGAAGTATCAAATCTTGATCTGGATTTAATTGACTCAGTGATTAGCAACAGAAAAGCTCATTTGCCTTTTGACATGTCTCCTTCCTGTTTTCCTTCAAAGGAGCCTGATCGGTTGGCCCCTCCTTTGACTGTTTCTTTGTGTCAGGAGTCTACCCCTACAGCTTCTGCTCTTTGCCCTCTCTCAGATCCAAAACACTCTGGAATTTCTATTGATGCTCCATTAATTCCTGCTCCTTCTTCGATCCCTCCGAAAGACATTTCCCCCGTTCCCCTATTTTCTGAGGCAAACTTTCCTCCTCTCTCCTCCTCTGGCCAGAATAGGCCTCAGTCTTCAGATTCGCCTTCTTTTAGCCCGGCTTCCTCCCCTTCCTTTGTTGATCCCTCTTTGAAAAAAAGCTTTAAATATTTTCTCAGATAAGACTCCTCTATCCCCTTCGGTTCTTCCATTAGACTCAATTCGTTTTGAGAATGTTACTATTAGGTGGAAGAAAAAGTCTTCAAAGCCCCCTCTGGAATCTTTAGATTCAGTTCAGGCTCCCTTCACTCCTCTTTCAGAGAGATTAAAAGCAGCAGAGCGCTCTCTATCTTCTCCTGCTAATCGGGTCCTTAGAGCTTCGACCCCTAATCTTTCGGGTTCCTAATGCGTATTCTTTCTCTGAATGTTCATGGCCTGGGGGGACTGGCCAAGCAGAAAAGTCTCTGTCATTTGCTGTTAGCTCTCTCTCCTGATGTAGTTCTTTTACAGGAAACTATGTCTAGTCTTTATCCTGCTTTATTTGCCTTTTCTAAGCTTTGTCCGGGCTGGGAGTTTTGTGCCCTAAGCTCTAATGGTCTTTTTGGAGGCATTCTTTCTAGCTGGAATCCGAAACTTATCAAATGTAAAGCCTTTCATACTGCTGCTGGTATCCTGCTAAATGCTTCAATCTGGGGATCTTCCCTCAATCTCTCTATCTTAAACTGTTGTGGCCCTTACCTCAATCGGGAATCCTTCTGGAATGTCGTGGCTTCGGGTGGTCTCCTCTCTCTTCCAAATCTTATTTTAGCTGGAGATTTAAATCTGACTCTAAATGCCTCCGAGATTTGGGGTTCCAAAGCGCATCCCGATCCTTTGGGTCCTTTTTTCTCTAAACTTTTCTCTAACCATCATTTAGTGGATGTGGCTTCTCCCTGTGCTGGTCCTACTTGGAGGAATGGGAGGGTCGGGGAAGATGGTATTTCTAAAAGATTGGATCGATATTTACTATCTGATCAGTTTGTCAGCTTGCTTCAAAGGTATCGAGTTTGGACTCACAGATGTGGGATTTCTGATCATTTCCCAGTGATACTTGAATGGGTTGATCATCATATTCATTGTGCCTATCCCTTTAAGTTTAACCAATCTTGGCTAGATAATGAAGACTTTATTCTCATGGTTCGTTCTGAATGGCCTCGTATTATCCCAAACCCCTCTTTGGATGCCATGTAGGATCTTCATTTTAGACTTAAAACTCTAAAAGAGAAGGTTAAGTCGTGGACTAAAAAAGAATCCTTAAGGCTGAAAGACAAATCTGTTGCTTTGGAAAAGGAAATAAGCTCTTTGCTCCTAGCCTCTCATTCAGCAATTTTAAATCAAGAACAACAACAAAAACTGAATTCTCTTAAAAAGGATCATCAAAAACTGATTGAGCATGATATCAATTCTGCCAGACTTCAAAGCAGAATTACCTGGGCTCAAAAAGGGGATGCTAATGCTAAGTTTTTTCATGCTGTGGCTTCAGCCTGAAAGAATCATAATGCAATTTGGAGTCTTCAAGATGAATCGGGCAATTGGGTTTTAGATGACAATAGTCTTAAAGACCTTGGTATTAGTTATTTTAAGAACTTGTTTGCAGATGATCATTTGACTAATCTGGAAGCTCAGCTCAAGGTTATTCGTCTCTTTCCATCCTTTATCAGCGCAGAAAAAGTGCTAGCCTTCACTAGCCCTGTCACTATCATGGAAGTTGAAAAGGCTTTAAAACTCTTTAAAAAGGACAAGGCTCCTGGGCCAGATGGATGGCCGGTTGAGTTTTATTTGACTTTCTTGGATCTCTTTGGTCCTCTTCTTGTCAATATGGTTGAAACTTCCAGATTATTAGGCAGAGTGTCTCCTGCTCTTAACTCTACTTTCCTGGCTCTCATTCCGAAGGTTGATTTGCCTATCTCCTTTGCAGACTTTCGCCCTATTTCCCTTTGTAACCTCTGTTATAAGCTTATTTCTAAAATAGCGGCTATGAGACTTAAGCCCTTCCTTGATGAAGCTATTTCCCCTCAACAATTTGGTTTTTTTTTAAATCGTCAAAGCCTTGAACCCATTGCCATCTCTCAAGAGGTCCTTCATACCGTCAATTCTAGAAAAAGGTGTGCACTTATTCTCAAATTAGATTTATCTAAAGCCTTTGACAGAGTTAATTGGACTTTCATCCGTCTCATCCTCATTCAAATTGGGATTCCCCTTGTAGGGGTTAACTGGATTATGGGTTGCGTTTCTTCAGCCAACTTTGCTGTGCTAGTTAATGGCTCTCCATCTTCCTTGTTTTCTGCTTCCAGGGGAATTAGGCAAGGGTGCCCTCTATCTCCTCTTTTATTCATTCTGATCATTGAAGGTCTTAGTATGTTGATTGAAGATGCAAAACGCAAAGGAAAAATTAAAGGGATCAAAATTTCATCTCAGCTTTCTCTCACTCATTTACTTTTTGTAGATGATGTGATCTTATTTGGCCTAGGTTCTGTTGAGGAATGGTCAGCCTTCAAAGCAATTCTTGATATTTTCTGTGAGGCTTCAGGTATGTGTATTAATGTAAATAAATCAAGTTTTCTCCATAATGATCTGAGTGAAGACACTCTTCATCGAATTACAGATTTTCGTCCTTTCAGAGTGGAGGATATTCGAAAGGGGTTTGGCTACCTTGGCTACTTTCTAAAGCCTTCAGGTTACTTGACAAAGGATTGGCTCTGGCTGGTTACTAAATTTGAAAAGAAAATATCTCATTGGACAAACAGATTCATGTCTTTGGGCGGCAGACTTGTCCTCATTCGCTCTGTATTATCAAGTATGCCAGTCTATTGGATGGCATTGGTTCCGATTCCAATCTCTATTCTTGACAAGCTCAGAAAGATGATTTTTTCATTTCTGTGGGGCTCTTCATCAAAGACTAAAAAATTCCATCGTGTGGACTGGCATCTATTGGCTCGTCCCACTTCTCATGGTGGATGGGGAATTAAACATCTTCCTAGCTTCAGTCTATCCTTGAGGATGAAAAGTTTTTGGTTAGCTATTAATAGCAAGGGAGTCTAGAATATTCTAATTGCTGCTAAATATCTGAAAAATAAACCTCTTCATATTTGGTTCAAGGAAAAGGATTTCTTTTCTAGGAATGCTTCAATTATATGGAGGCGGTTCATCTCCACCATTTCTTGGATTGGCTGTGGCATCATTTGGAAAGTTGGGAATGGAGAGTCCATCAGTTTGGGTGCTGATCCCTTTATTGGAATGGGATCTTCCTTTATCTTGCCAAGAGACCTAAGGGATTACTTATAAGATTTTGGTATTAGCTCCCTTGCTCAAGCTCGTAACCAAACTTCCCTTGCTAAAGGTTATTGGTTTTCATATGAAGATATTGATCTCTCTGGTGATCGGAAAATAGCTTGGGACAATTACATTCGGGAATTGGAATATGGTCACATTCGTCTCAATAATCAAGATGATTCTATCTCTTGGTCTCATATAAATTATACAGGTCCTCTTACTGCTGCTGAAGGATATAAATGCATATTCTCTGATACTTGTTCAGAGATTAATGATTCAGTTCTGAAAATACTATGGACCTTGAATATTCCTCTGAAATTAAAATGCTTTATCTGGTTGATGCTTAGAGGAAGGATATTAACCTGGGATCAATTGCAAAGCAGAGGTTTCTTGGGTCCTAGTAGATGTGTTCTTTGTGAAGATAATTTGGAAGACATCCCTCATTTATTTTTCTATTGTCCATTCTCTGCTAATATCTTCAACTATTTTAAGAATAAATTCAATTGCTCTTTCCCAATTTTTAGCACTGTCCATTCCTTTTTGGACCATTGGTTCACCTCTACAGCGCGGTCTGCTCCCTTCAGATTTCTTCCTTTGTTCATTCTCTGGGGAACCTAGCTTCTTCGGAACCAATGCTTATTTGACAACAGGAAACCATCATTCTCAGCTCTGATTTCCAGGATTGAAGGATTGATTAATACTTTCCCTGTGCCGAACATATCTCACAAAATTCGAATTCCTGGTCCTGCTCCACTGAAAAGATTTCCTTGTGGATATTTTGATGGAGCTGCTGCTGAAAATCTTGGAGGAGCAGGTTTTGTTTTATTTATAAATGACTCTCATTTTTTCAGTTTTTCTATGGGATGTGGAAGTAGCACGAATACTAGAGCAGAACTATTGGCTATTTGGGCTCTTCTAAGAGTCAGTTTATTGATGGGGATTCCTATTCAGTTGATTTATGGTGATTCCATGGTTATCATTTCTTGTCTTAACAGAATTTCAGCACTTGATGTTCCATCTCTGATGCATTGGTGTTCCGACATAAGATATATGATTCATTTGGCCCCTCCGGTGATCTTTAAACACACTTTTCGTGAGCATAATTCGCTGGCAGATGATCTATCAAAGAAAGCTTTGCATTTGGATATGGGATATGTTACTTTTTCAGAAACATTGGATGGTTTGGTTATAAACCAAGGCAGTTTTGATCTATTTTAGTATAGCTGATTCTTTATTTTTCAACTTATGATTTCAGCTTTGATGATGTATCTCTGGTTGTTCTGTCAGAGCCCTCTCTGTCAGCTTGTTTTTGCTCTGAAATGTATGTTTAAAGATCACTCCAGATTATTATCAGTATTCTGACCTGATTTATTCAGGAATGATGAGAAAAGTCTGTAATGATCAGACTTTTTTTCCAGTTGTTGATGCTCTGTTACGTACTTGAGATGGATATGTTTTATCAGTCATCTTTTTGGATTGTAAATGATGTCTTTTGATTCAATAGAATAACAAAGACTGGTATTTTTTCCTCTGAAAAAAAAAGAAGCATTTTTTTTAGAAAAAGTTCTAAAATTATTTATTGAGACGAGTAGGTATTGACGTAAATTGTATTTTTGACGTTCTATATTTTTCTAAAAATATCATTAATAACTATTTATTTAAGAGGTACTCAGAACTAGGAGGCACTAGGCTAGGCACTAGGACTTGGGCGGCAGCCAATTGGGCTGCAACTAGTTAGTAGTTGGAACTTGGAACTTGGTGTTGGTGTTACGGTGTTAGGTAAATTTATAAATGTTCAATGAATGCCAAATTGCCAAACTGATGAATCTGTCAAGTTGCCAACAATTGGCAAGTCGCAAGCATATTGTTTCCCAAATGGGGAATCGCAGCCCATGGTTGTATGCACCATCGGTTTGCCACATCTAGCCCCTAGCGAATTTACTCTTCATTGTTAAGGGTTTTATTCTTGGTTAATCACGAGCGGTCACCAATTTGGGTTTTCTTCTCAGTTATTCATGGGTCATCGTTGATTTACCATATTCGCATGGGCACCATAGTAGACTGCATTGCGGCATTTGGACTCTCTCCGATAGGTACACTTCTTCCCCTTCCTCTAAATTTTAAGGGACTTTGTTTCCTACTTTAAGAAGCTATGTTCTACTCGCTACTCCTTTTTCAAATCCCAACTGCGCTTTGTCTTATATTAACGAAAGAACTTCATCAAATTGTAGCACTGCATTTCCAAATTCCTGCTATGTTCTAGATTCTAGAAGTAGCTTATGTATGAGGTAGTTTTAATGCCTTTCTCAAGAGACACTCTGTTGTTTCTCTTACAAGTTGTCATTCACAAGGCAAATGCTCTAGAGTTGCCTCAACAAAAACAAGTTTGTGTTTGTTCTAGCAATTGACTTCATTATAAAATTGTTGATGATTTGGGGCTATTCTATCCTATCGGAAAGAGTATTTGAATGGATCCTATGCACCAAAAAATTATGGACTCGTGCAGCATTCATATGGTAATTATGCTCATATCTTATTATTTCAATATTGAGAAGACCAAATTCGACAAACAAAACAAAATGAGTAGGAAAATCGAACACAAGACTCAAACATTAGTGCTTATCATCACATGAATTTTTGTCGTGTATTGTGAACACCACTGAGAACCTGCATCTAGGCAAGTGCTACAATAAAACTACGGGGTTAATTGAGGTACTTGGGTTTTCTAGGCGGGAACAATGCATTAGCACTAGCAGACCTATCCTTATCTATGGGATTAGTTGAGGTATTTCGAGTTTAGCAAACTTGTGGCAAACTTATCCTTAGTTGTCTTCAACAATAAGGATTCCTTTAATTTTTTAAGGAATACCTTGTAAGGCCAATCTATGTAAATGACTCTAATCACCCACCCCATATCAAAAGGATGGTTGCTTGCACTCAATTTGATGCTTAAGAATTGGACAAAACTTCCCCTTTCTTCTAGCATCGTTGTTCGGTGTTGTTGCTTTGGCCTCTAGCCTCTTAAGATTATGTCTTTAGAATATACAATAGACTCTCTCTTAGGATAATAATGAGAGGAGTTAAGGACTTATTATTAGGCATAGTAAAGCCCCATAGGAGACTCATGCATTCACCTATATCAACTTACTTGTTCTCCACAAAAGTTGAATTTTCTGGAGATGTTCTTGAGTAGTTCATGTCTAACCTCCAGGGCCACGTTCTCCATCGTAGGTGGATGTGCCTCATTCATAGAGAAGTCCCTATTAACTATTAACTATTGATTATTAATACTACATTGTCAAAAATCCTAACATAACATGGCAAACATGCCCCAGATCTGTCGAACTTGAAGTTGGCAGGAATCTAACATGATTGGGAACTGCAATAACGCTCATAGTAAGGTATCCACTATTTTTTAATTTTGTACAATTCCCTGGTCTCCGTTGACTATAGTATTTTACTATAAATGTTCATTTCTAGTTGATGGTGGATGGATCCAAATGCCTAGAAACAATGGATAACAACTCAAAATTTCCTTGAAAACAACTCAAGTCTTTTGATTCTTTTAGGAAATTGAAATGAACAAACATGTATACATATAAACACGGACTTATGAATGTTTTGGGAAATTAAAATGAATAGACATGTACACATGTATACATATAAACACTTAGGATGTGGGTCGTGGGGATTCTTGAAAAAAAAATACGCTTTCGAAAACACACACACACATATACTTATGAATCCCCAGTTTAAACAGTGAACGATTGACCAATAAAGGTGACTTTATTAAAATAGTTAGCCACTATGGATTATATTTGTGGATGTTCATCTATTATAGCATCCACTCCACCATTAGACAGTTTGTTATAATAATCAACTTCTCTAGTTAGACTTATTAGTCTTTGTTTAAGGATTATGAACTCATTTGTCAATAAATCATTTGTGAAAGACTTATTCCAATACCCAATTCTTATGTCCTCCCTTGCTAACACACTATGCAAATCGTCAAACATTGGTTATAAATATACTATTCCTCATAGTTTTCCTTATTATTTTATTTAGATGATTACACATAAACACCATCAATGGATCTCATATTAATAATGGTTAGGTTATAAACAAGAGCCATGAGGTTGTAATGTTGTTGCATTTGCATATTGAATTTTTGTACCCACGGAAGTGTTCCCCTATTGACTTTGTGCCTAAGTCATTAAAATAGAACAAATGACATGACCCTTGTATTAATCACTTGAGATGAGTACTTAATTCACTTTACAGATTAAAGTGATTTTTTAAATAAATTTAAGTGGGAGTTGAGAGAGAAAATAGTTAATGGAGAGAGAAGTGATTTTCTCATCAATTGATGAGAAATCACTAGATTAAAAGTGGGCCCTTGATCTAGTGTCCTTTTAGTTACCCCAAGAAGGTGAAATGAAAAGACAAGAGAAAGGATTAAAAAGGCACTTCAGTTCTCATTTTATTCACTCAACCAAGAGAGTTGGAGAGGAGGTTGACTTCTTGAGAGGAGAATGAACGGTAGAGAGAGAGAGAGAGAAATTGTTGAACAGTTGTACACCAATAAGAAAATCGATGTGAAGCTACAATAGCATGAATTCCAAGGGTGTTGGAACAGTTTTCGAGAAGTTGAATTTTAGCAGTCTGTACAGCCCATACATTCCATACAATCCATCCAGTTTTATTGTAACAGAGGCATGGTTTTCGAGGTAAAGAACAATAGTGTTAATTACATCTTGTACAACAGATTTCCTGTAGCAGAGGGCACGACTTTCAAGGCTGAGATAACATGAATTTCGAGGCAAAATATTGATGCCGTTGTGGGCACAAATACCAAGGAGGATTCATGAACCTAGCGCAAAATTATAGGAAGAAAATAGACTATGAGAAGCATCATGTACAATGCTCAAAAAGAACGAATTTCAAGATTGTTAATGCATTAAATTGTTTTCAGCACGGTTTTCCAAGAAACGTCTATTGGTTGTCTTTGGTTGAGATTAGTTGTACTATTAGCTAAGTATTTCACTATTGTAATTTATTTTGAAGAAATAAAATATCTCTCTCTCAAACAAGTTTTCCCCTTGTGGGTTTTTCCTTAGCAATTTGCCCAAAACTCCTATGCCTAAAAATTTCATGGTTGGCTAAGTTTTAATTATGTTCATTCATATTTGTAAACGTTTCTTAGTGTTTCAACCTCCACACTTGTTTCTAAGTATAAATTCCATTTACAGTTGAGAAAGACAATGGGGTTGGGAATTAAATTTATGCTCTGAAATTAAACTTGAAACCAGGATTGGGAAACTCATAAATGTTATATGGTATTGTTATCACATATACATTCTGCAGCTGGGCTACCATGATGTAGCATACAAACTTGTCTCTTTTTCCTTTCCGGGCTATTTTTCACATAGGGTATTAACATGGATCTTTACAACTTCAGTTATTCCAGAGCCTTGTTCATCGGATTTTCCTTGCTAGGACTGAGATTCAGGGGTCCATTGAGATGCTTTTGGTGATGATTTAGTTCATTGTAGTAGAGCAACATATCAGAGTTGGTACACACAGTTATAGAGGGGCTTATCAGTTGGAGACAGGTATATTTGGTGAGATCAGGTATACACTTCCTTGGTTTTCTTTTGCTCTATGATGTATGTCAAACACCTATGCTTATCATGTTAGGATGATTATGGTGACCTATGCTTATATTTGTTATTGCTTCAACTTATGTTATGACTAATCAAGGAATTTGATGTGAAGATTGTTGCTCATGCCATGCTCGTACAAATTATAAACCTTGGTGCTTGGTTGGTTCCATGTCACTTGTGCCCATCCATCCAGTTCATCCACCTTTGATTTTGTCCCATGACTTGGACTGATTGAGACTTGTGAGATTAAAGATCATTTCCCCATTGTGACCCCTATGTATGATAGACTCCATGTTTCTATGTGTCTCTCGCTATGAAATATGTGGCTTAGCCAGTGTGGTTGGGTTCACAGGGTAGGTCTCCTTTAGTGCTCAAAACAAGTGCTCCACCATAACAATGTTGCTAAACACTAAAGTATCAGAATGCATAAAAGTTATATCTAAAGAATGCAAAAGTTATAAATGTTTAAAAGGTAGTCAGTGGCCAAGGGTTTGAGCACTCATTCATTGTATAATGTAAGGCTCAATCTGCCCTCCACAAGGACGACAGGGAGAGGAAAACCCATCGGGGCTATGGACTGCTCGCTGACAGTGGGTCTAGGCCTTAGTCATTTACTGGAGCCCATAAGGCTTTCCAGGGCACCTTCCCTTGTAGGTTGGCTACTATCTTGTGAAATGTAAAGTGTAGTGAAAAGGTTAAAGGTCAAAGGATGAGCACTCACTCCTTGTTTAGTGTTCGACTCATGTGCCCCCAGAGGGAATCGGGGTGAGACTAGCTTGCAAAGGCTTGGTCTTTGTCAGTATTGGAGCCGAGAAGGCTTCTAGGGCACCTTCCTTTGAAGGTTGACCTATGTTTCAATTAAAGTGCAAAGGAAAGCTTGTTAGAGTCTAAGGGAAGCATTTACAAGCATTTTATCCATTTGTGAGACACTCACATCCCCTATTGTTATTTGTCATACACATGTCACCTTGGTTGAGTGTATTAGTTATCATTAAGATAGATCATTGAGTCAAAGTCAATTAAAAGTCATTCCATTTTTCCTTAACCTTGTTCCTTCATCCTCACCCATCTGTAGCACATTGTTTACCTTTTGTAAGTATGGCATGAACAAGAAGACTTCCATAAAGTTCTAAGATTCTTCAAAAGCACAGGTACGTCTTACTGTTATTATTATTATTTGTCACCATGATTATGAATAATTGATTAAAGTTTGGTTCTAATATACATTATTGGAGCATTTCTTACCTTGAATGTTTATGGGATCATATTGATACAATTTCTCACCTTCAGTTTGGGTACTTTGACCTAGTCAACCCAGTTGACCAGGTCAATCACGGTTCCCAAAGCAGTGAATAAAAAAATAACATGGTCTATATTTGTTCCAGACATGCCCATGACCAATACTGTGGTTTTAGTTTTGAGAGTTTGATCTCGGTTCTCCTGATAAGTTATTATTATCACTTAATTATAGGCCAAATGATCAAATTTTATTCCAGGTGGCAGTATGATTGGTTATCCTAGAGAAGAGTAGTGTTATAGGGGGTATGAGTAGTCATTTATACCATTTTTCTATGTCTTCAGGTCATCTAGAGGAGTCGGTTTGCCCCATTTTGCACCCTGTATAGAGTTACGGTGGATTTATCATTTTCTAGAGATTGTACCATAAAAAATGAACTAGAAAAAACAGTGAAAAAGTCGATTTGGCCCCCTCGGTCAAGGAAATGGATTGGAATTTTGACAAATGATGTGTTTCAGCATCCCGAACAGCCCCCCGACAGTTTTCAGTTAGCAGATGTCCATATTATTTTATATTGGCTCAACCAGTGAGGAGAGCCCCCCAAGGGGCGCCCCTCAACTTGGCCATTGATGTATTTCATTGTTATATCTTATATTATGAAGTTGTAAAGGGGGCTAGGGTGAATTAATCCCCTAGTTCCTCGATCCTATGTAGTATCATGTCATATCTTATGTTATATTGCGACTTTCACCTAGGATAGGCGTCCTTGAGTAAAGTGCACCCCCTCTTTGACTTAGTCACTTGATCCATGTTGTGATCTATGTATTGTTGATCTCCACCATTGATGATGTTTTAATCTCAACCGTTGGATGTAAAAGTAAGTAACGGTTTATGCCTCTCTCATACTATTTAAGAGAGGTGACACCCCCCCCCCCATTGTATTAATGAGCTTTGACACCAAAATTTGAATAAAGAGTTTTTTGTCTAGGATCACTCTTTTGTGTATCTTGTAAACGATTTGATCATCTGATGACTAGAATTGCTACTCTTCTACACCGAGTTTTTGTTCGGGATCCATCTTGTATTTTTTCCTTTTCCCATTTCATCTGTAGGTTGAAGGAGGCGCACTAGAGAGAGAGGGTGTTTTGTGGGGGAACTCACCATCGTCTCAGCTCTAGGGTGTCTGGATTAGGGAGTATTTCTATCTTGATGATTTCTTACTTCCTATATTTTCTTTATTTTGCAAATCTCATTCATTTGCCTTATCATTTGGTTTTCACTGATTTGGCAAGTTGAAGGAGGTGCTAGGGTGACTGGCTGTGGCTCAACTACATCAAGATCTTCTCCAAAAATGATCATTTGAATGGTAAAGTGGAATTATTCATCATTTCTGAAGTCATCTACAAGATCCAAGTACGTCTTGCAGGTAATTTCTCCTTCTTTTATGTTTTGCATGCATTGCCCATCACTTCCATAATTGTAAAACCCTTATTTTTTAGATCTGCAAGTTCTATTTTTCGATGAGTTATAGAACTTAAAACCCGCTTTGGAATAAACATAAAACCCCTAGGTTTGATTTTTACCCTAATTAGACTCCATTTTCCCATCCTAAGCACTGACTTGCTACTTAGGGAAAAACACCCTCCTTGGGAGGAGTGGGTATTTCCAAAACCGTAAACTGGGTATTGTTGGTTTTGCTTTCATTTGCCTAATCCTACAGCCAACAATAATCTTGAGTGTCCAATTTCATTAAAATTCACTGTTTTTCCCTAGATCCCAATATTTTGCATAAAACCTTGGGGTAAAATTGGGGTTTTTTCACCTAGATACTCTAAATCTCTTGATAATCATTCTAAACTCTAGTTAACCATCCTACTAAGAGATTCCACCAAGTTTGCCTCATTCATATACTCATTTTCTTTATTTTAGGGTTTCTTGGTCATAAGGACGTCGACTCTATAGTTTCACCGGGTCTGAAGTGTCTGTATCCTTGACTAGTGTGACATCCGAGTTCTTTCAGAAGTCTTGGATATCGTAGTTCGTGAATTTGGTTTCCTTTCCTCTGTCGTCCTAAATAGGAACACCTCATGGGGCAACTACAAGATTCGTGACAACATGTATCAGAGCTTTGTTTTTTTTGGTAAGTTCAGGTCTATTCTATTAAAAAGAAATAATAATAGAAATAAAAGTACATGTCAGCATGTCCATCATGTAGGTAAGCAAAAACAAAGGAAGCACACCAGTCTGCCTAAAGGGGATAGGCAGGCCGAGACTTTTAAGGCAATCCTCCCATGGATAGGGAAAACAAATCTTGCAAAACAAGTTTAATGTTTGAAGGATTATAGAAGCTTCTGGCCTAGCCTGAACAAAACTGCTCCGAAGAGCACTATTCCTGAACACAACCCAAAATGAGAAAGATTGGAACATAAAACCTGGACTTAATACTTGACAAAGGGCACCTCGATGATTTGTGTACCAAATCCTGTACCCAGTTGCTCGTCCTATTCTTTGGTGGTATCTGCTTCTTCACCCGAATGGTTGGCATTGCTGGAGGTTCCGCTGCCTTTGGAACTGTCCATGTTATCCTTGTGGTCAGAATTGGGTCGCTTGACCGATAAAGGGGTTGTTTCCCTATGTGGAAGAACATTAACGGTCTTTCCCTTTAGTGAAGCAAACTGTCGCTAAGGAGAAGGGGGAGAAATATGGGTGGTGTCCATGGGATCCGGGCAGAGGAAATGCAGGGCGCAGGGGTGGAAATGGGGTGATGAGGAACAAATGAGGAATGAGGGGGGGCAGGGGTCAGATGCACCTAGGGAGGCGCAGGCTCAGGAGGAGTAGGGCCAATAGTTCAAGCTTCAGGAGCTGCATGAAGATTGACCGAATGCAAAATAAGGTAGGTGAGCAAATTTTTGATTACTCCAGTAATTCCTTCTACGGTCTGGAGTGCAGTTGGCCGCTGAGAAGGAGCTTGAAAGCTCATCCTCCTAGTCATCCATCATAGCACGTAAAGCCTTGGGCACCTCAATGTTGCATCCTTTTGAACTTTCCTGAGCAGTGAATGGCGTCAGTGTAGAGTCGTCAGCTCTTCCACGACCTCTTCCCTGCCTGGGAGTGTCGCGCTGATGTGGTGGCATGCTTATCATCGTAAACCAAGGAGCAGAGGGAGAATGGGTAATAGGATGGAGGCCAGAATGGTGCATAGAGTTGGGCTTCTGAGGTTCGTGTAGAGGTTGACAGAGCTAGGCGAGATGGAACAGAGGAAGTTGACGAACCGAGAAGACAATAAACCCCCTACGTGGAGCCCTATGCACATTATGGTTGACCATAAATGTACTGAGCTCATCCTGCTTGACATTAACCTTCGAGAGGACACCTTCCCTGTGGGGAATCGTGCTCGCCACCACATGGAGCTGAGGTCGAAGCATGCACGGAAGTGTCATCATCGCAATGGAGGGTCGGATCCAGCCTGGCTCGGGTTTATGTGTAAGTCTTGCCAGCTTCGCCATGTGGGATGGGGTGCCTAATGATGTGCTGGGGCACGTCATTCCTGCTTTGGGTACTGATTGCCTCCCCGTCACCTGCATCCGGGGAGGTATCAAATCTTTGTTGAGAAGAGAAGGGCATAATTATTGGCTATGATTTTCAAACGTTAGAGAGAGAATTCTTTTTATTCAGTGAAGAGTTTTTTGGACTTACATTTTTAGTGAGAGGGATACAAGGTTAAGGTTGGAGTACAAGTTGGATGGGGAAACAAACTTCATTCCATGGAAAGCCAAGTTTGTACTTATACTAGAGGAGAACGAGTTGTGGGATGACGTAATAAATAACACTCAAGCAAAATGAGTGCAAGTAATTTCTTCTACTAATGCAGTAGCATTGGCAGCCTTCAACAAGAAGGACATAAAGGTGAGAAGAAGTATCATTTATGTTGTAAAGGACCATGTAATCCCACACATTACAGGTAAAGACCATGCATTTAAAATATGGGATGCCTTGACCAATTTGTACCAAAGTTCGAATGAGAATCGAAAGATGGTACTGTGAGAGAAACTGAAGAGAATAAATATGGATACATATGAGAATGTGGCTTCTTACCTTACTAGGATCACTCAGCTGTAGGACAAGCTTACAGCAATTGGGGAGAAGGTTGATGGCAGTGAGCTAGTTAAGACAACAGTGAATGGCATTAGAAAGCTATGGTCTATTTTTGTGGAGGCTATTTTTACCAAAGAGAACATGCCTTCTTAGGACCATCTTTGGGACGACTTTGTGCAAGAAGAGACTAGGAGAAACTATGTGCATAATAACTCATTAAATGGTAAGGAGGAAGAGGTGACTGTTCACTTGTCAACTACATGCAAGATGTCCAAGAAGGGCCCTAAGGGAGGGGATAAGCAACAAATCCGTGAGAAAAAGAAGGACTTGAACAAAGTAAAGAGTTATGCATACAATGTGTTTGGACATTATGTTGGCCAATGTCTCAATAAGAAGAGGGGGAAGCAAGAGAAGGAGGGGCATGGTGTAGCTACAGCTCAGATAGAAAGTTACACTGCAAAGTTCGAGAAAAATTCTCTCTTGTCACAGTTGTTTCAAGTTGTGGCAGTAATAGACCTGTGGAAGCATGGAAGTGGATAATTGAGAGTGCATATCAAGTGCACACCACTGGGATGCGAGATGCTTTCCTCGTTATAGAGACTATTCCAGAGTAGCTCGTACAATATAGAGAGGGCACAGTGTATACAGTGAAAGAAATGGGTCAAGTATGGTTCCAACTAGAGTTTGGAGAGCTTCAGAAGTTATCAGGAGTGCTTTATGTTCCAGGGCTGAGAGATAGCAGACTTTTCATTCTGGTATGGGAGGGTATTGGGTATGTAGTGGTGTTCAAGATTGAACACATGTTTATCTATCCAATGGGAGTGGATCTGGTTGATCATGTGTTGATTGGTCATCGGAGAGATGGTGAGTATGTGGTGCATGGTTAGTCTACATCAAGACAATCTAGATGGATAATAGGACCAAAGTATGTGATAGACGGAGAGCGTGAAGCTCCAAGGATTGATGTGGTGTCAAGTAGTTAGTCCTTAGTTCATAGGGGAGAACAACATGCTCTAGATATTTAAGTGGTACCGAGTATTTAGTCTTTGATTAAAGAGAGTACACGAGAGGCTACTTCTCCTAGTACTGACAGGAGATCCAACCGATATGACTTGTCATTGATGGATGAGCGAGATGAGACTTCTTGACATGTGGCACAAATGCAAAGTATAGGTTATGTAGAGGGACAACTTCTAGAAATAAAGGGAGCTTCTAGTATGGATAGTGTGAGACTAGAGTGTGATTCAAGTGGAGGACAAGCCAGAAGGACTTCCCGCGGGAAGCAGAAGTGGTGAGTGTTGTAGATTGGGATGTCATTCATGCGATGATGCATAACATGAAGGGACATTAAAATTGACCTTTCTAGAGAGGAGTTTAGAGAGGGTGTGAATTCTTTCATTGTCTAAGAAGCACATGAACAAATTACCAACTTTGGTGGAGAAGAAGTTTATCTTCTTCGGGGACAAGTTGGGAGTGACGGAGAACACCTACCTAGGTAAGAGGGAGTGTTGGTTTTTTGTACCTAGGTAAGTGTTCTCCTAGTGACTTTGTACCTGAGTCACTAAAATGGGACAAATGACATGACTCTTGTAGTAATTACTTGAGACGAGTAACTGATTCACTTTAGAGAACAAAGTGACTTTTAAAATAAATTTAAGTGGGTGTTGAGAGAGAAAAGTGAATTTTCTCATCCCTTGATGAGAAATCACTAGATTAAAAGTAGGCCCTTGATCTAGTGTCCTTTTGGCTACCCTTGGAAGGTGAAATCAAAAGGCAAGAGAAAAGAATAAAAAGGCACTTGATTTCTCATTTTATTCACTCAACCAAGAGAGTTGGAGAGGAGGTCGACTTCTTGAGATGAGGAGCACCAGAGAGAGAGAAATTGTTGAACAGTTGTACAACAACATGAAAATGGAGGTGAAGGTGAAACAACATGAATTCCAAGGTTGTTGGCACGATTTTTTAGGAGCCAAATTTCAACAGTATGTACATTTCCATATAGTTCGTACTACTCCGTACAAATTTATTTTAGTAGAGGTACGATTTTTGAGGTAAATAACAATAATATTAATTACAGTCTGTACAACATTTAATTCAATCCGTACAACAAATTTCTTGTAGCAGAGGGCAAGACTTTTGAGGTTGAGATAACATGAATTTCAATGCATAATTATTGTTGTCACCGCGGGAACAAATACCAAGGAGGATTTATTAACTTGGCATGAAATTCGAGGAATAAAATAGACTATGAGAAGCAGTTTGTACAGTGCTAAGAAATCATGAATTTTGAGATTGTTAATGCACAAAAAATGAGATTGTTTTTAGCACAGTTTTCCAAACAACGTCTATTGATTGTCTTCAATTGAGATAAGTTGTCTTACTTATTGAGTATTTCACTGCTGTAATTTATTTTTAAGAAATAAAATATCTCTCTCTCAAATGGGTTTTCCCCTTATGGGTTTTCCCTGGGCAGTTTGCCAAAAGTTCCTGTGTCTGAGAATTTCATGGTTGCCTGAGTTTTTAATTTTGTTCATTCATATTTGTAAAAGTTTCATAGTGTTTCAAGCTTCAAACTTGTTTATGAGTATAAATTCCATTTACAACTGAGAAAGATAGTGGGGTTGGGCATTAAACTTATGGTATGAAATTAAACTTCAAACCGAGATTGGGAAACTCGTAAATTTTACATTACACTTGCACTTTGATAAATTGAAATTTTGCTAGCAATAGATGCAAGTCTGCAATGAATCTAAAAGAAAAAACAATAGTCAGATACATTACTTTTAAAAATATGCTTTCGATAGATATCTCCAATTTTGAAATGATTTTATGAGCAAATATAATTTTCTCCTGTATTATTTACGGGGTAAGATAATTTTCTCTCTGTATTTTATAATTTTGACTAGCTCTCTCTTATGCTCTCAACTAAGAATTGTTTGCAATTTGCAACTTGCTTTCGCATGCCTTGTTAAATAGTTTGTTGCATATGTTGCATTTCCCAGTCTTAACTCTATTAAATAGTGCATCATTGTCATCGCATTCATTATTGTTGACTTGCTTACTACTTGTAAAGAGTTTAAACTCTTGGAATGATTTTATGGGAAAATATCATTTTCTCCCTATATATTTTATGGGAAAAAAGCATTGTCTCTTTGTATTTTATAAAATGGACTAGCTCTTTGTTATGCTCTCAACAAAGAATTGTTTGTAATTTTGCAACTTGCTTTGGAATGCCTTGTTAAATAGTTTGTTGAATATGTTGCATTTCCAAGTCTTACTCTATTCAATAGTGCATCATTGTCATCACATTCATTGTTGTTGACTTGTTTACTGCTTGTAAAGGGTTTATATTTAATAATAATAGTAGTCAGTAATAAAAAAAATATCAACTTAAGGTTGTAGATACAATTTGAAAGAGTGAGAGTTTACTGCATGTTGTTTGTTACAATAGTTAATTCAAAATTGGATATAATTGGTAAAAGAAACCTCCAATACCATCTCGTAAACTTTTCCATGCTTGAAAGGTAGGTTATTTTTACTTGCCAATAAATGTTCAAAAAAAAAATACAATGGAAACGTTTAAGATCAAGATGTATTATGAACATATCAGCAATAAGATACAAAACTAAAACTAACAAGCTCAAATAGAACAACATTTACGCAATGATTGCACTCCCGTTGAACGATTTTATCATGCGCATATGGGATTAAAACTTATGGTAAAGTTGGATGGATATCGTCCCATTTTTACAGCTATTATAAATAACTCTTTTATGTTTTCCTTGATCATAAACTATTTTCACGCAAAGTCCTGAAAGCCCTTAGCAATTACCCAAGTAATATATTTCATCAAGTGTTGTCGAATGCCCATGCAATGTTGTAAGTATAAGTGAGGCAGGTTGAGTATCAATAGGTATTCCTCATTTCCCAAGTATGGTGGGGGCTACTACAGTTCACACTAGTACCAATGTTGGTACAAAAAGACAGATGTCCTCCCAACTATGCCCCCCCAAAAAAATCTATTTATGAGATGAAATGAGTGAATTATTCAATGTCAATTTAATCAAAGGTGTAGGGTTATTGGAGAACGATTTGCAGAACTATAAAGCCAGTCCTTTTTCATGCTAGATGTATCATCACAGAGCTAGTCCTTTTTCAAACTAGATGTGGCATCTACACAGAGCCAGTCCTTTTTCATACTGGATGAGTCTTCACAGAGCTAGTCCTTTTTCATACTGGATGAGTCTTCACAGAGCTAGTCCTTTTTCATACTAGATGTGGGATCTACACAGAGCTAGTCCTTTTTCATACTGGATGAGTCTTCACAGAGCTAGTCCTTTTTCATACTAGATGTGGGATCTACACAGAGCTAGTCCTTTTTCATACTAGATGTGTCTTCACAGAGCTATCCCTTTTTCATGCTAGATGTGGGATCTACACAGAGCTAGTCCTTTTTCATACTGGATGTGTCTTCACAGAGCCAACCCTTTTTCATGCTGGATGTGGGATCTACACAGAGCTAGTCCTTTTTCATACTAGATGTGTCTTCACAGAGCCATCCCATTTTTCATGCTGGATGTGGGATCTACACAGAGCTAGTCCCTTTTCATACTAGATGTGTCTTCACAGAGCCAACCCTTTTTCATGTTGGATGTGGGATCATCACATACATCTGAAAATGGAAGGAACCAATCCTCTCACCATGTCACAGCTCTTACATCCGACCATGGAAGGAACCAATCCTCTCACCATGTCAGAAGGGCACAACACTTACATCTGACCATGGAAGGAACCAATCCTCTCACCATGTCAAAAAGGCACAACACTTACATCTAACCATGGAAGGAACCAATCCTCTCACCATGTCAGAAGGGCTCACCACAGACTCATCACATCCTCTTAGGAGGAATCTTGATCTGGAGAACACCAAGCTTCTCTTTGAAGTACTCAAAATTCACCCTAGCCAATGGCTTAGTCAACACATCAGCTATCTGTTTGTCCATCACAACATACTAGAGCCTCACTTCTCCTCTTTGTAGCATATCCCTGATATAGTGATACTTGATCTCATATGCTTCGACTTGTCATGGAACACCGAGTTCTCCGACAAATTCATACAACTCTGGTTGTCGCAATATATACAAGTAGCATCTAACTAGAGATCAAATAAATCAGACAGTAGCTTCCTCAGCCATACTGCCTCACAACTAGTTGAACAAGCTGCGACATACTCTGCTTCAGTTGTACTCAGTGCCACACAGGATTTCTTCCTGCTAAACCAAGAGATCACACCTGATCCCATACTAAAGCAACACCCTGAAGTGTTCTTCCTATTGACGGCAGTATCTGCCCAATCTAAATCAACATAACCCTCCAGGTTAATCTTCTAATCAGCCTTATACTTGAGTCCATAGTCAACCGTACCCTTTAGGTACCCCAGAATATGCTTTGCAGCAATCAAGTGAGCATGTCTCGGATCTGTCAAGAACTGGCTCAAGGTGTTCACAGCAAAGCAAATATCTGGTCTCGTATTCGTTAGGTACATCAAGGACCCAATCATCTGATGATACATCGTGGCATCAACCGACTCAGATGAAGCATCACTCAATAGCTTCATGTTCGATGCCATAGGTGTGGTTAAGGCCTTGCAGTCCATCATTCCAAATCTCTTCAGGATCTCTACTACATACTTCCCTTGTCTGAGGAAGATTCCATCCGCATTCTGCCACACCTCCATGCCTAGAAAATAATGCATCATACCCAAGTCCTTCATTTCGAACTCGACATCAAGCTTTCTCTTCGTATCAGCAATCAACCCATCCATACCTGTTACAAACAGATCATCTACATACAGTAGGAGCATCACTGGGTTTCCATCTTCAACCTTGTAGTAAATGTTGGAATCTTCTTTACTCTTGGTAAAGCCCAAACTGGATAGAAAGCTGTCAATTCTGCCATACCATGTCCTGTGTGCCTATTTCAAACCATACAGGGCTTTCTTCAATCTACACACATGAGACTCCCTGTCATGTGTCTCAAAACCGAGTGGTTGCTCCACATACACTTCCTCTTCTACTACACCATTCAAGAAAGCAGTCTTGACATCCATCTGGTGTATCTTCCATTTCATCACTGCAGCCAGAGAAAGTACTGATATGATGGAAGTGTATCTGGCTACAGGTGAAAAAGTTTCTTCATAATCTATTCCTTCTTTCTAGGAGAAGCCACGAGCCATGAATCTTGCTTTATATTTTTCTATGTTGCCATCTACAGCATGCTTGATCTTGTAGATCCATTTGGAAGTCACTATAGACTTCCCCTTAGGTCTTGGGACAACATCCCAAACATCATTCTTCATGAACGATTGGTATTCTTCGATCATAGCATCCTTCCATTCTTTCTTTTCTATTGCATCTTCATAGTTGGAAGGTTCTTTATCAATGAAATCACATAATAAGGCTACATAACTGGAACAAGACCTGGTTCTTTTCCTTTCTCTGTGTGATTCTTCTGGAGCCCCATATCTTTCTGCACCTTGGATAACTTCTCGTACCCAAGTAGGTTTCCTCTTATGAGGATTCTTCTCCTGAGGTGGATCTACAGGTTCTTGAGGTTCTTCTATTTCTCGATCTTTTTCTTGATATTCTTCGTTCATGGTTGTGTCATGAATTATGGGTGCTTCTGTTTCTTCAAGTTCTTCAGCAGGTCTCTTTCTGGATTTGTTGTAAGCTGGGTCTTCATCAAATGTCACATCCCTGTTGATGTCGATCTTCTTGAATCCTGGGAAGTATATTCTGTAAGCCTTCAAGCTTTCAGAGTATCCCACAAATATACCCTTGCTTTCTGAAGGATCTAACTTTGTCCTCTTTTCTTTCGGAAGGTGTATGTACACTGGACAGCTGAATATTCTGAGATGGCTAACTTCTGGTTTCTTGCCGGAAAAGACTTCTTCAGGTGTCTTATTCTCGATTACTCTATGTGGAGTACGGTTCTGTACATACACCGTTGTTCTAGTAGCTTCTGCCCATAGATGCATGGGAAGATCTTGATCATGAAGCATGGCCCTTGCAGCTTCCATGATCGTTCTATTCTTTCTTTCTGCAAATCCATTTTGTTGTGGATTATATGGAGTTGTTAAATCCCTCTTAATCCCTGAATCTTTGCATATGTCTTTGAATTCATTCGATGTGAATTCTCCGCCATTATCTGATCGAAAAATCTTGATCTTCTTTTCTGTGTGGTTCTCGATTAAGGCTTGAATTCCTTGAACTTGCTGAATACTTCATCTTTGTTCCTCATAAAGTATATCCATGACTTCCTAGAAAAATCATCAATGAAAGAAACATAGTATACATACCCGTTTAATGAACCAGATGACATTGGATCGCATACATCGGAGTGGATGATTTCCAAGATTCCTTTTGCCTTGCTCTCGCTACTTGGAAATGTCTTCTTTGTGTTCTTTCCTTTTGCACATCCTTTGTAAACACCATCATGTTTTGTCTGCATTTATGGAAGACCTTCAACAACTTTGCTTGCAAGTGGTAGTGCCCTATAATGCACATGTGGAAGCCTTCTATGCCAAAGTTCATTTGGTTCTATTGAGTCATGAACCAAAGCTTGTTCTGGTTGGCCCTTCAATTTGTATAGACCTCCTTCTTGTTCCCCAATCACTATTGCTGATCCGGATTTATGTAGAAATGCAACAGAATACACAAATAACCATGGAAACAAATATGCAATGGACATAACACTTCATTTCATTAATCAATAACTGAAACTTGTTTACATACAGAATGGAAATAAACTAGCTAGAGTGCTGGTAGCTTATCTTTGAGAAGAGATGTGGTGGCTACATGCCTCTGAACTCTATGTTTCAACGAGGCTCGAAGGCCTATATATTATTGAGAAACAATGGAAACCCTACACATCCAAAAACCTAACCCTACGAGGTGAAACGCTAGAATGTGGGCCTCGTTGGATAACTTGGTACGCCAATTTCCCGGGGTCGTAACTTTAGCCTACTACCTCCATTTGACGTGCATGACACATCGTTAAAAAGATCTGTTTAAGAACTACATCCAGAACGGACTCCTATTTGTCCGACCATTAGATGTCGAAAAAACGTCGTTTAGGGCCTCAAAACGGCTCCAGAAGTTTAGGACTCAAAAAATTGCCAAAAATAGTAAATTGTGCTACAATTAAGGAAATTGGAAAACATAAAGAAACAATGGTGGGGGTCCAAGAGGAATACGTGGGTGGCCACCAATATCCTCCTGGATCAATTGCATCATCAAAAGTCTTTCCCTTTGGCCACATAAGAACTTGGCCATCTACAAAAGCAACCCTCGTTCCTTTTGCATCCAATGCAAATATGGAGAGGAGGTTCTTCTTTAGTCCTGGTACAAACAATACATTTTTCATCTTCATAGACTTTCTAGAGTCTAGTTTATAGGAGGATTCACCCCTACCTTTTATTGGATACTGGTAGTCATCCCCAAGTTTCACCTTGTGAGGTGACTCATGTTCAGATAGTTTCGCAAATGATTCTTTGAATCCTGTCAGATGTTTGGAAGCACCAATGTCTATAAGCCAATCATTGCTTCCATCTGAGATAGTTCCTGTGAGAGCGGATATTAGCACATATTCTTCATCACTTTCTTTTTTGGTTCTCTTTGTGGAAGGTTCATTATCCTTTGCAACATGAGCATGATGTCTTCTCTTGTTTCCCTTTTTCTTCTTTGAGTTACCTTTGTTAGGGCAGTATTTGGATATGTGACCTTTCTCATCACATGTGTAACATCTAATAGTAGATAGATCTCTTATAGAGTGTGAAATCTTACCTTTGGAGTGATGATGGTCCCTTCTGGTTTTCTTGGTGTGGACAGTGAAAGCTTGATCTTCACTCCCCATCTTTTCTTCTCGAGCTGCTATCCGAGCTTCTTCTTGAGAGCATTCTTCCCATAGTTTGTTGAACTTGACTAGCTTCTTTCTAGCACAAATCCCTTTAATGAAAAAGTCCCATGCCCTAGGTAGACCATTCAAGGTCATCATCACAATCTCTACATTCTCCACTTCTTCATCTACTGCTTCCAGATGTTCCTTGATATGAGATACCCTTGTAAAGTAAGAATGGATGGTCTCTGCATTCTAGATCTTTACATTCTTCAGTTGGTTTCTCAGAGTCATCTTCCAGTTTATGTTCTTCCCTTCAAACAGTTTGGTTAGGGCATCAAACATAGCTTTAGGTGTCTTTAGGGAGGACACCTATGGTATGAGGTGATCCTTAATTGAATCAGCAATAATCCTCTTAGCCATAACCAACTTCTTCTTGTGTAAGGCCTTGGCCTCATCTCCCTCTAGAACAAGAACCTCCTCATTGACATAGGAGTCCAACTCATTTTCTTTCAGGACCAAGGAGATCCTATACTTCCAGGCATGGAAGTTATCAACTCCCTCAAGCTTTTTTCATCAAGCTTGGTATGATGAGACATCTTAACTGAGAACCTCAAATGAAAATACAAAAGATTTAGATCTTACCACTCAAGATGTCAGATCTGGATTTGGAGCTGAATTTCTGCAGTGTTGGTTCAGTAGCAGATTAGGGTTTGGATTTCCTGGAGTTCTGTCCAACCAAATGCTTTGATATTGATCTCTAAACTTTGATTTTGAGGAGGAGATCAATCCAGGCCTGGGCTCACTCAAAAATTCCACTTCTGTGGAAAGCCCTAATTTCCGGCAGTAGTGTCGGGTCCAAAGATGAAAAAGCTTAGAATCAGATTCTGCTTCGACAGAAAGATGTGCCCTAGGGAGGAGAGTCATCCCAACCTTCTTTTGCTGAAAATCTATGGAGAGAGATCCAAAAAGTAAGAATCCCTAGTTCCTGTAGCTGCATAGTGTCTTCTTCTCAGGTTAGCTATGATACCATGTTACATTTTATCATTTAAGCTAGCATTATATTAAGATCTCTAACTAAGAGAATAATAAGCACAAAAATCAAGTACAAGAGACAATGAACACAATGTTTTTCCTCAGGGAAACCATAAATGGAGAAAACCCCACAACTTCCTCAGAGATAGAATCAACACCAAAAGTAAAACCCCAAAACAGTAAGATGATCTCCCAACAGCAATAGCCTCTTTCTTTATAGCCCCAGCAACTTCTTCTTCCTTAGCTATGCGCTACAACTGAGTGTGAGTGAGTGTGTGATAAAAAGAGAGGCTCACTCTCTATTTATACTAATTCCCAACTTGACAATAACTCACTAGGGCTGACTTCTCTAGGAGAGTCTAATAACCCTAGGGCCCCGAAATTGCGGGGACTTTAACCCTTGAACAATAGTAGGGTTACCCACAATGACTTGACATGACTTGTTTACATTATTGAATCTCTCGATAGGAACATCGGGGCATGACATGACTCAAATACATTACAGACACTTCCCAGAATAAACATCGGGGTACAAGACATAAGATATACAAGTGAATACATTCAGAAGTTACAAATACATCAACAAGAGAATCTTCAGAGACTTAATATGCCCTTAAAACTTGGGCAAAGACTAAGAAGTCCCCCCTTGAGCAGTGGTTAGAATCCCAACAAAGTTTGGAACAACATCAACTTCACATGGAAGAAAGCACTATAGATCCTCAATATTTAGAGAAAGAAGTAGCTGTACAATGCACTGTCCATTCAGCCTGTCGTCTGGAAGAAGATTATTGGAGGTAAAAGTCCCGAAGCCTCTGGCTTCAGGCTAGAGATAAAAACACTAGTTATTTCCATAAACAAGCAGAGGCACGAAAGCATTTTAATTTAATTAAGGAAATACAGTTCCAACATCAACTGATTCAAGAATTTGAAGGAATACAAAATATTGCTCACCTTCACTTTAAGGGTATTTACACTAAGGACTGTCCCCCTTGGGAAGAAGAACCCCACTAAATTATGAGCATGATCCCTTGTAAAGTTAAGCTAGCCTCAAATCACCTTCTCACTGCCCCGGTTACACGACAAGAAATCAAGCTTTCCTTAGATGATATGGAACCTGATAAATCCCTTGGTCTGGACGGGTTTACAACCATATTTCTCAAAACTTGTTGGCAGATTATAGAAAAAGATCTTCATAAAATGGTATTGAAATATCATAATTGCTCTAAGATAGGAGGCAACACAAATTCAACATTTTTAGCGTTTATTCCAAAAGACAACAGGGCTTCCTCCTTTGATCGGTTCAGACCAATCTCTCTGCAACATTGGCTATTAAATCATAACTAAGGTAATATCCAACACGCTAAAAGGAATTATTATTGAGATTATCCTTGAAAATCAAGGAGTATTCATTAAAGGGTAACAAATTTTCAACAATATTATTCTGGTCCAAGAAGCTATTCACTCAAGTACTCTTCGCTATGAAAAAGGTATGGTTGTCAAATTAGATTTAGCTAATGCATTTGATAGAGTTCGACATGCTTTTCTGTTCCAGGTAATGCGACGATTTGGTTTTTCTCCTAACTTCATTAACTGGGTGAAGGCTTACATTGGTGCTCCCTTGATTGCTCTGTTAGTTAACGACCGAGCAGCAATATTTTTTCAAGCGTTTAGAGGGATTCATCAAGGTTGTCCCCTCTCCCCTCTTTTATACACCATTTAAGCCTCAACTCTCAATTTTCAGTTGGAACATTGTCATCTCCAACATGTCCTTATGGGCCTCAGAATTGCGAGGGGAGTTAAACACATTAATCATGCTCAGTTCGTCGATGATACACTCTTATTGGGTGGAGCAAGCATTTTAACTGCTAGAAAATTTAAAAAGGAATTGGATCTCTACAAGGAAGCTTCAGGAATCAAAATTAACCATTGAAAGAGTCAAATCTATGGTTGGAACTGCAGGAGAAATGAGATGCTAGACATCTATAGAACTCTAGAATTAGAAGGGAAAACGTAGTGGGATCCTTCAAATATTTAGGAATTCCCACCTCCAAATCTTCCCCAAATTTATCTAATTGGCTTCCTCTAATCGACAAGTTGAAAGAAAGAATAAACACCTTGGGGGTCTCATGGTTAAATCTAGCCGGGAAAGCAATCGTTATCAAATCAGTCCTTTCCAGCATTCCAATCTATCAAAGTTCCATCTTACTTTCCCCAAGTGGAATTCTCTCAAAGATTGAAGCCCTTCTACATTGGTTTCTTTGGAAAGGAGGAAAACACAATGAGAATATAATTTCACTTGTGATTTGGGGGGAAATCTCAAGACCTCTTTTTGAAGGTGGCCTCTAGATCCAAGATCTCAGAACTCAAAATTTGGCTTTAGGAGCTAAAATTCTATGGAATCTGGTTTTAGGAAATTTATCTTAGAGAAAACAAGCTATATGGAAAAAATATTTCTCAGGAACTCGAACCAGATGTCTTGTGGCCCCTCTAAGAGCCTCCAAAGGCTCTCCCATTTTCTCTCTCTTCTTGAAGGATATTGACTTTTTCAAACCTGAGCTAACTTGGATCCCTTGAAATGTGAAGCATATTCGCATTTGGGAAGACTCCATTCTTGGGGATCCTCCTATCGATTCCACGCCTGGTAACTCCAATTTAAATCATTTCGTCCACTCCCATAGTCACTTTACATTGTGGGACATCTCCTCTTGGGAGTTGGGTGAGGTCCACACATGGAAATCATGGGACATTCTGAACCCGCCCCATTTTCTCACAGAAAAATCGATGTTTCTATCTATGCTATAAGGGAAATCTCCTTTAGCCATTACTACGAAGGATATTCGAGGATGGGGCTCTCGCTCAAGGGTTCATACAACGACAATTGGCTACAAGTCTCTCAAAGCAATTCCACATGTTCCTAGCAACCCTGTAGTATGGAAAGGAGTTTGGAATTCAAAGAGCCTTCCAAAGCTGGACTTCTTCATTTGGACCTTATCTCACAAAAAACATTGTTACGGGATACAACCTTCAGCGAAAAGGTTGGGAGGGACCCACTAGATGCCCCCTTTGTAAATCTTAGGAGGAGACTGCAAGTCATCTGCTGCTCAACTACCCCTTTGCTAGAGAAGTTTGGAATCTTTCCCTCTCTCCTTGGTCCAATTCATTTGCCCTCCCCCCGTATGTCCCTTCTCTTCTTAGTAGTTGGTTCTCTCTCTGTCCTTTTTCTGTCCTAAAAAAATATCTCCTTAAATACTCTTGGTTGAATCTTCCTAAATTTATCCTCTGGAAACTATGGCTAGAATGAGACGCCTGTATCTTTCAAAACAAGTTCTCCCCCGCTGCGAGAGTTGTTGTTAAAGCTAAATCTCTATTATGGGACTATCTCCACTTCCTCCTGCTTTCTGATAATAAAAACCCTCTCTCTCATGTTAAAGAAATTCAGCTCATGAGTCTCTCCCTTGACATTCTAATCCTAGCAACCCTTCCTTTTTCTAAGTTGGAACCTTGGGGAAATCCGAATGAACAACTCTGACTTCACCATCTGGAGGAAATATTTTCATAAGAAATCTTTGTTCTTTGACGGAACTTCTAAAGGGAATCTAGGGGTGGAAGGAGGCAGACGGGTCCTTTTTTGCCCTGTAGACAATATGGAATTCTAATTGACATTGGGAATAAGACTTTATACCAACAATATTATTGAAGCTTTGGATCTCTAGCAAGGTCTCTACCAAACTATAGCTTATGGAATTTCATATCTTATCATTTTTGGAGATTTTAGGGTGGTTATCTAGGATCTAGCTACTCATAGACTTCCGAAGCAGATGTGGCTTCGTGAGATTATAAAGAAATCCAGAAGTTGGTCATTTCATTTCGATGAATTCAGGTCTACCACATCCTTCAAAATTTGAATGTGAAAGAAGACTAGGAAACAAATGTTGCTCCGCCCTAAGTAAAGGGAATCTTATGTTGAATGGAGCGACTCTCCCATTTCTTATCCCATAATACCATTGCATCCATGACAAGGGGCCTCCCACATGTCTATGCAGTGATGTGGAGGGCACTAAGCAAGTTGGGTTTGATTATGTCATGCATGAAGTGGCTATATCTCGACTCCTATGTTCAGATGATTGTAAGATGGCACTGGTTCAGAAGCTCCTGACTAGCGGTTACCTCAACTTAGGTAGTTCATTCCCCTGTCGTAGTACTTGTTGCCTTCAGGCCACAGGAGGCAAGCGTGTAGAGGATTATGTTAGTATTTGGGATGCAATGGACGATTTAGGTGAAATTAAGAGGTTATGGAATGTTAATTGTGATCCTTGGGCTTCATAATTTTATTGTTATGTGTTTTGGCTCTTGTGGGACGATTAGATATCGGTAATATGACTTTGTTTATGCTTTGCTCCGGCTACTCCCATGGCCTCAATATCTGAGTCAGTTGCTGCTGGTCAGAACCCTTACCAACAGCTTGAATTGGAAGTTTGGGAGCTTTGTAGGAAGGTTCATGATAAAAAACAGTATGTGTAATGTTTATACGATGACGATGGTCATCGGTTTGCGATGGTAGAAGAAGATATGTTGCAGATTCATGAGGATTTCCTTACCTCCCTTACTCAGACAAAACATGCCCTGCTTGCCCAGTACACTGAATTGGAATCAAGGTTTGAAAAATTGGAATTACATGTTAGTAGGCTTTCTGTGGAGAGGAGGGATGCTTATGCTGAGCAGTCGAATACATCATCTCCCGCTCCAGGATCACCATACATCCACGATCGTTAATTTCAAGTTCTTGGTGTTTTTGAAAGTCTCTGTTATCTATAAACATTTTGTTTCTGTTGCTACGATAGTTGGAAACTACTATGCTTTAAGCTTAGGATTGAATCGTAATATGGTTAGCAAAACTTTAAGAACCTGAATAAGTAGACTTCAATTCCATTTTGCTATTGTTTTGTGGCACCTGAATGGGAACTCTTGCTGTAACTGTGCTAGTGGTTTCACCACTGTTTTTATTCTATAAATAATATATGTTTTTGTTAAAGAAAAAAAGCAACATGATAGTTTCTTTGTGAGGAGTTTAGTATACTAATTTCTTTAATGATAGAAACAAAATGTGGGGTAAAAACAAGAAATTGATGTTTAATTGAGACAAATTTATGTTGAATCGAAAGGTCAAAATGACATTTTCTTAGTTTGCTACATGGTATTAGTGTTTATTGTTGTATAATACAATGTGTAGAGAAATGAGGCTTAAATTCTAGGTTGATAATGGATATACTCTTTTTTTTAATGTATGGACACTCATTGAGTAGAACAAGTTGGAGAAAAAATAGGCTCCTTAAAATTACGAAATCAATCTTAACTAAATGGGGCATATATGTATCTGTTTATCCAGGTTCGTAGTGACATTATTTACTTGTATAACCTTGTACATAGACAATCATAGTTGTATGATATTTCTTTTCACTTTGAAAGCTATATCCTTCACTTTAAAAAGGTATATGAAGTAGCCATAAAAATTGTAATGAGGTTGTTATTTAGTTATGGGCATGTCTCTATCTTATCAACAATCATATACAATAAGCTAGGTAACCTTATGGAGCTACAATAGTCTATTTTCAATAGTAAATGAACTATATCCTACAGTAGTGAGGGGTATCTTGTAGAAACCTTAGAGCATACTTCGTTAGATACTCCCAAATTCCAACCATCACAATTATGAAAACTTCATTGCAGTAGGGTAACTTATATACTAAAATGTAATTATTGATAGGTACATATTTAGGCAGAATGTTCACTGAAGAGAAATGTTAGACCCTAAAACATAAAGAAAAATAGTATGATGGATAATATTGAGGTGAAATTCCAGCACTACATTCAATGGATTCAGGGAATTCCTTTTGCATTGAGGCTTGGCCACCTCACTAAAAGGTATAACTAGTGAATCTAAACTCAAATTAGTAGCACTTGAACTTAAATCTGAGACCTCTTGGAGCCCTAAAATTCCAGAGGAGGGTGGCTTTGTCAATCCACATACAAGCCTAAGCCCTCACTAGGGTTATATCTATTGGTGAGGATTAAGGAGTTTTGCATCACTTGGAAAAGTTCAATTCTTGTAAGCATTGTTCATGCAGCCATTAGGTCATCATGAGGTGGTGGTCGAACATGTGGTTGTATCCACAAATATTATATTAAATTAACTCGTAACCCATGCACACATGAGTGGATCAAAGCCCGCCCTTATAATATTCAAATTTAAATCAACAAGTTGTGGTCCAAGAGTAAATGGTAGATATTAATAGATTTTGATAGTGGAATGGCGTTTTTGGGAAAATAGGTTCCCATGTCCAATCAAAATAAAGAGTGTTTTTGTCAAAAAGAAATGATGACATTTTCTCTTTGGATATGGATCTTTAACCAAAACATCAATTCCCTATGTTTTTTTTCTTTCTATGTTGGCATGACTCTTCAAATATCAAACCTGACATGAAATTTAATAAAAAAAATAAAAATCTCATGTGTCTTATAAGGTGTCACATCATGGATACTAAACAAACTCTCGCGTGTCTTGTAAGGTGTCATGTCATGGATACTTAATCAAAACACCAAAAGGTGCCCACTGTTAGAATTTGAATTCTATTTAGATCTTTAGGCAGAGAGTTCTGATTATGTTGCAACAATTGAATGGAGAATGAACATACAAACTAAGCAAAACAAACCGCATAGGAAATAGACAAGTATTGTTAAGGAATTTACAGTATATTCATCATAATAATATCCGGTGTACAATGTAGTTTACATAGGTAGAATTCAAATGCATGAGTAATGAATTCGAATTCTCCAAGTGGATAAGACTGTATCTAATTGAATCTCTAACTCAAGATCTCACAATCAATATCAGAGTCCAAATAGACAACTCCCTGATGACCAATAACTCCAACAAGCAGTAACAACTAGTTAACTTAGTGCAACTGAGAGTGAGGTAGGTAGGAAAAGCGCTCCTTCCCATGCAACCATGCATTAGTAGCACTAGCCTAACTGATTGTAATTGAGGGCTAACTACAACTAACTAGTGCTAACACCAATTGACTGAAGTAGGTTGGTACTGGGACTCCCAATGGCTCCTAAAATATCGGGATTGGTCTAGGATGCGCCCTAACTGATGCATGAACATGCAGTAAGTGGCAGTTAACCTCTAGTAGTGTTCCCCACAGTTCAATGACTGGTACATGTGGCCCAATTGGGCCATGTGGACCCAATTGCACTAGTGGACCCGTTTAATTAATTTAAGGTTCCTAAGCTAGGAAATAATTATTCTGATAGACATTTGACCAAGGGAGGATTAATAATCCTAACACCCCCCCTGAATCCTAACTTGGAAAATTGTGGGCCTAGCAACCAGACCATAGGTCACCAAAATACAATCTAGAAGATAATAAAAAATGTTGCTTGGTACAACTGAGGAAACAAGGGAAAACCTCATGGGACCCCCCCCCCCCCCCCCAAAAAAAAAATAAGCAGGAAATAACAATATGCATGCTATCTTTAGAAGAAAGAAGCTTCCTCCTTAGAAAAATAACTTGAGCAAAACACTGCTGCAAAAATTGCAGCTCTATGCAATAGCATGGTCCATCAGTGGACCTCTCAATGTACTTCTGAATTGATGAATCTGTTTGGTTTTGTTGGATGGTGAAGGTAGGGAATGATCAAATCTCTACTTCTGTGGGCCATGTAGTTGATAATTCACCATCATCAAGTAGCACCGACCTGGAACTTTGCTGCACCATTATGTAGAGAGCGAATATGTGAGAGATAGTGCAACATGCTCATTCTGATACTGGGACCTAGTTCTTCTTTTGTCTTCTGGAACTCCAACACCACTTCTAGCTGCATCAAGAATATTTTGAGCCCATATAGGTTTAGGCTTCTGATTAGGAATGGGTACTGGATATGGATCTAGAATATCTTGAGATTCAGTCTCAATAATAGGATCATGCTATATGTGTTCTTCTTCATTTGAATATGAAACCTATAGCACATCATCATCATCATAAAAAATAGTAGGAGAAATAGTTATACCTTCCTATGTTGATGGATGAGTATCATGCAGCTGATCTTCTTTGAACTAGACACTTCTTTCAATGAAGCATATTCTGGTAGCAACCTCCATCAGTTTGTAAGCTTTTGCATCATCTGCATATCCCAACACAATGCGTTTGCTACTTTGGGCTTGAAAGGCCTTTCTCTTGTCAAGTGGTATCCTGGCCCAAGCTTTGGAACCCAAAACTCTCAGATGAGAGATATTGGGATGATACCCATGCAATACTTTGAATGGAGTCACCCCAACCACTAACTTGTGGTTGACCCTATTCTGCAAATACGAAGCACAATTTACTGCTTCAGCCCAAAGAGAAGGAGGTAGATGCTTTCCATGGAGAAGGCATGTTGCCATCTCTTTCATTGATCTATTCTTCCTCTCAACCACACCATTTTGCTGTGGTGTGTATGGAACTGAGTGTTCCATTCGAATCCCCTCTGATTCACATAAATTTTGGAAGTCTCTTTTGACATATTCTCCTCCTCGGTCGGATCTTATTGAAATTGTTCTCAACCATAGCTTTAAAACTTTTAAAAGTCTCAAAAACTTATGATTTTAGTTTCATGAAGTAGATCTAGCAGTACCCAGAACAATCATCATTAAAGGTCAGAAAATACCTGCAACCATTAATGGAGTTTGTGGGCATAGGTCTAGCTACATCACTATGTATCAAATCAAGTGTAGATATAGCTCTATGAGCCTTCCCAATCTCATACTTCTTTTCTGGATGCTTACCTACCAAGCACCCAACACATACTCCATCGGAAGTTTGGATGGAGGGAAAACCTTCAACCATGTTATCATTTTGCCCCATAGCCATAATTATGAATTCATAATATTAAATTACGTGTGCAACTGCATAAAAGAAAACACGTCGTGGAAATAAGCTCAATTAACACACACAACATGCATATACAAGAATAATATCAAATGCATCAAATAAAGCATTGCACATTCATATATAACAGATACTTATATTTAACAAAGAAAATCCCAACAATTGGTTGTGTAAGAGCGATTTTCCACCCAATCATAGGAACTCTATCTAGCATATACTCCTTCTACTAAAAGGCCACCCCCAAGAAGGGCTATGAGGCCACCAGGGTGAAGGAAACACCTACATGTTTCTTACTCTAAACCCACAACTCGTGCTGCTCTCTATGCTTAGCCAAATGCTCATCCAAAGCTCTATAGAGATCTCTAGTAATGGTCATGAACAACAATAGGAAGCTCTACATAGTGTAGAAATTTACATGAGAGAATGATAGAATGAGTTTTTAACTCCAAGGGATACGAGATTATGGTGAAAAGACAACTGGCATAACTTCTGACCATAGAATAAAATGACTTATGATAGCCAACAAAACTATCACCACCCCCTTGCTCCAATAAATGCATGAAGTGACTTTTCCCACCAACCTCACACATGCATTCAATAATTGGATTTAATAGCCAAGATGAAGATGTTTGTGCCAGAAATTGTTTCCAGACTACAAAGAAACAAGCCAACACAATCTCAAATATTCAATCAAACAAAACTAGGTTTTTAGGGTTTTTGAAAGGTTTTTCTGGTTGTGAAGTTTGGTGACAAGAGGGAATACATTCATAATCCAAATAGGAACTAAATCACAAGTAAAGAAGAACTGAGATGCATAATATAATAACCAGGTATCCAACAGAACATAACATTGAAGTTCATCCACAACTGACAAGCACTACAAGCATAAAAACTATAAACCAACAATGAAATTAGCAATTGTGTAGCTAAACAAGCTAGAAATGAAGCCAAAGAACAGACTGAAGGGTAAAATGGAGCATATATTTCATAATCAGTTCATCAAATACACATGAGAGTTAAGTACTTAGCTTATCAATAAGTCAGGAGACCTCCTCTAGCCATTCAAAAGTCGAATCCCTTCCCTGTACCCTTGTCCATCTTTTATAATTACAAAGAATTAGTTCTATCTTCCCTTCATTAGGTCGAAATTGAAACTACCCAGCAGTTACATTAACTAAATTTCAACTAATTGACTAAAAATAACAAAATCGGATTCCTGGTAAATATGGCAAATTTATGAAAAATAGGTGTCAAAGAAGCCTCCATATCTCTCAATCCGTGACACCTGTGTAAAAAATGAGAGAGGTTTTTTTGGATGGATCCGTGATGGACAAAAAAATCTCTTTGTTTTTAAAAATTCATCTCCAATCAATCAGAATATGCCCCGCAAGATGAACACTAAAGAAGGAAAATATTAAATATTTTTAAAACCCTGAAATATAGGCTGTAAAGATTAAACTGAATCTTTCAAACCTTAATAGATGTTGTAAAACTGAGAGAGGTTTTTGTGAATGGTTATCTTATGAACAAAAACCTATTTTTGTTTTATAAAATTGATCTCCATTATCTCGTGGTCTGCATTCAATTTCAATAACCCAAAACAGGAAAAACAGAGCAGAATTCTCAATAATCTTTGCATTTCAATATCCTCTTTTTCATCTGAAATTTCTTTTGTAGGTACAATCTTTTCAGCAACAAATGTCTCTGCTAGTGCATCATCCTGAACAAGCTTGGTCTCCTTATCAATTCCTGCAGCATTTCCATCAAACTGGCTTGTTGTTGTTTGTATTATGATAACTGCATTTGAATTACATGCCAGTAATCTTTATCATGTCTGTCCCGATATGAAGCATTAGAAGTCTTCTGCAAAGCCTGGAAGAAATCTCTTACCTTGAGTTCCTCATTGAGCTTATCCACACTAGCAAAATTAGGATCCAAATCATTTTCAAGAGCAGAACTGCCTGGAGAGGAAGACAAGTCTTCATCATCTACTTCATTACTACAAAGCTCCAGTGTAGATGGAAGATGACACTCCTTTTCTGTGAGATTCTCCTTGAACCTTGCAGCAGTCATTGAAGCAGACAATCTTTCGATGTCTGTGTTCTCAAATGAAGATGTACATGAAACCATGGAGAAGACTCTATCATTTCCTTCAGCAATATCTATTTGTTTTGGGGATTGGAGGCTGAAATCTTTTTCGCTGAGGTTGTCATTGCACCTGTCAATATGACTTTTCACACTAATCTTGGGTATTACCTACTTCTCTTTGTATTTTAATTGAACAGAGAGAGAATCATGATCATCTTTTGGAAGCATACTCTCAGACTCTTGTACTTTGTTTTGCAATAGAGATGGTTTTACACATTGTTTTGTATCCTAAATGCCATTGACAGAAACCTTTTGGGAACATTGAAGGGATACTTTTACCTTGAGTCTCTGCTTGAACTCATCTATACTAGCAAAATCTGTCATGCTTTGGTTATTTTCCAAATGACTATCAAATGTAGGGTTTCCTAGGGAAGGGAAATGTGCAACATCTCCTTCACTACTAGATATTTGCTTCACATATTGAAGGTAGCAATAATTTTCTCTGAGATTGTCATTTGAGCTTTCTGTGTTGATCAAATTAGGCAATATTTATATGTCTTCATTCTGAAATGAAGGTTTACATGATGGCGTAGACAAGATCAAATCATTTCCTTCACAAATAAGACTCTGTTGTGCAGATTGAAGATGGCAACCATTTTTCCTGCAGTTCTCATTGAACCCTTCAATCTCAGTTTTCAGACTAAAAACATCAGAGACATCATTCTCACATGCAAGGTTAGATGATGGAGTGGATGCCATGTCATAATTTACTTCACTAATAGAAATTGACTGCAGAGATTGGATTAGTTCGTCCTTTTTCTTTGGTTTCTCATTGGAATTTTCCACTCTAACCAAATCAGACATGCCTTCAAGTGTACTCCTTGATTCAGAGATAGGCAAAAGCATACCACATCTTAAACATCTTGAAGATTCCGTCTTGCCCTCATGGATACATCTTTGATCGTTAGCCTCAGGCTGATGAATGCATCTGCACTTGTTAGTAAATTCACAACCTATTTTCTTCGAGTTTACACAGTGGCAGTCAATTTTCCTTTGAACTCTCACAGGCTGTTTATCTTCAATTTTGCACAGTCAATTCTATTACCAATTCAGGAAATACTTTGTGCCAAGTTTAAATGATTTGGGTTAAACTCAGAAACAAAAATCTCTAACAGTGTTGTTCTGAAATTTACTAACTCAAACGATGTCTATTTAGACATTTGGACTAATATTTCATCGTTGGGAGTTTGTTGAATAAATGAATTTATGTTTTCCTTTAACAATTTAACATTATAAGGCTTAACAAAAAAAACCCCAATTTAACAGGCCATGACCAAGGTCACGCGGGATACCTCACTCCCAGCTTGCTGCAGGTGTTAAAAATTGATTCCTAGACTGGCTGCATGTCGAATTGAACGCTCCAGGTGTCCTCAACTCTCCAGCTCACCTCTAACTGTCACACTGTGAAACCCTAATTCCTCCTTAACTGCCAAATTCTTGATTTTTAAGCAATGTGTCTCCACCTCGGCATCCACCAGCTTCATAACCTTTAGTTTGAGAATCTCCTACCGGAAATCGTGCCTCATTCCACTTTCTGTCTTGATTTACCATGCATTTGCATAAAACTGTCATGATCTCTCACACATGATGACCAACACCTGTTAATATGATTTTCCTGGCCAGACACGTATCAAACCTGATTGTTGATGTGATTAGTCACCCTAGGAACGAAATCATTGAAGAAATCGGCGTGAAAAATGACAAATTGAGCACTCACGACTTTCTTGTAGCGCGCTAGTGTAACTTTTTCTGGCTAGCGCTATAGGAATCCCTGTTTTATGATTTTTTAACCAAAACTCCAAACAAAGTGCTGTTTTTTTGGTAAATAACTTTAAGTAAGGTCTTATGATATTTCTTTAGAACCTTTTAGAAATATATGCATCCTATAAGCCCCTAAAAACCATGAAATTAATTAAGTCAAGCAAAAATTAAAAAGAAAACTTGTTAAATCAACTATAAACATAAGGCTAAAATCAAAATATTTTAAAGGATACCAAGGTCAAAACTTTAAAACAATAAAGAAAATCATAGTTTTAAGACAAGCAAATGGTTCGAAAATAGAAAACAAAAACATGCTATAACAGAAGTAATTGGACCATTTAAGGCACATGGAAGAATTTTGATGAGTTCTAAGGTTGACACTTGGCTGCAAAGGATTTAATTTCCCATAGCCCCCCTTTCCTCTTCTCCTCTGGTGGAATAATAGCCCCTCTATTGCTCTTTACACGACCATCTTGGACCATTTTGTTATTTTCCAGCATAATATTTACATATATTTTGAATTGGGAAGATAAGACAACAACACGGTCCAAAATAAAAATATTACATTATACATGCATATCCATTCACTGGTTGGGCCTTGGCCTTGAGCTACGCACTAGGAATCCATACTAGCACATTTACACCATTTACACAATTTGATTAAATACATTCCAAGTGAAAACTGGGGGTATTACAATCCCCTCCCCCTTGGAATAACACTGTCCTCGGTGTTTGCTGAAAATGGATATGCCTCTTTCATTGCATCCTCCAACTCTCACGTAGCCTCATCACGACCAAAGTGCTTCCACTGCACCTTTACCTGTCCAATGGATCCATTATAAAGAAATGTTACCTTTCTATCTAGGATACATAGTGGCCTTGTTTGGAACTCTCCCTTGGCTTCCACCTGGATCACATACCAATCAATCACATGGTTAGGATTATGTACATTTATCTTAAGCAAAGAAACATGAAAAATATTATGACCTCTAGTGTTAGCAGGAAATGCAATTCTATATGCAACTATTCATGTCCTTTCAAGCACTTCAAATGTCCCACAATATATTGGCACAACTTCCAAGCTTCAAGCAACTTTTCCTTGGCCTCACTCTGAGGTAAACATGATCCCCATCACTCAATTCTCTGCACTCTATAATTATTTGCATAGCTTTTCTGTCTATCGTGGGATGTCTTTAAATTCTGCCAAAATTTTGCAACTTCTTGTTTCATTTCCTTAAGAAAATTGGGCTCAAGTACAATTCTGTTCATTGGATTGTCCCAATTAATTGGTGTCCTACACTTTCTCCCATATAAAGCTTCAAATGGAATCATGCACAACGAATATTGCTTCCCATTGTTATATGCAACCTCTACCAAAGTGTAGATAATATTCCCACTTGGATGGTTTGTTCGTGACAGACATGTAAAGCATGTCTTCAAGATTATGATTTACTCTTTCAGTTTGTCCATATGTTTGTGGATGGTAGGCAATGGTAAAGTTCAACTGTGTACCCAATATGTAAAAATAATTTTCCAAAATTTTGAAGTAAATTTGGTATCCCTATATGGAATTATTAGCCTTATGCAATCCATGCAATCTAAAAGTTTTCTTCATAAAAATATTTGCAATGGTACATGTTTTATATGTGGATTAATAGGTATAAAATGTGGTGCCTTAGACAGTTTATCCACCGCTACCATGATGGAATCATGTTGTCTCACAGTCACAAGAAATCGTGTAATAGAATCTATGGAAATCACTTCCCATTTCTATTTCGGAGTTGGAAAGGGATGCAATAAACTTACTGGGTGTTGATGCTCAGCCTTCAATGACATTTCATACACTTAGAAATATAATCAACAATGCTCCTTTTCATCCTCGGCCAAAAATATTGTTTCCTATCTATAGAAATTGTTTTTTGGTATCCCGGGTGACCGAAATATGGCATTTTATGGATTGCATCCATAACAATCTTCCTCAAGTCTGCCACATTTGGAATATGAATTTTGTTTTTATAAATAAGAAGTCCATCCTCTTCCACATGACACGTTTCATACATTTTTTCAAATTTTCATTGTTCTAATTTATCTTTTATTAGCACATATAATTCATATTCAGCAAGAGAATTAACAATTTGCTGCCATAAATATGGTTGGAAAGAAATGATGGTTTCCACATGCATTTCATGCATTTTCCTATTGAGTGCATCATCAAATTTATTTTCTTTCCCCTTTATGTGTTTGATCTCAAAATCAAACTCACATAAAAATTCCATCCATCTAGCTTGCCTAACAGTTAATGTTGGATGCTCAAATAAATATTTTAGACCACAACCGTCTATCCTTAGCTCATTTTTTTAGCACATTAAATAGTTCCTCCACATCTTTCAAGTGTGCAATATGGCTGCAAGTTCCAAATCATGGGTAGCATAATTATTTTCATGCTCTTTTAATTTTCTAGACTTGTAACACAAAACATGATTGTCTTGCATAAGAACTCCTCCAAGTGCCTGTTTATACACACCACAAAGTCTTTTTGGGTATGCAATTTCAAAATTGGAGAACTTAATTTTAGAAGCTTCTTCAACATCTGGAATCTTTTTTCACATTTCGATGTTTATTCAAATTTTATTCCCTTCTTTTGCAAAGAAGAGATTGGGTGTGCAACCTTGGATAAACCTTCGATGAACCTTCTGTAATAACCCACAAGGCCCATAAAACATCTCACATATGTTACATTCTTTGGAGTTGGCCAATTCATAATGGCTTCAATATTTTTTCGGATCCACTGATAATCCTTCCTCTAAAATAATGTGACCCAAACAATGAATTTTATTTTTGTAAAAGTCACATTTACTTAGCTTTGCATACAACTTATGCTCCCTTACCAATTGCAAAATCATTCTCAGATGTTCTTCATGCTCCTCTTCATTCTTAGAGTAAATAAGAATGTCATCTAGAAAACAAAGGACAAACTTTCCCAAATACCCACTTTAAATGCTTTTCATGAGATACATGAAGGTAGCTAACACATTAGTGAGACCCAATGGCACCACTACAAATTCAAAGTGTCCACACCTTGTTACAAAGGTTGTCTTAATAATATCTTCTTCCTTGATTCTTACTTGATGGTATCCATACCTCAAGTCAAGCTTCAAAAATACTTTGCCCCTTTCATTTGATGAAGAAGAACACCAATTCGAGGCGATTTGTACTTTTTTGTAATTGTCACTTTATTCAACTGCCTGTAATTAATACATAACTTGAGTGTTCCATATTTCTTCTTCACAAACGGTATGGGTTCGCCCCATGGAGACACACTTGGCCTGATATATTTATTTTCAAACAATTCTTTCAATTTCATTTTCAGCTATAATAATTCTGGTGTACTCATTATGTAAGGTGTCCTGGACAGTGGTGTAGCTCCTGACACAAGATAAATTGTGAAATCAATATCCCTCTTTTGAGGAAGTCCTGAAATTTCAGCGAAAAACACATGCTTAAATTCTATTAAAACATGATGATCCTTCAACTTAGTAATTTCATTTTTTTGTTTTATTTAAAACATGGGCTGCATACAATTGACAATCTCTCCTACATAAATTCTTTAGCTACATGGCTGAAATATGCCTAACAAAAACTTCCTTTGGAAATCCTTTTACAACCCTTGGGTTTCCTTCCTAATCAACACATTCAAAATTCTTGTTGTAGCAATCAAGTTTAACTAAGTGTACTTCCAACCAGTTGATTCCAATGAGAATATCATATGAACCAAGTGGCGAAATATTTATATTTGCACTAATGAACTGTCCATCCATTTCTAATGGATATTTCTCCACCATTTCCCTAACTTTTGTCTTAGTTTTTGTGGCTAGTTGGATGTAGTATCCCGAAGGTAAGTCCCTGAAACCCGTGATTTTCATTATTTGTTTTATGGTGGCACGTGGGTGGCACTAGGTGCCTGGACCATGAATCGTGGATATTGTGATGTTTATTATTGAAATTATTATTACTATAAATAATAATGGCAGAACATTATAATAGCATTGCTAGGGGGTTCTGGAATGTCATATGAGAAGGCGTTGGGGTTAGGAGTTGCATCTCCCCCTAACAATACTCTTTCCCACCTAATTTTATTAGCTTTGGACTATGGGGTTCCTAAAACCCATAATTAATGTCTTGCATGGAGTAATTGTGCCCTCATTGGTGAGAATATTCCTCATATGGTTGTTAATGGGGTCCACTATCACTTCACTCATGTCTTATGCACCTAATTGATTATATGGAGTTAATCATGCACTTAATTCTTGTAACTCCACTCTAATTTGAGTGTTTATTCAGTTAATTGAGTTACTGTTAGTTAATTTCAATTAAATTGAGTTATATTCGGTTAATTTGAGTTAGTTTGAGTTTGACTGAGTTATATTTAGTTAATTTGAGTTAGTCTCTAGTTACACTAGTGCAACTGATAGTTCGTTATAGTTAGTTGGATAATTGGAGTTTGGATTTAGTTAATTACTGTTTTTTCTTTGTTGAAGTCAGTAATCTTCGGTTAATAAGATGAATTCGAGTTGTATTTAGTGTATGAGAGTAATATTGGGCGAATATGAGTCAGTCCTTGTGAATTTGAGTTGTCTCTAGTGCATGGGATTAAATTATGGGTAAATTCAAGTCATCCTCATGAAGGGCGAGTAAGTTATGGGTGATTAAGAGTTATTTAATGGTTTTTGGAGCTAAATTGATGAATTCGGATTATCCATGCGTGAGAAGTGTTTCTGTTAGTGTTTTAGAGTCAATCTCAATGAATTCAAGTAGCTCAGTGAAGACTTGAATGAGTTAGTGAGTGTTTGTTAGGAAGCCCCAGTGATTTAAGAGTCCGTCCTTAGTGATATAGAGTCAGACTCTTGGAGGCATTTCAAATTAAGAAAATTTGATTTGAATTGCTTAGGAGGTTAGGCATTCATTGTGTTTCCAAGTTTAGGGGCATAATAGAGTAGGGCTTTAGTTGAGTAGTGAATGCCAAAGGAAGATTTGACTATCATACTTGCACAGTCATGTAGTGAATTTTTCTTGTAGATCTAGGAGGATCTAGTGAACTAGTCTGTTGGTATTGGAGACCAGTTCTTCATGTGTTCAGATTCCCTAGTAATGATCTAGAGGGTGTTTGTGGTAGTAATATCCATGTGATGTGAATGGCTTGGTAGGGATTCGATTTATGGTTTCAGGAGAGTTGTTTCTCCTTTGTTTTGAATTCTCCAATGGAGATTCGAGTCTATGCTTGACCTGGGAGGTCGAAAGTGTTGTTTTATGAGATTATACAATAGGAGAGGGGGACAATTTTGTGTGGAAATCTCATCCTAATTGCACTACAATGTAAGGGAGAGAGGGAGACAATCCCAGATTGGTATCTAGGCCCATCTTCTCTCTACTTTTGAATGCTCTAGTAGATATTCGAGCTGCGAATTGACATAGGAGGTCAGAAGTGTTAATTTGTGAGATTATCCAACAAGAGAGGGGGACAATTCTATGTGGAAATATCATCCTAGTTGCGCTAGAGATTGAGGGAGAGGGGGGGAATCTCACATGGGTGTCTAGGCCCAACTTATCTCTAGTTTCGAATGTTACAGTATATATTCCACCTGAGAATTGACCATGGGAGGTGGGAAGTAATGCTCTGGGAGAGGGGATAATCCCAAGTCTGACCACTGCTTTCCTTTATGGGAGAGGAGGATAATTCCAGGAAAGGAAGCACATCATCCATTAGTGTCCATCCTAAAAGAGACCTTCTAGTGTGAGATTCCATAACCTCATCTCGGGGGTATCTTTCACGGGAAAACATATGCCAAGTAGAGATCAACGGTTAGGAGTAAAATTGTCATGTTGCCGCCAGATAAATTATTATAAGTTATTATAACCTTATAAACTGTTATATATGATTATTATGATATATCATGAAGGCTTCTTGTGCACACTTAATGCTATATTAGATAATAGATTTATCATGTTACTAACTCTAATGTTGGATTGACAACTACTGGGAAGGTATGTGTTTTCTTATGCTAGTATCGTGTGATTTGATTAGTGTATGCAATATGATTTAAAAAAACAGATACAGGGACAACCATATGGCCATATATAGTTGTCACATATCAGGTTATCCTATGGGTTTTAAGTCTGATCTATGCATAAGAAAATAGTTAAAATTTATCATGTTTATGATCTATCTTTTAGTGCAATTATTATTGAATGAATTGAGCTTATTTGTTCCATGTTTTGTTTAAATTTTATCAGTTATTTTGGGACTGAAATGGATTGTCACGTGGCTGTAAAGGGAAGCCCCATATCATATCCTTTATCAGGATTTGTATATTGTAGTTACTCTTAAAATTATAACATGAAGCTACATGATAGATTCTAGCTTAGCTTTAGAGGAATTGATTAAACTAGTTAACCTAGAAATCTAAAATTTAATACCAAATGACCAAACCCCTTCGAATAAACATATATAAACATATAAGTTGCGCTAAGATACAAATTCAGCCTTCTTTACCTTGAAGAGATCCCATGCACCCTTCTTTACTCCTGACCTAGGTTGGGTGTGTTACAAGTAGTATTAGAGCTTTGGGTTACAACACTAGGCCATGCATGATATTAAACCAAAGTATTGTCTAAATATTAGATATTTACCATATGATGTTAATGCACATGTGATCACATGCATTAGGTATATTGTGATCCTTGGATTCCTTGAATTATTTGTTTAAATGGTGATAAGAATAAGGTTAAAGGGGATATATTTGTATTGGTATGTAGTTTTAAAACTATTGAAATTAAATCATGATTTAATGACTGTAATACCCCAGTTTTGACCCCATTTGCATTAAAGGTACATGATGTATATATTGTAATTAATCATGGTGAGGAGCTAAAGGCAAAAGCCCCATCATCGATTTGGTTGTGTTATGTTTCGGCAATCGGGATCGCTGCCGATGGTATATCGTGCTATCTGGCACACAATGGTTTTGCATCATGTAAATATGCACATTAATTAAAATAAACTTACAGCCAGTTATGATGGTGCAACGTTAAATGAAAAGGGCATGATTCTTAATGTTAAGGGGGGGATTGTCTAACCCGTGGGAGCCATTTGGGAAAAGCCATATGTCAAGCCTTAAACCCCTGTTTAGTTGAGGCAGTTAATGCTGAGTAGGGGTGGGTGGCAGGCTTGCCCCCATGCACCTCCACCAGTTGGTTCTATCACGCACGGGCTGGGAGTGGTCTCCTCACGCGTCGTTTGGGATGCTGACCGACCTGTCCACTCTCTTGGATCATGGGTTGTTCATTTTCCTCAGGCAGAGCGGGGATAAAATGGATTACAATCCATTGATTGGGGGTTCGTTCTCCCTTTTCTCATGGTTGTAGGTCTGGGAATATGTTCTTCCTCCCGTTCACGCAGGGGATCATTTTCCCTTCTTCCATTGTCGGACTGTGAAATGTTGCTGTGGTTTTTCACTGTGAGATGTTTTCCTCTTGTCTATGCTGGGGATGGTTTTTCCTGCTCGCGTCCCTATTCGGACTGGGTAGTTGTCCAGACATTTCACTATTGATCGTGGACTGTGGTTCTAATTTGTTGTTCGTTGGCTATTGTTTCCCCACATTGGTTGGCTGCGTTGCCTTTGGGATTTGGGCAGCTGTGAGATCAATTGTTGTTATTTCCCTAAAACTGTGGCTTGTTGTAGCTTTCTCCCACATTGTTCGTTGCTGTGAATGCAATCCTATTTTGGGTGCCACTGAGTTGTTTTGGCCACGCTAGGGCCAAGAACAACTCAGAATCATCTTATCTGACTTGAGTGGTGTTCACCTTTTCGTTTGGGATTGTCACCCTGTTGTATTCACCTTCTTCACAGAGCTATGAACTGTTAGTTTTGCTGCATGCATGCAGTGGTTGGTCTTCGGACGGTGTGGAGTGGGATTGAAGGCTGGGTATGCTTGAGAAACCTGGGTTTGGGGAGCCACACAGACAGAGTTAGATGGCTGGCTTTCTTCTCCACAACCCCGGAAGAGCACTGGCAAGGGAAGTCAGGGCCTGAGGGACTGTGAAGCAGAGAAGGGACTGATTCCTGGTGTCAGGTGTGTGTGGGTGTCTTATAGGTCACGCTAACTCTAGTGTAGGCATCCTTAGCTCTTCCATGAGCTTACCAGCTTAGCATTTAGCTTCTCCCAGCTCCTTGATATCCTGATAAGCCCTACTGTGTGGGCTTGGCTGATTTGTGTACCTTGGCTATGCGTAAACCTGCTTAGTCCCTTATTCCTTAGGGAATCATGCCCAGCTCAGGGGTGGAAAATTTTTCCAAAAATTTGTTTAAGTACCAGAAACGTAGATAAAGGATAGACGATGACAGCGCCGATACGTTGGCGGGAAATAGGTGATGAAGGTATCGACGTGGCGGAAGAATAAAGGAAGTTTTCACCGTAAATTCTTAAGTATGGAAATTGATAATCAAAATTTAGAAGTTGAAAGTGCCGATACGTCAGTGGAGATCCCTTGAAGATTGTCAAAATGACAGAGAAAAATAGATGATGGAGACGCCACAATGTCAGCGGAAATTAGAAGATTGGAGCATTGATACGGTGGAACAAAGAGAAGGAATTCCCCAAAAATTCGTCTAAGGGTTGATACCATTAGCAATAGGAAAATATTAGTTATTTTGATCGTCGATGATTAGACAATGAAAGAACCAATGATACGTCGACGAAAATTACATAAGGAAAACGCTGAAACGTCAGCGATGATGAGAGGAAGGTAGAGTCGACATACTCTTTTGACCATCGGTGAAGGTTTGATGAGCGATCAGTGATTATTAGTTGAAAGAAGAGCCGCATTTTCGGTGGAGATATTACGAAGGCCACTGAAACCTCGACGAAACTTAGTTCTTTGAAGAGATGATGCCAAGAAGGAAAATTTGCGAAAATTTTTCCTAAGTGAAGAAAACATCGAGAAAATGTTAGAAGATCGATCCACTGATGAACATCATTGAAAGGATTTAGTTGTTCAAGCATCCACCGTTGCGGCTGTCATGTGAACTATCCTCCTGACAGTTAGAGGTTTTAACCACCGATGAGGTGTGTGGCCATGGAAGCCACAGTTGATTGGATTGCCGCCGTTGTGGGTGACTATGGAACTAACCGTTCGATGAGCGAGTGGTTAGTTGCTCCGACCGCTGATGCCGCGATAGGTCACATTTCGATTGTCGACACATTGGAGGAAAATTTACTATTTGATCATTGAAATGTCGGAAGGTTTAGTGGTTTGGGTCGACAATATAGTGGACCCATTCAGTTTAAGATCGTCGAAACATAGTGGATAATTGCTCCAATCCACCGACAAGTTTGTGAACATCAAGACGCCGCAGTAAGAACGCTACCCACCGTTGCGGATGTCGATGAGAATAACCGTTCGATGCAGTAGTTTCTAGTCACTCAGATAGCCAACAAGGTTATGGCCACGGAAAACATAGAGAATTTGTTGGCCGCTATTGCGGAAGCCTTGGCGACTAGCCACCCGATGCATAGAGCATCCGGCCGCCGATGCAGCGGTTAGTCAATTTTCTCGATGATGAAGTTTGGAATAGTAAACCACTATAGGCCCGATATAATAGAGAAAATTAGATGTTCTAGCCACCGGAACGCCAGAAGGTTAGTGAGAAAAGGATCCGATGAACAACCCTTGGCATTGCCGATGCAGATCGAAAGTTTAGATGATTTGCTCGTCGAAACACCGAAAAGTTAGTGGGGAAGAGATCCAATTGAGGAAAGGAAATTTGGGTTTTTTGAAGTGGATTTTTCAGTAGTTCCAGGGCTGAAAAGGAAGAAGACTTCTAGGTGGCAGAAGTTGGTGATTCAGACCAAAATATAGTTGTGTGTTTTGCCTAAATTTGATGAAAATCATCATGTTGGAAGTGGTGTGGTTTTCACACCCAAGGTCAGAATGAAGCATGTGGATAGGCGTTGGAAACCTTATCTAGCAGGGAACAAGGGCGAATCCCCAGAGTTCGAACGCGGTGCTGCAAAGTACTAGTGGCTGTTAGTATGGACAAACCAGCTGTTGTGTGGAAGAGGAGTTCCATGCAAAGATGAGGGATTTGAAAAGGGAAAATTCCTTAAACCCTGTCTTGCTAATTATAATTACATTTATAAGTTTAATACATGAAATGTATGAAGATATGCCTTGCATGCATAGGATATTACATGTTGGTAAGAGTAGTGAGAATTATACATGTATAATGAACCACTAATGGTAATTATTACATTGGTGTTGGCATTAGTGGGAAAACCAACGACAAACTGGACATGGCTGAATATGTTGCTGATGCTGATGAATGTGACCAGCAACCCTACAAAGAAAGGGATAAGGAAACAAGTCCAGAATCAAAAGTTGGTGAGCAAATTCTGCAATCTCCTGCAAAGGACTAACCAAACTGGTAATGTCGAGGGTGTAAGTAGGACCCATGAAGGTAAGAGTTTAATTATGACAATTGCATGGAGTGGTAAAAGCAAGAGGTCTCATACCATGTGGGTATTTGAATTTTATACTGCATTCATAGATAAATGTGCCGTGCTTGTATTATGTTGTTATGAGCTTAGTAGCCCAAGGAAAGTAAGCACTGATGATCTTGATTATAGTCATGCATCCTATATGAAGTAGTCATGGTTAGGCCATGCATGGTATGTTTGAATGCATAGTATTCCTGAATCAATGCAAGATAGCACTGAGTGGGTATGCATTAAAAGATTTTATAAATCTTGTAGTTATGCATTGAATGGGTGCATATGAAAAGTATGAGTAAATGTTGTAGATATGCATACATAAGTATGGGTGCAAATGTTGCGATGCAAATGCATGAATGCATTGAGGTAGTGCATGTGATATTATGAATAACTAATGACTGAAATGATGAATTGATGACAATTCTAGAACCATTTCAAGAGCTGTTATGAATGCAGGATAGTAAGTGCTAGAAATGCTCTATGGAAGGGTAAGATGGTACAAAGTTACACTTGTGGAGTAAGGAGTATCTGAACATTTCATCTTGGCATAAATGGTGTGACCTTGCAAATTTTAGTATGATAATGATTGCGTGAAGTAAATGAGTTTTGGTAATATTGATGTGATTAACAGCTGGAAGTGTTTGAATTTTATAAATTCTGAAAATGCTTCAGTGATTGTTGTAAAAATAAAAAAATTATATGCATCAAGACTTACTAAGTGTTTGGTTGACTGAGGTGCAGGTTTCGGGTAGATTGTTTGGGGCATGGGAATTTGGGTAAGACCATGACAAAGGCCGAAATCTACCATGTGAAAGAGCCAAACCCTATGAGAAGAGTCTCATGGTTGTGAAAATAGTTCGTATGCATGATGGGTTATTAAATTTGAATTGTGAGTTTCGGATTTAAGAAATTGCTGACAACTACTAATCACTATTGGCTTGCGTAAGATTGTGTCAGGAGGACGCATTGTAAGTGGGTAGTCATATTATGCTAGTAAGGGTAAAATTATAATGGGCATAGTAGCGATGCTTACAAGAGACCCACGATCGAGGATCACCTCATTGCCAAGCAAATCAATTTCTGTAGTAAACAGAGTGAAAAATTCTCATTGAATTTAATTACTAATGTCATTGCTTGGTTATGGACACAATCAAATTTGGATTGTATTATCGGATAATGATTGACTGTTTGGCTAGTTGATGAATGTGCCAGGGGTACACACTACAGGAAGATCATGTGTAATGGCTTGCAGGAGCCAAACTTCATGGGAAGGTTTTCGCTTATCTTGGAAATGGGTTTCGGGTGAAACTCCATTGGACATTTTAGGAATGTCTCATCTGCACTACATGCTTGGTAAGCAAAATGAGTGAGATGGTATAGGTTATGTCAGTAAGACATGTGTGGATACGAAATGTAAAGAGGAATTGGGGTGGAAAACCGAGGGACTGTCAACTCAGTGAAGGGAGCCCCCATTCCTCCTTAATGAAGGAATACTGCATTGGCAAATGGATAAGTGTTATGTGACCCTAGCTAAGAATATGCATGTCAAATTGTTAAATTCAATATGCAGAGCATGTTTTGATTTTATTTCCATTACGGCAGACTGCATGAGCATGAATAGGGCCTACATGGCACACAAAAAAAAGGGGTGTACACTTTTCCGATGTCGGATCATGAAAGGGTTTTTCAATATTGATTACACCGTAGGAAGTGGACGCACTCCTAGTTTCTCAATACTTGATAGTGAATGATGTGAAATATGATTACAGTTTTAGAGCAATAACGCTAATGAATATGCTTATATTGCTTGTGTGGTCAAGCTAAATAGATGTAGTCTGCTATTGTACACTAAATGGATAATGGCTTGAGCTCATCCTACCCTCTATTAAAGAGCACATAGAAGGAGACATTCCTGAGGGACTATCAACTCAGAGAAGGGAGTGGTCTCTTGTGTGATAGGGGGTAGTGGAATTAGAGCTCACTACTGAAATGAAACCTGGAAATGGTCGTTTATTGTTGATATAAGTGCATGTGTTGTTGTTGATGGCCTGATAAACCCAACTATGTTGGCTTGGCTGATGATTGGTTGTTGATATAAGTGTATTGTTGAGATAAGTACAGGCGATTTGTTGATAGTTTGATAAACCCAACTGAAGGTTGGCTTGACTGTGCCTGCTATATATATAAAAGGATGCTGTGAAGCAGCCTGCGCACACTGACCTAACATCCAAGTCCATAGGCGATCCCAAGGCTTGCACAGCGAACCAGGATCTTGTGGACCAACGAGGAAACACACAATATAGATAAGTATTATATTATTTTGCAATTCTTGCTTATGAATATGCATGTGTATACGATTTGGTTATGATGTTTTAAGCTCTTGTTTAAGAGGTAAAAACCGATGGGAATAAACTGAACATGTGAATTTATTCAATGTTTGAATATAGGTATCATTGGAAGCGAGGACTACGAAAGCATCCTAGAGGTGCATGTGGACACGTGAATGTCCTGAAGAGCTCAAAATGAGCAGTAATGAAAAAGGTGCTAGTGAGAGTGTGAATGTCTTAGCAGCCAAGACAAACCATGTGGGGAGGCTCCATGGTTGAGAGGTTTGAAATAGACCGAAGACACTAAGTGTCATGACCAAAAGGGATTGGTCCAACATTCACGGTGAAGCGAAAGAGGCTGAGAGCATGAAAATCCACAGCGGTGGTGTGGGTTCCAGGGTGGAACAAGACAAAGAGGGGAAAAACTCTTGCCGCTCTCTATTGCCTTTTAATTATATATATACACACTTATGCATTGTGAAAACAAAAGATTGTTGAATGCAGGTATGGCTGAAAATAGAATGTGTCTATTTGCTTAAAATAATTATGAATGCTATAATATTTAAATCCCTGCCCAAGAATGGACATGAATGAGCTCATGTGCCTGTTGGGAAGGCATGAAAAATATAAAAGTCTCCTTGATGAGACTTGGACTGTCATGCCAATTGGGCAATTAATTGACTGATTTTAATGCCTATATTATGCTTGGTCTAACAGAATTTCAATGGTGCATTTCACAGGTGAGAAAAGTGAAATCCAGTAATGCACATTGATCATGGCAGCAGACCAAAGGCTGTCAGACTTGGCTGGAAGTATTCTTCAAACAATTGCCAAGACCCAAGAAAATCTTGGAGAGATGCTCAAGATATAGAAAAGTTCCTAGACTTGGGGATGAGTCGAAAGCTGAGAACCAGCAAGAGAAGCTCGTGGAAGCCGAGGGGCTTGGTCCTAAAATTTTAAGTAAATAATTGAACGTGGGACAGATCTGCAAAATTTTGATGTGCAAATGGTGTATGTATTCCTATGTATTGGAACATCGAGGATGGTGTTATTCCAAGGGGGAGGGGATTGTAACACCCCGATTTTGACCCCGTTTACATTAAAGGCACATGATGTATATATTGTAATTAATCATGGTGAGGAGCTAAAGGCAAAAGCCCCACCATCGATTTGGTTGTGTTATGTTTTGGCAATCGGTATCATTGTCGATGGTATATCGTGGTATCCAACACACAATAGTTTTGCATCATGTAAATATGCACATTAATTAAAATAAACCTATAGCCAGCTACGACGGTGCAATGTTAAATGAAAAGGGCATGATTCTTAAGGTTAATGGGGGGATTGTCTAACCCGTGGAAGCCATTGGGGAAAAGACATGTGTCAAACTTTAAACCCCTGTTTAGTTGAGGCAGTTAATGCTGAGTAGGGGTGGGTGGCAAGCTTTCCCCCACATGCCTCCACCAGCTGGTTCAATCATGCACGGGCTGGGAGTGGTCTCCTCACGCGTCATTTGGGATGCTGACCGACCTGTCCACTCTCTTGGATCATGGGTTGTTCGTTTTCCTCAAGCAGAGCGGGGATAAAATGGATTATAATCCATTGATTGGGGGTTTGTTCTCCCTTCTCTCACGGTTGTTGGTCTGGGAATATGTTCTTCCTCCCATTCAGGAAGGGGATTGTTTTCCCTTCTTCCATTATCGCACTGTGAAATGTTGCCGTGGTTTTTCACTGTGATATGTTTTCCTCTTGTCTATGCTGGGATGGTTTTTCCTACTTGCGTCCCTATTCGGACTGGGTAGTTGTTTAGACATTTCACTTTTGATCGTTGACTGTGGTTCTCATTTGTTATTCGTTGGCTATTGTTTCCCCACATTGGTTGGCTGAGTTGCCTTTGGGATTTGGGCGGTTGTGAGATCGGTTGTTGTTCTTTCCCTGAAGCTATGGCTTGTTGTAGTTTTCTCCCACATTGTTCGTTGCTATGAATGCAATCCTCTTTTGGGAAATGCTGAGTTTTTTTGGCCACGCTAAGGCTAATAACAACTATGAATCCTCTTATCTGACCTGAGCGGTGTTCACCTTTTTGTTTGGGATTGTCACCCTATTGTATTCACCTTCTTCACAGAGCTATGAACTGTTTGTTTTGCTGCATGCATGAAATGGTTGGTCTTCGGACGGTGTGGAGTGGGATTGAAGGCTGGGTATGCTTGAGAAACTTGGGTTTGGGGAGCCACATAGACAGAGTTAGATGGCTGGCTTTCTTCTCCACAGCCCCAGAAGAGTACTGGCAAGGGAAGTCAAGGCCCAAGGGACTGTGAAGTAGAGAAGGGACTGATTCCTGGTGTCAGGTGTGTGTGGATGTCTTAGAGGTCAGGCCAACTCTGGTGTAGGCGTCCTTAGCTCTTCCATGAGCTCACTAGCTTGGCATTTAGCTTCTCCCAGCTCCTTGATAGCCTGATAAACCCTACTGTGTGGGCTTGGCTGATTTGTGTACCTTGGCTATCTGTAAGCTTTCTTAGTCCCTTATTCCTTGGGGAATCATGCCCAGCTCGAGGGTGGCAATGTTGCTGAGAGATTAATGAGCACACTTGCCTATGGTTGGGTGGAATGTTGCAATGCCGTAGCTGGTTGTGGGACAAGCTCTTTATGAGATAAGTATCTTTGTCTATTTCATCTCTGCAATTATATTTGATGGTTAATGAACTAAGATGAACATGTTGAATGCCTGCATGTATGTTTGCTTCCGCTGTGTATGTGAATGTATCTTGGCATGTTTTATGTTTTAAGAATTTTATTTCAGCATTTTATGTATGTTCATGTTCATGGGGCTAGTTTCCCAGATGTTTGATGGTTTGGTAGCATCCTCTTCACCGGTCGGAGGGTCGGGGACGTTATAGTATGGTATCAGAGCTAAAGTTTCAGCATGGTCCTGAATGGGCCAGGAAAGATCAGATAGCAGAGGCAGGTTGCCTTCTTCCCAGCAGAGATCTGAAAATTGTGCCAGGAAAATTCACAAAAATTTTGTAAGTGCCAAATTTGTTGGTTCATCGAAAAACTTAGTGAGAAGTTCTTCCGATGCAGCGGAAGAGCTAGTCTGAAGCTCACTCGACGAAAGCCAGTTGGAAGAAAATTGTGAAATTCCTCTATGTGCTCGTCAGCCATCGATGAATGTTAGAGGATGGGGGAGCTGAAGTTTCGGTGGAGATCAGCCAAAAACTGCCAAAACGCCGACTCGATTAGTCTGAAGATCCTCCGATATCGAACGTCGGAGATCGGCTAATGATAGATCATTAGAGAGCTGATCGACGGAAGATAGTTGATCAAGTGTCCACCATTGCGACTGTTTAGTAGAGTACCCTTTTGATAAATAGTTGTTCCAACCGTTGATTGGAAATTTTTAGTTAATCAGACCACCGATTGGGAAAAGTTAGCAGATGATGAACCAGCCGATGCACTGGTAAGAGAATTTCAGAAATTTGTCCAAGTGTTAAGACCATCGGCGATTGGCAGAAGTTAGACGATGGAACCGCCGATGACTACATCGGAAACATTTAGCTAATTGTGCACCCACCGTTGCGGCTGGTTATTGGACTATCCTTCCGATGGATAGTGGCTTCAACCATCGATGCCGCAGTGACTAGAGCTTCCGATAGCCGATGAGAAGAAAAATTTTGAAGATTTTGTTTGAGTATAAGGTCGTTGGAAAATGGATGAAGTTCGAGCCGAAACGTCGTCTCAGCTCAACTGAGGGACGTCAAAACGACAGCAGAAGAAAGAGGATATGAGCCCCGAGACCGTTGGCAGAAGGTAAGTTTCGGCAAAATTCAGTGGACGTAGTCACCGATACGTCTGTGGAAAAGAAGGGAAGCTAGTTGGTTGAGCTACTGATATGGCGACTGGAAGGAGGAAGAGATAACACGCAAGGATTTCCGGAAATTTGTTTAAGTCTGGAAAAAGAAATCGAAACTTTTCACTATCCTTCGGGAAAGGTTCTCCGAAGCTTTGTCGGAGATGATCGCTAGAATAGAGCCGCAGTTTTTGAGATGAATAGTCGACGAGAATGCTGAAACGTCAATGAAAACTAGAGGATGAAGCAGCCGATGCTGTCGGCAAAATTTAGATGATGGAACCGCTGATGCGGCGGACAAGGAAGGAAGAATTTTCAGGAAGAATTTTTTTGAAAATTCGTTTAAGTACCGAAAACGTCAGCAATTGATAGATGATGACAGCGCCGATACGTCGGCGGGAAATAGGTGATGAAGGTGCCGACGCGGCGGAAGAATAAAGGAATTTGTTGCCAAAAATTCTTAAGTATGAAAATTGATCGGCGAAATTTAGAAGTTGAAAGTGCCGATACGTCGGCGGAGATCCCTTGAAGATCACCGAAACGACAGAGAAAAATAGATGATGGAGATGTCACAATGTCGGTGGAAATTAGAATATTGGAGCATCGATACGGTGGAAGAAAGAGAAGGAATTCCCCAAAAATTCATCTAAGGGTTGAGACGATCAACGATCGAAAAATATTAGTTGTTTTGATCGCCGGTGATTAGACGACAAAAGCGCCGATGATAGGTCGACGAAAATTAGATAAGGAAAACGTCGAAACGTCGGCGACGATTAGAGGAAGGTAGAGCCGACATACTCTTTTGACCGTTGGCGAAGGTTTGATGAGGGATCAACGACTATTAGTTGAAAGAAGAGCCGCATTTTCAACGGAGATCTTCCAAAGACCGCCGAAACGTCAGCGAAAGTTAGGTCTTTGAAGAGCTAATGCCAAGAAGGAAAATTTGCGAAAATTTTGCCTAAGTGAAGAAAACATCGAGAAAATGTTATAGGATCGAACTGCTGATGAACATCATCGGAAGGATTTAGTTGTTCAAGCATCCGTCGTTGTGGTTGTCAGGTGAAATATCCTCCAGACAGTTAGAGGTTTTAACCACCGACGGGGTGCGTGGCCGTGGAACCCACAGTTGATTGGATTGCTACCGTTGTGGGTGACTATGTAACTAACTGTCTGATGAGCGAGTGGTTAGTTGCTCCGACTGCCGATGCCGCGGTAGGTAATGTTTCGATTGTCAACAAATCGGAGGAAAATTTACTGTTTGATCACCGCAATGTCAGAAGGTTTAGTGGTTTGGGTCGCCGATACAGTGGACCCGTTCAGTTTAGGATCATTGAAACATAGTGGATAATTGCTCCGATCCACCGATAGGTTTGTGAACTGCAGACGCCATAGTAAGAACGCTACCCACCGTTGCAGATGTCGATGAGACTAACCATTCGATGCAGTAGTTTCTAGTTGCTTCGACAGCTGACAAGGTTATGGCCACGAAAAACATAGAGAATTTGTTGGCCACCATTGCGGAAGCCTTGGCGACTAGCCATGCGATGCATAGAGCATCCGACCGTTGATGCAGCGGTTAGTCAATTTTCTCGACGATGAAGTTCGGAATAGTAGACCACTACAGGCCCAATACAATAGAGAAAATTAGATGTTCTAGCCGCTGAAACGTCAGATGGTTAGTGAGAAAAGGATCCGATGAACAGTTCTTGGCATCATCGTTGCAAATCAGAAGTTTAGATGACTTGCTTGCCGAAATGCTAGAAAGTCACTGGGGAAGAGATCCGATTGAGGAAAAGGAAATTTGGGTTTTTTGAAGTGGATTTTTCAGTAGTTCTAGGGTTGAAAAGGAAGAACAATTCTAGGTGGCTAAAGTTGGCAATTCAGACCAAAATATAGTTGCGTGTTTTGCCTAAATTTGATGAAAATCATCATGTTGGAAGTGGTGTGGTTTTCACACCCAAGGTTAGAATGAAGCATGTGGATAGGCATTGTAAAGCTTATCCAGCAGGGAACAAGGGGGAATCCCCAGAGTTCGAATGCGGTGTTGCAAAGTACTAGTGGCTGTTAGTATGGACAAATCAACTATTGTGTGGAAGAGGAGTTCCATGCAAAGATGAGGGATTTGAAAAGGGAAAATTCCTTAAACCCTATCTTGCTAATTATAATTACATTTATAAGTTTCATACATGAAATGTATGAAGATATGCCTTGCATGCATAAGCTATTACATGTTGGTAAGAGTAGTGAGGATTATACATGTATAATGAACCACTAATGGTAATTATTGCATTGGTGTTGGCATTAGTGGGAAAACCAACGATGACCTGGACATGGATGAATATGTTGCTGATGCTGATGAATGCGACCATAAACCCTATGAAGAAAGGGATAAGGCAACAAGTCCAGAATCAAAAGTTGGTGAGCAAATTCTGCAATCTCCTGCAAAGGACCAACCAAACTGGTAATGTCGAGGGTGTAAGTAGGACCCATGAAGGTAAGAGTTTAATTATGACAATTGCATGGAGTGATAAAAGCAAGAGGTCTCATACCATGTGGGTATTTGAATTTTATACTGCATTCATAGAGAAATGTGCCATGCCTATATTATGTTGTTATGAGCTTAGTAGCCCAAGGAAAGTAAGCACTGATGATCTTGAGTATAGTCATGCATCCTATATGAAGTAGTCATGGTTAGGCCATGCATGGTATGTTTGAATGCATAGTATTCCTGAATCAATGCAAGATAGCATTGAGTGGGTATGCATTAAAAGATTCTATAAATCTTGTAGTTATGCACTGAATGGGTGCATATGATAAGTATGAGTAAATGTTGTAGATATGCATACATAAGTATGGGTGCAAATGTTGCGATGCAAATGCATGAATGCATTGAGGTAGTGCATGTGATATTATGAATAACTAATGATTGAAATGATGAATTGATGACAATTCTGGAACCATTTCAAGAGCTGTTATGAATGCAGGATAGTAAGTGCATGAAGAAGGTAGTCATGATCGATTGGCTGCCGGAAATGCTCTATGGAAGGGCAAGATGGTACAAAGTTACGCTTGTGGAGTAAGGAGTATCTGAACATTTCATCTTGGCATAAATGATGTGACCTTGAAAATTTTAGTATAATAATGATTACGTGAAGTAAATGAGTTTTGGTAATATTGATGTGATTAACAGCTAGAGGTGTTTGAATTTGATAAATTCTGAAAATGCTTCAGTGATTGTTGCAGCAATAAAAAAATTATATGCATCAAGACTTACTAAGTGTTTGGCTGAATGAGGTGCAGGTTTCAGGTAGATTATTTGGGGCATGGAAATTTGGGTAAGACCATGACAAAGGTCGAAATCTACCATGTGAAAGAGCCAAACCTTATGAGAAGAGTCTCATGGTTGTGAAAATAGTTTGTATGCATGATGGGTTGTTAAATTTGAATTGTGAGTTTTGGATTTAAGAAATCGCTGACATCTACTAATCACTATTGGCTTGCATAAGATTGTGTCAGGAGGACGCATTGTAAGTGGGTATTCATGTTATGCTAGTAAGTGTAAAATTATAATGGGCATAGTAGTGCTGCTTACAAGAGACCCACGATTGAGGATCACCTCATTGCCAAGCAAACCAATTTCTATAGTAAACATAGTTACAAATTCTCATTGAATTTAATTACTAATGTCATTGCTTGGTTATGGACAGAATCAAATTTGGATTGTATTATCGGATAATGATTGATTGTTTGGCTATTTGATGAATGTGCCAGGGTTACACACTGCAGTAAGATCACGTGTGATGGCCTGTAGGAGCCAAACTTCATGGTAAGGTTTTCCCTTATCTTGGAAATGGGTTTCGGGTGAAAATCCATTGGACAGTTTGGGAATGTCTCATCCGCACTGCATGCTTGGCAAGCAACATGAGTGAGATGGTATGGGTTATGTCAGTAAGACATGTGTGGATACAAAATGTAAAGAGAATTTGGGATGGAAAACCGAGGGACTGTCAACTCAGAGAAGGGAGACCCCATTCCTCCTTAACAAAGGAATACTGCATCGGCAAGTGGATAAGTGTTATGTGACCCTAGCTAAGAATATGCATGTCAAATTGTTAAATTCAATATGTAGAGCATGTTTTGATTTTATTTCCATTAGGGCAGAATGCATGAGCATGAATATGGCCTACATGGCACACATCAGAAAGGGATGCACACTTTTCCGATGTCGGATCATGAAAGGGTTTTTCAATATTGATTACACCGTAGGAAGTGGACGCATTCCTGGTGTCTCAATACTTGATAGTGAATGATGTGAAATATGATTACAGTTTTAGAGCAATAACGCTAACGAATATGCTTATATTGCTTGTGTTGTTAGGCTAAATAGATGTAGTCTGGTATTTTAGACTAAATGGATAATGGATTGAGCTCATCCTACCTTCTACTAAAGAGCACAGAGAAGGAGACATTCCTGAGGGACTATCAACTTAGAGAAGGGAGTGGTCTCTTGTGTGATAGGGGGTAGTGGAATTAGAGCTTACTACTGGAAATGAAACTTGGAAATGGTTGTTTATTGTTGATATAAGTGCATGTGTTATTGTTGATGTCCTGATAAACCCAACTATGTTGGCCTGGCTGATGATTGCTTGTTGATATAAGTGTATTGTTGAGATATGTACAGGTGATTTGTTAACGGTCTGATAAACCCAACTGAACATTGGCTTGACTGTGCCAGCTATATATATATAAGGATGTTGTGAAGTAGCGTGCGCACTGACCTAACATCCAAGTCCATAGGCGATTTAAAGGCTTGCAAAGTGAAGCAGGATCTTGTGGACCAATGAGGAAACACACAATATAGATAAGTATTGGATTATTTTGCAATTCTTGCTTATGAATATGCATGTGTATACAATTTGGTTATGATGTTTTAAGTTCTTGTTTAAGAGGTAAAAACCGATGGGAATAAACTGAACATGTGAATTTATTCAATGTTTGAATATAGGTATCGCTGGAAGTGAGGACTATGAAAGCATCCTAAAGGTGCATGTGGACATGTGACTGTCCTGAAGAGCTCAGAATGAGCAGTAATGAAAAAGGTGCTATTGAGACTGTGAAGTTCCTAGTAGCCAAGGCAAACCATGTGGGGAGGTTCCATGGTTAAGAGGTCTAAAATAGACCGGAGACACTAAGTGTCATGACTAGGAGGGATTGGTCCAGCATTCACGGTGAAGGGAAAGAGGCTGAGAGCATGAAAAGCCACATTGGCGGTGTGGGTTCTAGGGTGGAGTTAAGGTTAACAAAACTCGACAAAATCACTAATTAGGTCAAGAGAAGTTAAGGTTAACTTTTATAATAATTAAACCCAAAAGGTCTCAAGTAAATTAAATAATGAATTTAATTGAAAGAAAAAAATTAATTTAACTAAAAGCCTTAGTTTAGTCATATTGAACTTAACTTTAAGTTTAAAGCTTAGTAACATATTGAATTTAACTAAAGGTTGCAGTTTAGTTAAACATTATTTTTTGCAAGCCACACAAGAGTAATTATATTGTCGGGAAGAAAAAGACAAAATTACAAAGATATTCACATTTTGACATCATGGTGGCCTGAGCAGGTGGAACCACTATCCCATCCATTCAAAAATACTGACCATATTTCCAAGCCTTAAATAAAAAAAGACCATCCCAACAGAGGGAAAACAAGCCTAAACTAGTTTGAAAAGTATAGAGTATATAAACTGCAACTCAGAACTAACAGACCTACAGGCTAGCAACCTATCTATCATAGAAACAAGAAAAACTAAAAGACACAATAATTTTTATTTGAAACATAAAAACCTCTGTTAACTCGAGTGTTCTCCCTGTACAGAACCGGAGTTTTCTTCAGTGAGGGGGCACACCTTGTATTATAAGCTCGAAGAATATTCCATAGAAGCTTCATCAGCAATGACTCCATTTTGCACAAAATGATCGAGTCACCCAGCTCTAAGCGTCACATTTTTTGGATAGGCTCTATGGATAGTCCAACTCACACCAGAGTTTCAGGTCCATGCATTGGTTCCTACTCCTGGTCCAGTTGCATTGGTCGGTGCTCTTTCCCTGCTCCTTGGACACGCCAAGAGAAACATTTTCAATGAAATTATCTACATCCAAACTGGACTTCTAAAAATTCACTGCTTCAAACCTTTTCTCAAACAAGGTTTGTCCCCATTCAAGATTATTCTCCAAATTGCTTGGGCTTTCTATAATCTTCTCTATACTCCCTCTTATTTCCATACTAGCAGTCTTAAAGTTCCTCCTTTGTTTTTGAATGTCCTCCATTAATAGACCCAACATATTTTTTACCACCTAATAATGATTTAATTTACCTTCCGAGCTCACCAAAGTGAGCTGGTGAGCAACTATGCTTGCTTCCCAATCATCAATTAGGCCCCTAGTTGAGGCATATATAGAATCTAAGTACCCACCGATTCCATATTTTCCATCTCTTGTACTGCTCGAGGCCCTATGACCGTTGCTTCTCTTCCTGGGCTTGCCTCGTTGCCTTGTGGCCATTGTGCCAACAAAAAACCAAATAGATCAAATCCCAAATTGTAGACAAAGAACCGAGCAATTCCAATGCATACCCCTTGCTAAGTTTTCGAGCATATAAACTCTTCCCTTCATGCAAATGGGTGGTTCAACTGGTCTGTCGCCATGAATGTTGATGGTGCTCAAAGCTATCGCTTCCATCGTGCGAGGAGCCGCCATTGGATGCAAAATTAAAATCTCCATAAACACGTTGAGTTTCATTTAAGCGACCCGCCTTCTAACCACATGCTTGCTTGTGTGATCATTGTTGGCATGTCTCCCACGTGCTGGAATATAGCTAGAACCCGCATCCAGGGTGGAATTTAGTTAACCATTGATATAAGTTAAAGTTTTAATTTAGTTAAATATTGAATTTAACTTAAGGTTTTAGTTGGTTAGATATTGAAGTTGACTTATGAAATTGGAGCTTATTAAATGGGAACAACTTGTATTTATTAAAAAATACATATTAGATTTTGGATTAATATAAGGGGTCAACAATAGATGTTTAATGGGTTGGTTTTGGATAGGACATAGCTAATATGATATTAGGTGGGTTATTTTCAAAATTATATTATGAAGGGCATCTTAGGAGTAGATGGCAAGGTATATATATCTACGTACATATCAAATGAAATAATTTAGAATTCCCTTGTGAATAAGATAAGGAAAATTGTCAGGGTTATTCTTGTAGGCAGGGTTGTTGGGGCAGTATGCTATGGATGTCCCCACCTAGGTTCAAATCCTATGACCAAATGTACTTGACACCTATAGAAGTGTCAGAATTTTCAGTTAGTGGAAAAAAAATTGAAATGAAATTAAAAATTAGATTTTAGCTCGAACAGGTGTGGATCATTAGCGTCGCTTGATATGAATTCACTCATTGTAAAGGAGGTCATGAGATCAAATCCCACCTGGGTTTACCTGTGTCCCATGTCTTGCGGGCGGGTGTGGGGCACCTAGGGGTATAGTGGTAGCATGAATGGATCCCTAGAGCCCGTGTCATGCGAATACCAACCTAGCCCTAGTAAAAAAAAATATAAGGAACGTTGTTATTTTTGAGTTACATGGATCATCATAGTATCTCCTATGCTTAATGATATATATAGATAATGGGTTGTGGATGATTGGTGAATATTTTATTCAACTTATGTAATTGTCTGGAATGCATGCCTCAAGAGCTATGCAATAAGACTATTATATATATGATCTATGTTATTGGTTGTTCATATATTATTGTATATATAGGGCCTTGGAGGATGTTGCCTCCTTTTGTGAAAATTCCATGTATTTTAATGATTTGGATTGTCAGTTTTGTAATGGCATCCCCTTGGAGTAGACACAACCCCCATCCAAATTGTCTTAATATATATTAATTATTTGGTATGGTGTTTGGAAATGGCGTCTCCCCGAAGAGAACACAAACCCCATTCAACTTGTTTTAGTATTTTAATAAAAAAAAAGGTTTAATAAAACCTAAATAACTTGATAATAACATTTTTAGAAAAAAATTTAAATTTTTTAAAAACTAAACCTTTCATTTTTTTTGAAATTAAACCTTTCAATTCTGAAAATAAAATTATTGTAAAAAAATTTAAAAATGAAAACCAAAATACCATATAGTAACATTATTATAAACTTTTAATTTTTTTATTATTAAACCTTAAATTTTATAATTTTTTTATTATTAAACCTTAAATTTTATAATTTGTTTTTAATGAATCCTTTTATAATTAAAGATATATTAATGAACTTATAAAAAATGAAACCCTAAATGTATGATACCTATGACAGATCTATATTTATATGGAGTGGAGATTCAAAGATCATCTTAGGCATCGATAATGTCCTGAAGATGAGCCAAGGATGGCTCGAAACATTGACAATGAACCACTACCTACTGCGGACTCTTCAGAAGATGCCATTAACATTTACTGCCGATTCTCAGCCAAAACTGTTTTAGTATTATTAATTACTTGGTGTGTTTTTTGGAAAGGCCGTTTGTTATGAAGAGGACACATTGCCAACCTCGTAACTGTTTGTTTCATTGCTTAATTACTTATGTGTATGCATTTGAAGCGTAAAAACTTCTTCAACGCTCGTAATAAGTCTAAAATGCCCACACATATTCGACAACCAACATTTTGATAATGAATAATAAGATGGTATGATAATTAAAAATTACAATGCTTGGGCCTTTATATAGGCCTACTAATACCTTCTCATTGAAAGGTTACATCTCTTTAATGTAAATGATTTAACTATTATTATTATTATATTACTTATTATTGATTATTTAATGTTATGTTTGTTACATTGCCTTCCCTTTAAGGGAAGCTTTGTCCTCAAATATTTGTTTGGTGAAGGACTTATCAAATATTTTTGTTTACAACATCTTCTCATGTCTCTTTGAACCTGTAACTATGACACTTGATGAAACATGGCTATATAATTTTAGAATCCCTGAACTGAAATGTTGCATTTATTGGGAAGTTATCCATTTGAGATTTACTTTTATTGGAGTTGATTGTTGGTCACTATGTTGGATAAATATTCATGTTTTCTATTTAGGTTGTAGATTTTGTGTTCTTTTGCATATGAAATCATAACTTCCTTTTTTATTTTCATCTTGACCTCGTCCTTGGTCAAAATGACTTTTATAATTGGGGTGTCGATAAGGAGTTTTGATTGTTCGCTTTTCTGCAGGATTGGCTTCTTTTTGAAATGTGATGTGAATCAAATTTGTTTTTGTTTCTTCTTCATCAACTTGATTTTTTTTTCCGGAGAGTCTAGATGTTTCCTTCTGGCTTTACACACTTTGAATATCCTCTAATTTTTTGTCTTGTGACTTTTTTCCCTCATTTAACTTCTTGATTTGTTCCTCTAATTCTTAATTAAACCTTCTCAGGTGCTGGTTTTCTATAATGTCCTCTTCTAATTAAGCACCAAAACACTTGCTAACCTACTTAATTGCCATAGGCTCAAGCATGTACTGCATAAAAGGGAATTGACTGAGGCCATTTGATACTTAGAACAGAACATGTCATTCATTCAGTATTATTTCATCAGTATGGTAAATAAATCCTTATTTCTTTAGGCTTAAATTCAACATGAAATTAGAATTGCATGCATGCAAAAGTGACGTGTAATCTCTAAAAATGGCATGCAAACCATAAAAGTACATGCTAAGCTATTTAAGAAGGGTTATTGGACCAAACAAGACATCTATGATTATTATTGTTGATTTCAGGTTTTGGAGCAGCAACAACAAGTGAAATAGAAACAATTGGGGTTGAAGACGAGGTCTTCAGTTAATAAGGGTTTCAATAGTGAAATATATCTACCCTAATATATTTTAGGATAGGCCATCCAGGTCTATCATCAACATTCATCCGTATTCAATGATCCAACACACAGGAGGTTTATTTGTAGGTTCACGTTTGCAACTGGGGAATAGTTGAAAAACCCCAGAAGGATTCACTGGGACCCTAAAGCTCAGTTTTTACTCCGCATGTCAACTTCATGTTTCTCAATAGGCTCACTCCAGGGAATAGGGTGATTATCAGTTCCCGGTTTGCTTATTCAAAGCAATTATCAACAGATACGTGAGGAAGGGAGATGTGAACACTAGGGAGGAAGATCAATTTGCTAGGTGCCTCAGAGGAAGCAAAAGTTTTGCATGTGACATCTAATATCTCCAGCAGGTAAATACCAACATCTTGATAAAGTTTTAGCAACATTAGGCACCTCCTCCTCCAAAAACGTCAATATCTTCTAGAAGAGGGCACACTTGTAGCTGGGCGTCAAACTGAGGAGAGTAGCACTATATTCTGTCACACTTTGCATGCATCATATATCTGTAGTACTATCAGCTTATTTGTCATTGGTATGTGTATATCTTTCTCCTAAAAGTATTTTCCTGATAATCTCTCTAGTTTAGCTATATTTTAGGGCCATTTGGCATGACACCTTTGCATGCACGTTTTATTCAGTATTTTTGCATAATCTTGAGTGTATGAAAAAAAAACATAGTAGAAGGAACATTAGAATATCAGTTTGGGATATTACAGTGGTACCAGAGCATATTTCTTGCCAGCTGTGGGATTGAACATGAAAAGTAAATGAATGTAGAAGAAGATACTTTTGTAACTTATAGAAGAAGGAAGATTAGGCACACTAGGGAGCAGGAATTTGAAGATACCAATTCATAAATGGACCCCACAGGTATATACTCTGATGGAGGGAAAGGAATAGGAGAAGAGGAAGATAGGTTGGAATTTTGTAACTTGGGGAGTGCATTGAATGACTTAGCTAAAGGCCAGAAATAAGTATTGCATGCCATAAACAGATTGGCTCTCAAGCCAGAACCAGGTCATAGCAGTATACCTATTTTACCAGTAGGTAGAGGATCAACCAATAGTAGCGGGCAAACATGCATACACTAATATGGAAAACACACCTTATATATATAACAAACCTTCCAGCATACCTACTATGCCTCACTTCCTGGAGAATGCAATAGCAGGACCAGTCATGCCAACATAACCTAGTGAACCATTTGGGGATTATTCATAGGAGTACATGGATTTGGGAGATGAGTTCCACACAACTATGTCGTTTTCAGACTTATGCAATATGAAAAGAGGAACCGACCAAGGAACTTTAACATAGGGTTTACCTAGAATTATGAATTGCAGAAAAACCTTGGGAAGATTGACCATCCCTAATTTTGAAGGGACTCGTGGGTGTTCAGCGAGAATATGGGTCCAGAAGTTAGATAATTACTTCCAAATCAACGCTATGATGGAGACAGATGGCATTAAATTGGATACCTTACATATGGATGGAAAGGCTCATGAGTGGTGGTACCATGGGTTGGTGACGTTGGATCTTAACACCATCGGTTCCTACAGTGAGTTCACCCAGAAGCTCATGGAGTGGTTTGACAAAAGAGACCTAGAGATACATTTTAGAGAGTTGGCAAAACTTAAACAGATAGGAAGTGCTGAGGCCTTCATCTCATAGTTTCAGAGAGTAGCTGTTATGGTAACAGATGTGTCCAAGAGCAAACTGATTATGTTATTTTCAGAGTCTTTGACAGAACCTTTACGTGGGTGGGTGAAATCCTAAAAGCCATCCACTCTGCAAGATGCAGTAAAAAAAACTAGAGATATACAAGACTCAGTCCCTAAGAACAGGTTTCCGAGTAAAACAAACTTCCCAATAAAAGACAAAGACAAAAAACCTTTTCAACAGGAATGGCAAAAGAAAAATTGGTTGGACGATGACATAAGGAAATATTTGAGAAGGAAAAAATTGTGTTTTACTTGTCAAGAACCATGGGTTCCAAACCACGGGTGCACAGGGAAGGCAAATCTCACTATATTGAAGTCTACTCTAATAGTGAAGGGGAGGAATTCGAACAAGAAACAACTGAGGAAGTGATGGTGGTAGAGGAGGAGTCACTTCATGGAGAAACATCGTGAGGAGTCATTGCTACCTTATCTGGAGTATTCGGGTTTCATATTCTCAGGGTCGAGGGAGTAGTATAGGGACAAATGGTAGGTGTGTTAATTAACTAGGGGGGGGGGACCCACAACTTCATTGATCCAACATGGGTGGCTAAGTGAGGTATTTAGACAAAGAAATTTGAAGGATTCATTGTAGCAGTAGCAGGTAATAATAGCATGGAATGAAACCATTGGATTCCAAAACTCAATGTCACATTAGGGAACTACAATATGGCCGATTCATTTTATTTTTTTTCCCTGGAAAAAAATTGTAATTTTATTCATAAAAAAAATTACATTTTGCTGATACGACCGATTCATTTTATGTGGTGAAGGCATCTGATATAAATGTAGTATTAGGGGTTCAATAGTTCTACTCAACAGGTAAATATACTACGGATTACAGGGCAATGGAAATGGAATTCCAGGGATAGGATGGAAAACGAGTATCCTTGAGGGGCATGGACACTTATCCCCCCAAACTAGTATCATCACAAAGAATGGAGGCCATACTTAGATAGGGAGACATAGAATGGTCAGCCGAATGCTTTGTTACTTTTAGAAAACCCCCGATAAAACACTCAACATCCAACAAATATTCAAGTATTATTACAGAAACATGAGAGGGTATTTAGAGATCTTCCAGTAGGTCAACCACCATATAGGGGATTTGAGAACATTATTGAGGCAGAGGACGGGACACAAGCAGTCATCACCAATCCATACATACATCCCAAAAGGAACAAGGATGAGATCGAGAAAACAATCAAGGAATTTCTGGAACTAGGATATATTCGACCGAGTTCTAGTCCTTTTGCATCATTAGTTGTTTTGGTTAGAAAGAAAGATGGCACCTTACAGATGTGTATTGATTACAGAGAACTCAATAAGAAAACCATCAAAAACATGTATCCCATCACCAGGATTTATGAATTAATGGATGACTTACAGGCGGAAAAATACTTTTTAAAAATTGATCTTCGATCAGGGTACCATCAGATCTGAGTAAGGGATCAGGATATTTCAAATACAAGATTTTGTTGCCACTATGGTCATTATGAGTTCTTAGTCATGCCTTTTGGAATCACCAATGCCCCAAAAAATTTCCAATCTTGCATGAACCACACCTTCAAGTCTCAGTTACAGAAATATTTACTGGTGTTCTTTGATGATATTTTGATTTATAGTAAAATTTGGGAGGAGCATTTGAGACACTTGTATGAGGTACTGGGAATTATAGAAGAACATTCACTTTACACAAAAATGTCTAAGTGTGAGTTTGGTATGAAGGATATGTTGTATCTAGGGCATATAATCAGCGCATAGGGAGTACAGGTTCACATGGAAAAGATTCAAACTATCATGGATTGGCCTGCACCAAAGACAGTAACATAACTGAAGGGATTCTTAGGCCTTTGCACAGATTACGAAAGATAAGTAAAGGGGTTCTCTTAATTTTCTGCACCACTCCCTGATATTACAAAGAAAGGGGCATTCATGTGAACATAAGTGGCACAAAAAACATTTGAAAAAATGAAAACAATAATGAGTTCTTATCCAGTCTTGGCACTACCATATTTCTCACAACCATTCATAGTTGAGTGTGATGCTTTAGGAGAGAGACTAGGGGAAGTATTAATGTAAAACCATCATCCGATTACATTTGAAAGTAGGAAGCTCAAAGATTATGAGTGCCACTACTCTATATATGATAAGGAGATGCTAGCAATCCTACATGCCTTAACAAAATTCAGATAATATTTGGCGGGCAGCAGGTTTAAAATTAAGACATATCACAATAGCCTCAAATACTTCTTGGAGTAGAAAGAGTTGAACGCGCATCAACAAACATGGGTTAGCAAGGTACACGCATATGAATTTGAAATAGAATATGTTATGGGAAAGAACAATGTTGTAGCTAATGCTTTATCAAGGTGACCCGCCTCATTGTCACAGATGAGTATATCTACTGATTGGAGGTCTCTTCTCTTGGTAGAATATTCGAAAAAAAAATTTGCTTGCGAATTATTAGATGGACATATACATGATGACATGTACAGGGTAATTGATGACATCATCTATTATAAGAGTAGAATATATTTCATTCCAGAGTCAACTTTAAAGAGAAAGGTTATATAGGCATCACATGATTCACCATTATGAGGGAATCAGGGGTTCTTGAAAACTTACAGACAGATCATAGAGAGGTTCTCATGGAAAGGCCTCAAGGAGGATGTAATACATCATGTTCGAGAATACAATATCCTCCAACAGAATAAAATCGAACACACTCATTCGACAGGGTTAATCCAGTCATTAACTATATCAGAGCAGAAATGGGAAAGGATCTTGATGGACTTCATTACAGGTTTACCCAAGGTAAAGGGACGAGATTTCTTATATCTGGTAGTAGATCGATTGACCAAATTTTCTTATTTCTTTGCTATTTCTTCCAACTATTCAACATCACAGGTAGCAGACTTGTTTTTCAGAGAGGTTTTCAGACTCCGTGGGCTACCCAAAACCATTGTTAGTGACTGTGACAGTAAATTAACTAGTGCTTTCTGGAAGGAGCTATTAAGATTAGTGGGGATAGAACTTGCTACTAGCACAAGTTATCATCCTTAGAGCGATGGGTAGGCTAAGATTGTCAACAAATGGATTGAGGGGTGTCTGAGAAATTATGTAGTAGGATAACATAGAACATGGATTAAATGTCTGCACCTACGGGAATACTGCTATAATACTACCCAACATATGTCTATTAATATGACACCTTTCAAGGCTCTATATGGTTATGAGACACTGAATTTTGTAGATTTAGCTTTTGACAACAACAAAGCACCAAAGGAAAAAGATTGGGTACAAGATAGCCAATATATTCTTAAGGTCCTAAAAGAGAATATACATGCAACTCAAAATCAACATAATCTATATGCAGACTGACACAGGGTTGAGCATAGTTTTGAGGTAGGAAATCTGGTATATCTATGGCTACAAGCTTACAGACAATCTATACTCAAGAAAAAAAGTGGAGGAAAATATAGAACCTTGCTTCTATGGTCCTTATAAAGTAGTTAGGAAGGTTGGATAGGTGGCTTATGAACTAGAACTTTGAGAGGAAAGAAAAATTCACAATGTATTTCATGTATCTAAACTTAAGAAAACAATAGGGCAACACATTTCTCCATCCACCGAGTTGCCTCCCTAAGATGATGAAGGGATGTTGGTACTGATTCCAGAGATTCCTACAGGTTCGATAAAGGAAACTCCGAAACAAGGTGATTATATAATACTTGGTAAAATGGAAAGATTACCTATGGAGGATGCCGAATGGAAGGGAGAACATGTATTGCAACATCCTAGTTTGCAGTTGCTTGAGGAGAAGCAATTTCAAGCGGGGAGGACTGTAATGTCCTCTTCTAATTAAGCACCAAAACACCCACTAACCTACTTAATTCCCATAGCTTCGAGCGGGTACTACATAAAAGGGAATTGACTTAGGACATTTGATACTAGAACAAAACACAACATTCATTCAGTATTAAGTCATGAGTATGACAAATAAATCCTTATTTCTTTAGGATTAAACTCAAGATGAAATTAGAATTGCATGCATGCAAAAGTGACGCGTAAACCCTAAAAATGGCATGCAAACCCTAAAATTACTTCTAAGCTATTTAAGAAGGGTTATTGGACCAAAGAAGACATATATGTTTATTATTGTTGATTTTGGGTTTTGGAGCAGTAGAAACAAGTGCAACAACAACAGTTGGGGTTGAAGACGAGGTCTTTAGCTAACAAGGGTTTCAGCAGTGAAATCTATCTTCCATAATCTCTTTTAGGATAGTCCATCCATGTCTGTCATCAACATTAATCCTATTCATCTGTATTCAGTGATCCAACACACACAGAAGGTTTATTTGCAGGTTCACGTTTGCAGGTGGGGAATAGCTAGAAAACCCCAGAAGGATTCGTTGAGACCCTAAAGCCGAGTTTTTCCTCTGCATACCATATTCATCTTTCTCAACAAGCTCACTTGAATGGATAGGGTGATTATCAGTTCCTAGTTTTCTTATTCGGAGTAGTTATTAGTAGATACGTGAAGAAGGGGGACGTGAGCACTAGGGAGGAAGATCAATTCGCTAGGTTCCTTAGAGGAGGCAAAAGTTCTACATGTGGCATCCAAAATATCTAGAAGGTAAAGACCAACATTTTGATAAAGTTTTAGTAGCATTGGGCACCTCCTCCAAAAATGTCAATATATTCCAGAAGAGGGCACACTTGTAGCTCGGCGTCAAACTAAGGAGAATAAGACTATATTTCGACACACTTTGCATGCACCATAAATCTGTAGTACTATCAACTTATTTATTAGTGGTATGTGTATATCTTTCTCTTGAAAGTATTTTCCCTATAATCTCTCCAGTTTAGCTATATTTTAGGGCCATTTGGCACGACACCTTTGAATGCATGTTTTATTTAGCATTTTTGCACAATCTTGAGTGTATAAACAAACAACATAGTAGCAAGAACAATAGAATATCAATTTGGGAAATTACATTTTCTTCCTCTTTATCTAGTAGTTTTCCTTCAGTATCTTCATTTGATTGTTCTGTCTTCTTATTACCTTTTAACTTCCTGATTTTTCCTATTAATGCCTTATTATGGTTTCTTAACTGATATATTTCTTCAGTGTTATTTGATAATGTTCTTTTGACAATTGTACATAACTGGATTTTTCTTCAGTGATGGGGCACACCTTGTATTATAAGCCTGGAGAATATTCCACAGGAAGCTTCATCAGCAACGTCTCCATTTTGCGCAAAATGATCGAGTCACCCAGCTCTAAGCGTCACATTTTTTGGATAGGATCTATGGATAGCCCAACTGACACCATGGTTTCAGGTCCAGGCATTGGTTCCTACTCCTGGTCCAGTTGCATTGGTCAGTGTTCTTTCCCTGCTCCTTGGACACGCCAAGAGAAACATTTTCAATGAAATTATCTGCATCCAAACCGGACTTCTGAAAATTCACTGCTTCAAACCTTTTCTCAAACAAGGTTTGTCCCCATTCAAGATTATCCTCCAAATTGCTTAGGATTTCTATCATCTTCTCTATACTCCCTCTTATTTCCATACCAACAATCTTAGAGTTCCTCCTTTGTTTTTGAATGTCCTCCATTAATAGACCCAACATATTTTTAACCACCCAATAATGATTTAATTTACCTTCCGAACTCACCAAAGCGAGCTGGTGAGCAACTATGCTTGCTTCCCAATCATCAATTAGGCCCCTAGTTGAGGCATATATAGAGTCTAAGTACCCACCGATTCCATATTTTCCATCTCTTCTACTACTCGAGGCCCCATGACCGTTGCTTCTCTTCCCGGGCTTGCCTCGTTGCCTTGTGGCCATTGTGCCAACAAAAAACCAAATAGACCAAATCCCAAATTGCAGACAAAGAACCGAGCATTTCCAATGCATACCCCTTGTTGAGTTTTCAAGCATATAAACTCTTCCCATCATGCAAATCAGTGGTTCAACTGGTCTGTCGCCATGAATGTTGATGGTGCTCAAAGCCATCACTTCCATCGTGCGAGGAGCCGCCATTGGATGCAAAATTAAAATCTCCATAAACACGTTGAGTTTCATTTAAGCGACTCGCCTTCTAACCACATGCTTGCTTGTGTGATCATTGTTGGCATGTCTCCCACGCGCTGGAATATGGCTAGAACCCACATCCAGGGTGGAATTTAGTTAACCATTGATATAAGTTAAAGTTTTAATTTAGTTAAATATTGAATTTAACTTAAGGTTTTAGTTGGTTAGATATTGAAGTTGACTTATGAAATTGGAGCTTATTAAATGGGAACAACTTGTATTGTTTGAAAAATACATATTAGATTTTGGATTAATATAAGGGGCGAACAATAGATGTTTAATGGGTTAGTTTGGGATAGGACATAGCTAATATGATATTAGGCGTGTTATTTTCAAAATTATATTATGAAGGGCATTTTAGGAGTCGATGGTAAGGTATATATATCTACATACATATCAAATGAAATAATTTAGAATTCCCTTGTTATTAAGATAAGGAAAATTGTTAGGGTTATTCTTGTAGGCAAGGTGGTTGGGGTAGTATGCTATGGATGTCCCCACCTAGGTTCAAATCCTATGACCAAATGTACTTGACACCTATAGAAGTGTCAGAATTTTCAGTTAGTGGAAAAAAATTGAAATGAAATTAAAAATTAGATTTTAGCCTGAACGGGTGTGGATCATTGGCGTCACTTGATATGAAGTCACTCGTTGTAAAGGAGGTCATGAGATCAAATCCCACCTGGTTTTTTATTTTTTGAGCTAGGGTTTATCTGCTTGTGGGTTGTGTAGGGAAATTTTTTTGAAGAAATTATAGGCTTGTCGCTCAGCTCTCGCCATAACGTTGCTTGGTTTCAAGTTGTTAAAATGTTTCAAGATGATATGGTAAAAATATCTGGTTTGATATAATTTTGTGCTATCTTTGATTGATTTTAGTTTATCATGCATGCATATTAAAAGATTAAAATAAATCTAAGACATGGTTTTATGGTCTTGACAGCCTCGATTTCTATATAGTACTATGCCTGGGAAAGGAAAAAAGTGTTGGAGACATTTACCACCTTACACACTCATTTTGGTCAATTTGTCCTAGTTAAAACACTATCCTAAGTATTATTGACTTAATTGACATTAGAGGAGCACTAGATGACATTAGCTAGATCACACCCACGCCTACCTTTAGTTAAGGAGGATAACTTAGCCTTCTCCTACATTCAGGGAGGCTAACTGTAGCACTCCGGGGGTGATCTGAGGGTCATTAATGCCCCATATTGCTAACTGATGGTTACAATCAATTAAACAGAGCACTGAAGGTGCCTTCCTTTATTAAATTGATTATTTAATGAACTGGAGTCAACAGGGGCGCCTCCAACCACTTTTGATGTTTAGTTACACTTCAGTTAACCTCATCGGGATTCATTGGAGTCATTGATGCGCTACCACTTGATGGTTGGCTTACTGTGCCATGTGTCTGACCTACTTTTAGTTAGACTCAGTCATTTATTGCACACCGACTTTAGTTAGGGCTTAGTTGAGTCAATTAGGGTTTTGACCAGTGGTTAACTTGAGTGTTGACTGTGGCTTACATTCAGTTAAGCTAGACTCACTCATTCAATTCGAATGACCTCCTTGGGAATTCGAATTGTGTTGTCATTCATGCTTGCAGCATGATCATTGTATTGTATTACTCATTCTTTGTGTGAATATACATATTGGCTACTCATTTTGTAGCACAATTACACCATTTTCACTCCTTATTGTTATTAATCTTCGATGAGACTTGTGTTTAGTCCGTGGATTACTGTGACAGATTAATATGGTATCAGAGCTCATGGCAAGATGAAGCTGAGATCTCTCAAAAACAAGGTATTTGACAGATCTTGCATGAAAATTGAGCAATAGCTCAAAAATCCAGCACTGCACCAGAAGCCAAGGCTTACCACTTAATACCCCAAGGAAATAACTTATTGATCAAGCTTGCTTGATTGACTATGTTGCATGTGATGAAAGCCTAAAATGTGCAGGCTATCTGACCTTACATTGCCCTTTTTGTTGTGATTTTCAGGTTTTTGACAGGTGAAAGCATTCACTCCAGCAGATTCAGATGGCTTCTTCAGTAGATCTTTTGATTCCGTTCAATTTCCACTCATGGAAAGGAGACATGGAGATCCAGCTACATTCTAGAGGACTCTATAGGGTCACCATGGACACTGAAGAAGAGCCTGGTTCTGCAATAGACAAATCTAGATTCTTGAACAAGAAGGATGAAGCATTCAGATTCTTATGCCTCTCTGTTTCCTGGGATCTTCTTTTCCATCTTTCCGGATTGAAGACTCCAAAGGAAATTTGGGAGAAATTGGAATCCCTGAATGGAAAGTAGGATGATTTGAGAGTTTACCAGCTTGAAAATGAATTGAGGTCTCTCTAGCCTTCCAATTTCGAGACCTTGAATGATTTTTTCACAAAGTTCAAGCACATTGTCTTACTGTTGAAGCAATGCAAAGTGGAGAAAGAGGATGATCAGCTCATCTTCGCCATACTCTCCAAACTTGGAGCTGATTATTCAATTTTTGTCTCTACATTCTGTGCGGGGAAGCTCACAACCCCTGGATAAAAGATGCCTACACTCAATGCCTTCATTGAGTCCCTAAGAAGTGAACATGATAAGCTTGTCCAGATGGGGATCATCAGATCCTCCGATGATCAAGCCCTCCATGTCTCGGGGCCCAAAGATCTGAAGGGTAAAGGAAAGCAGTAGAAGAACCCAAAAAATAAATTTGAAGCTCCTAAGCCTAAAGTTGAAAACCAACAGCATGATGAGTCTTCCGGCTCAAAGAAGAACAAAGGGAAAGGGCATCGTGGAAAGGAAAAAGTCAGTGTTCATACTGCAGAAAGGGATTCCACCCTAAACATGCCTGTATGAAGAAGAAGCTTGATGAAGCTACCTCTCTCCTTAAGAGAAATCACATCAATATTTCAGAAAGATTTCAGAGGAGAGTTCAGCAAGATCGGGAACCACAGCATGAAACAGGTCATGCCCTCATGGCAAGCACTTCGAAGTCCAAAGCACTCTTGATTGATTCTAGAGCTTTGAACCACATAATGGATGAAAGAGACTCCTTTTCATCCTCAAATATTGGAAAATCCATCCCCATCCACATGGGAGATGACGCCACCATCATTTCAGAAGGACAAGGTACGATTGATCTTGAGAATGGCTATTTTTCAAATGTTTTGTATGTACCATCTCTGGCATCAAATCTCCTTTGTGTCTATCAGATGACACATATAGGAGTGCCTAAGAGAGTATATTTTAGCCTGAATGATGTTGAGATAATGAAACTTGCATCCGGGAAACTCATTGCTAAAGGCCTTGCAAACCATCATGCAAAAGCCTATGAGTTCTCCCACTTTGTGGTGGATGGAAAGCCCACCGCACTGATAACTCATGGAAATGAAGTTAGTAGGCTATGGCATGAAATTTTTGGCCATCTAAATTTCAAATATTTGCAGCAATTACTGAAAAAATCCATGGTTGAAGGCCTCTCGGTCATCAAGGCAACCACTGGAATTTGCAAGGGTTGTGTGGTTGGAAAACACCCTGAGCACAAGTACGATCGGGGGAAGGCAAATTGAGCTACATGCATATTGGGGCTGATACATTATGATATCAGTGGTCCAATGCCTATCAAACCCATGAATGGATCAAGGTATCTTTTGACTTTTATTGATGAATTTTCAAGGTACACATGGGTCTTCTTTCTCAAAAAGAAGTCTGAAGTATGTGAAAAATTCACTGAACTGAAGGCCTTGATCGAGAATGCCTCTGGGATTAAGATCAAGATGTTGAGATCTTATAATGGTGGGGATTATGTCAGTAATTATTTTCTGCACATATTCTCCCAAAGTGGTATTCAGGTCCAACATTCAATTCCCTACACTCCCCAGCAGAACGATGTAGCGGAAAGGAAGAATCGGTCTCTCAAGGAGATGACCACCTATATGTTGGAATCAAAGAAATTGGATGCAAATTTGTGGGCTGAAGCCATGCATGATCCAACATACATTTAGAACAGAGTGCCCCACTCATCTATGAAAGGGAAGACCCCTTTTGAAGCATAGTTCGGACACAAGCCGGATGTGTCGAACTTGCGGGTGTTTGGGTCCACTGCATGGGCCCGAATTCCACTTGATAAAAGGAGGACTTTGCAACCACAAAGCATAGAATGTCTGTTTATTGGGTATCCTGATGAATCAAAAGGTATCAAGCTACTGGATATCAAAACAAAATAGATCATCATCGAGAGAAGTGTCAAGTTTGATGAGCCTCTTCAGGAGGTGGAACTAGTGAAGGAGAAAACTGTTGAATTTCCTTCCTATTCTACTGGATATTTGGATGATGAAATTGGGGGTGATGACCCTGATTTGGATCCTCTAATTTCTAATATTAGTGTGCAGCAAACACCAGATGCTGAATCAAAACCTGAAGTACAAAATCATATTCCCACATGGGCTCGACAAACACTCTCCTCCGTAGGAGATAACATTGGAAATTCGGATGATCCAAGGAGAACCCAGTTTGATTTCCAAAGAGCAGTTATTGCGCTCTCTTGTCTTGATAATTTGTTGTTCAAAAATTGTTATTTGATGATTAGTTCAGACCCAAAATCCTACTACCATGCTCGGAAGGATCCGAGATGGCAAGTTGTCATTGATGAAGAGATGAATTCTCTTCAGAAAAAACACTACTTGGGAGCTAGTTTCTCTTCCTCCGGGAAGGAAATTGGTTCAATGCAAGTGGGTGTTTTGGAACAAGGTTGCTGCTGATGGAAGCACTTGAAAATATAAGGCAAGGCTGGTGGCAAAAGGTTTCTCTCAGGTCCAAGGTGTGGACTACCATGAGACTTTTGCACCGGTTGCAAAAATGGACTCCATCCGCCTAGTTTTGGCAATTTCAACATCTAAGCACTGGGAAGTGCATCATATGGGTGTTAAGTCAGCCTTTATGCATGGAGATATTCATGAGGAGATATACATGAATCATCCCAAGGGCTACATCTCTGATCCATCTTTGGTTTGCAAGCTAAAGAAGTCACTATACGGGTTAAAATAGGCCCCAAGAGAATGGTATTCCAAGATGGATGCCTTCCTTCTCTCGCAAAACTTTCAAAGGTGTAGATCAGATCCAAATGTGTATATACAAAAGTATGATGGTAATTTGATTATTATTGTTTTATATGTTGATGAATTACTGATCACATGTAGCACAGTTGATTCCATTTAAGCCATCAAAACTGCTCTCCACAATGCATTTAAAATGAACGGTTTGGGGCTCTTAAAACAATTTTTGGGGCTCGAAATTGAGCAAAATTCTGATGGGATAATGGTCACTCAGTAAAAATACATATCAGACCTGTTATTCAAGTTTAACATTGCTGAATGTAGGCCTGCACCATTCCCTTTCCTTTCAGGGATCAGCCTTGAAGAAGGAAAAAGCACACCTCCCATGGACTGCACTATCTATCGACAATTGATTGGTAGCTTGTTGTACTTGACACATTCTTGGCCTGATATCTATTATGCCATTAATTCTATATCAAGATACATGCAGCAGCCTCATGATATTCATTGGAAGGTAGCCAAGAGGATCCTCTAGTATATTCAGGGAACCAGGACCTACGACATTCACTATGCTGTAGACTCTGAGCTAGAGCTGGTTGGATACACAAATTCCGATTGGGCGGGTGATTCTATTGATCAGAAGTCTACTTCCAGATATGTATTCATTTTTGGTGGTGGCCCCATTCGCTGGTTTAGCAAAAAGCAGGCTACCATAGCATTATCTTCAGCAGAGGCTGAGTATCGAGGAGTGGTGAATGCTTGCATCCAAGCAGTTTGGTTGCAAGGCATTATTTCAGAGTTTGATCTTGGTAGTACTTTGTCCACTATCCTATTTTGTGAAAATCAAAGTGCTATTAAGATATCCACAAATCCATTTACCAAGCAGAGGACCAAGCATGTAGAGATCCACATGCACTATATCAAGGAGCTAGTGCATGACAGGACCATCATTCTGCAATACTACCCGACTAATGAGTAGATTGCAGACATCTTCACCAAGAGGTTTTCAGAAAAGAAGTTCACTTACCGCCGTTCACTATTGGGGGTGATTTCATCAGGGTGATCAGATTACTCTTAGCGTTCAGCTTGAGGGGGGGTTTTTCCCACTGGGTTTTCCCTCTTTTCCTCACTTAGTTTGTTTTTGAGCATTGTTTCAGTTTCAGCATTATACAGGGTGACCTATGGCCTTAGTTGCCGAGGCCCTAGCATTTTTATGCATTTTATGTTTTCTAACTCCTCCTGAGTATAGCTTAAGGGGGGGTGTTGGAGACATTTACCACCTTACACACTCATTTTGGTCAATTTGGCCTAGTTAAACCACTATCCTACCCACACCTACCTTCATTCAAGGAGGCTAACTTAGCCTTCTCCTACATTTGGCGAGGCTAACTAGAGCACTCCAGGGGTGATCTAAGTGTCATTAATGCCCCATATTGCTAACTGATGGTTACAATCAGTCAAAAAGAGCAGTGAAGTTTCCTTCCTTCATTAAATTGATTATTTAATGAACTGGAGTCAACAGGGGCACCTCCAACCACTTCTGATGTTCAGTTACACTTCAGTTAACCTCATCGGGGTTCATTGGAGTCATTGATGCGCAACCACTTGATGGTTGGATTGCTATGACATGTGTCTGACCTAATTTCAGTTAGACTCAGTCATTTATTGCACACCGACTTCAGTTAGGGCTCAGTTGAGTCAATTAGGGTTTTGATCAATGGTTAACTTGAGTGTTGATTGTGGCTTACATTCAGTTAAGCTAGACTCACTCATTCGATTCGAATGACCTCCTTGGGAATTCAAATTGCTTTATCATTCATGCTTGCAGCATGATCATTGTATTGTATTACTCATTCTTTGTGTGAATATACATAGTGACTACTCATTTTGTAGCACAATTACACCATTTTCATGCCTTATTGTTATTAATCTTCGATGAGACTTGTGTTTAGTCCCTAGATTACTCTGACATATTAATAAAAAGAAGGTCCAAGCTATGGAGGATGATCCAAAGGTGGAGATCATAACAAAGGCGGAGATCATCTATGAAGATACCAAACCCTTCACTAGAGCCGAGCCATGTTCAGATGGGGCCAGATCTATCAGATGGTCAATGACCAGCATATCCTAGAGGTTGGATTAGAAGATAATCCGATATATGCAAACATAAGGAAGTTAGCCATAATGAAGGTGTCCACACGTCCTGAACTCTTCCCATGTTCATAAGTAATTAGCTGGATTCTTCCAAGGGTAGATATAACCAAGATGATCTTGTCAAACATCAATGGAAAAGGTTTTGCTGCTTAAGCCCGACATTTGTAGCTCACGCATGTAAGCTATCTACAACTCAGATTTATTTAACAGAAAAATGGTTGAAGGAGCTAGAATTGGATGTTTTTGACTATATAATTAAGATGATGGTTCATGGGAAGCAGTTTTGCACGAATCCCATACCGGATTCTAGCTCTTATGTTAAATAGGATTTTTCATCGGGTGAATGGAAAGTTTTACAAGTTAAGCTGGGTACCCGTGATTTATTTTGTAGCCACTAAGGGTACCATATTCAATTGGGTTGACATAGTATCAAACAATTTGACTTCATGCAGAAGCGCAGCCCTTGGAGGTGTGTCGCAGAAGAAGTTAGATTTCTATATGAGCTCTTTCCTGATTGATTGCATTTTGTGCACTCACCAGTTCCTAACATTCAATTGCAAATGGGATAAGATGAAGACCCCTATGTATTCTACCAACCAACTTATTTGGGCACACAAATATTACAGTTTCTACAAGAGCATTTGTGAAGACTTCGTAATGCCACTATACAAGTTAATATTCCTCACAAAGTGCAATTGCATGTCTAAGAAGACATTGAAAATAGTGGAAGAAAATGGGAATGATTACCTCTCAGAAGAAGGCCTGTACCTAAGAATGTTTGGGGGATCTAGGTCCCCTTCTTTGTCACCAAAGTATGCTACTGACTATGTCTTTCACAAAGAAGTCACGAGGCAGCTTTACATCGATGGAATCGGGAATTTCTTATTTGGCCAGAAAAAGGCTGTGTACCCACATCTCCCTTTCTATATAGGTAGTTATAAGTTCATCAAATTAAAACTTGCAGCCAAATTTGTGAAAGAATTAGAATACTTTCACTTTGAAGATTTTTTTTTTCATCGGAATGATTCAGAGAACAAGATTGCAAATTATTGTTTGTTAGTAGGAGTGCATTTTGAATATACTAACTACTGGGATAAAGATGAGGAAACATTCCACAACGCCTGCAACATGACAGCTTTGAGCAGGAGATTCAAGAAGAAAATAAATACCGTGCAAGGAAAAGGAGGCAGTAGTAGTACCGCTGATGAGCAAGGGAACGCAGAAGAAGCGACAAAGAAAAGAGAAGAAGAAGCACACTGACTGTCTCAAGAAGCAGAGCAACGGTTGGCAGAGGATGCACAACAAAAAAAGCAAGAAGGTGAAGAGCAAAAATCATGGGAGGAGACTGAAAAAATAAAGAAGGAAGTGGCTGAATGATCAAGGGTAGCAGCAGGAAAGGCAGCCGAGGAATTTAAGAATAAAGAGGAGGAAAACCAGGATCTAGAAAACCAGGAGTAGGGACAGGCTCAGGCTCAGGATGATCTCATGGATCCATTTTCCCCATCAAGCAGTGCGACAATAGAAGATCCACCCCCCATGATAGAGCTTGGACTAATACCATTTATCCCATCTCAAGAATAGGAGGTAGATGACCTCAATACGATTTTCTTTGATAAAAACAAGAAAATGATCTTGATGAGAACCGAGAAAAGGATGGAGGTTGGAGACCATCATGTAGAGATTATGGTAACCAAGAAAACATTTCTACATGGGACTAATAAAGACCCCAAGCTCCTTGCGATGGTAGGCGTAGCCTCAGCTCTCGCCAATGCAGATAATGTTGGAAAAATGGTTGATGATATTGAACAGTATAAGGAGAAAATGTCTCAGATGAAGGAAACCTTGAGGAGAGAAACAGGAGAAGGGAAAAGTCTAAAAAGAAAGCACGATGACAGTATCATAGAGTTAGAGAGACTCAAAGAAGCACATCATATTTTACAATAAGAAAAAGATGCCTTAGTTTTATTAGGTAATATCATTGAAGGAGAGAAAAAGGATCTTGAAAGAAGATTTTCAGAATTAGAGAAGAAAAAAGATACAGCTGACAGAAGAGTCGAGGAGTTGGAAATTCAAAATGATTTGCTAGATAAGCAACTCCAGGCTGCAAATGAAAAAACAACTTGATATTGCTCCTTTCCGAAATCAAGCATCCTTACTGCAGAAGGAGGTGAATCAAATACTATTGAAGTTGGCAGGAGAGATGTACAAAATTAAATAGATCGAGATCAGATTCAAAGAGATAGCGCAGAGCTCAACAAAATTCTGGAAGAGGTTATCAGACATGGCAAACATTGTGCGAAATAATCTAACTTGGATAGGAGCTAATTCAACCTTCCCAACAAATATTTCTCATAGAACCATAGGAAATTTTGAAGATGGAATTGGCCATACTAAATTTCGGCTGCAAATCAGCAGTAAGGTTGAACACAACCATTAATAAAACAATGGAAAAGTGTACCGATTTCTATAATAAGATGTGTTTAACCCACAATCAATGCCGGGTTTTAGCAGTAACTCAAGATCAGGATTTCCCAGCCAGAGAGCAACACTTAAAGAACCTTTATGACATGCTGCAGATAGGAGAAGAAAGCATAGCTAAGGTTAAAAGCATCAGTGAGGAAGCTATTGGAATATGGATTGTACAGGTTTCGGTCCACAAACATCTGTTTCAGGAGTTATGAATCTTATAGAGTCCCAGTTGTCAAAACATGAAATAGCAGCATGTGTGTTGGAGCCAGCTGAATATTGGATCATTAATGAAGAAGCACAAGCTTGGGATGTGTTTATTAAGAAACCAACTGGGCCCACTTAGATTTTTTGTCTTTTACACAAGTGGAGGATTTTTCATGTAATATTTTGTGTTTATTTATTTATCATAAGTGAGCACACTAGAGGACGAGATTTTTGTAAACAAAGAGTTAGGGAAGCCCAAAGGGCATGGATAACCAAGAGTCATTTATAAATGTATAAGTAGGGGTAAAGAAGAATAGAGAGGGACTTTTTATAGCTCTCATATGAGAATTATTTTTTGTAAGAAGAACTATTTCTTGTTATAATAAAGAGGACTGGAGTTTTTCTGGAGAAGGGGCTGTCTAAGTTTCAAATGCATGCTGTGTAGATTGCTGAATAAACAGCTATTTTTATTTTACCTTACTATACAAATCTGTGAGATCGTTCGAACTGTTGAACTATTTCTATGTTGTGAAGGATTTCATTTCCATGTTATGAATCTTATGCAGTAAATGAGTAGTGAATGCTTTAACAACACTGAGCTATCTCTATGCTATTTTTCTGCTGTATTTATGTATTTTGAATTTATCAGCTATTTGTAAAATTCTTTGTGTAGAAAATTCAGTAAATTACTCATATATTTGTAATCTTGCTCCCTGGTGATATGTTAGATATAGAAGATTATATTAGTTGTTGTTTGCTTTTAGTGATTTAGGAACAAATGGAAAAAGGCAGAAGGTAAGAACCTACGCATCACATTGTGAGGTCTTTGTTCCCTGGTCACTTGCATATCATTTATAAAACATAAAAAACACACATAAACGGTGGACCAGGCTGCAACCAGTAAAATAGATTTAAACCTTCATTTAATTCTACGGTAGTTGGGCAGCTAAAAGGACGGATTCCCCACACCAAACGATAAATGATCTAATTGGGAACGGTTATTGGGGAGAATCCCTACTATCGGTACCTAGGATTTTGCAGGCATCAACAGTTTTGGAACTAGAAGGAGGGACGCTAGTGCATGGTTGGCAAAGGAAACCTGTTTGCCCGAAACTATTCCACTATGACAACCCTGCAACTAGTTTTTATGAAGAAGAATAAACCCTGAAACTACCAAACAACGTTACCAGGTCCCTTTTGAAGTAGTTGATCATTTTAGAATATACACAAGGTCATACGTGGAAAAGCTTGGAGGATTGCAAACAATCCTTGAATTACCAAGAAGAGGAGCTTGTAAAAGAACAACCACTTGCATAGAGGATTCAGTATTAGTAGGGAATTTGGAAGAATTGGTGAACTTATCCTTACAGGAAATTGACCAACCACTTGATCAGTTGGGACAACAATCCTCGTATTGTTCACCTCTTCGGTCTCCTTTTCAGTATCTTTTTCAATCTCCACCTCGATCTCCTCCGCAAATCATGGCTGAAAATGTACCTCCGAATCCTAATGAAAATAATCCTTCACTAGTAACAGATTGGAGAGCTAGAACACCACTTAACCTAGCTCCTCCATTGCATGCTTTGCCTCTGAATCCTGAAAATTCATTACCTAAATTTGATCCGGGAGAGGGCATTCCTGTGGATGATCACCTACAAAGTTTTTTCTTTTCCTTAGAAGGTTTGGCAGTAAAGTATGAAGATGTAGTATGCATACTATTTTTGCATACTCTTAAGGGAAAAGTAATATCACGGTATTTTGGTTTAGAGGCAAATTCAATCACCGGCTAGAATAATTTGAAATATTGTTTAAGAACATTTTTGGTAGCCAAAGAACTACTGCTGGCTTGATGAAAGAATTACTTTCTCTAAGGAAGGAAAAGAAAGAGAAAGTGAAAGCCTTTAGTCAAAGGTTTGCTGCGCATTTAAATAATTTCAGTGCTGCCATAAATCCTACTGAGGAGACTTTAATTAAATATTACACTTCAACACTTGGCCCCGACATAGCAATGTTTGTTAAAAGACCAATAAAGCCTTCCTTGGTGGAAGCTGTAAAAATAGAAGTTGAGATTGAAAGTATAAACAAATATTCTACAGAATCAGAAATAAGAAATTTTGGTAGCAAGAAAGCTTTGTTGTTGACTAGGCCCAAAGTTGAGCATTTCCATGAATTATAAAGTGTGGTCAAAATGGTGGAGAAGTTATCCAACAAAATCATTGACATGGAGAAAGAAAAGGAAGCCAAGAAACAATTCAAGCGTTATTATAAGAGAAGAGATGGAAGTGGTCCATCCCAACCACCCACTCACAGTTCGTCTACTATGAATTTAACTGAAGTTGGAGCGGAAATTTTTTGTATGTTTCATCAACAACTTCAATCCAAAAGGAACTTCCCACAGTGGATTATCTCCATGAATTTGGTTATGAATCGATTGTTAGATTCTAAATTAACAGAAACTATGGTCGAAGAGGAAAAGGTTCATGGACCGGAGGAGGCACATGAGGAAACTACCATGGTTTTATGGGGTTGTGCACCCATGTTGGGGTTAGAAAATGAAGAACCAATTGAGGAATTACAAATGTCAGCTGTAAATGTTACAATAAGAAGCAAGGGTCCATTGATTGAGGATAATATATTACTGCCCAAAATTAAGAAAATTTAGGAGAATATGAAGAAAATAAGAAATAATACTCAAACTCTACCTGTACCTGATTTGGTCATAACAAGGTAGAATGCCCCCACAATCAGTAAACCTGTGAAGGATGCAGAAAATAGGGTAGAGAGTATCAAGAAAATTTCAACAGAGTGTGAGATGGGGTATGATATAATAGAGGATATTAAGAAGACTAAGGCAAATATTTCTTTGTTCGAATGTGCAACTTACCACAACATAGAAAGAAGCTCTTGGAATCCTTTGATGTACCCGTCAATAAACCCCAAGATGATATTCAGTTTGAGGAAGAGACCAGTGAAGCAAGTATAGGGGGGAATCCAAATCCAGAACATTACCATTTTTACTTTCTTTCTATATTTTTAATCATAATGTGGACAACTGTCTAGTAGAATCTGGAGCATCTGCAAATGTTATGCCTCTTTCAGTCTGTAAAAGGATAAATAGGAAACACATGCCTTCTGTAGGAAAAATCATACAATTGGATAGAACAACAATGAAGGTAGTGCGGGAAATGAATAATGTATTGATATGATTAGCTGCAGACGAGAGAGTGTGCCAATTTATAGACATTATGGTAGTGGATATACCCGACGCTTATGGCCTAATTTTAAGCAGGGACTGGTCTGCGAAACTAAATGGGTATTTTGCTATTGACTGGTCGCATTTGTGGTTTCCTTATAACAACTGTGAGAATCGGATTAAAGTATTAAGGGAACCACATATGAAGTATAATGTGATGCAACTGGAAGGGAAGAATGAACCTGTAAATTTTTCACATTCGGTTTTGGGAAATTATTTTATTGAACTTAAACTGGGAAATTAACAAGTGAAAGAAGCCAATAATGGATCAGATACACAACCCGAGATCCTTCAGTTTTCACGGGCTGATAAAATTGACTGTAACATAGTTAACTTAGTCTCATATGTAGAGAGTAGCACTAGGTCAGTAGAATTAACAAATATGTTTTGGGTTTTATACTTTGATGGTTCAAAAACTCAGGAAGGATTAGGAGTCGACTGTATCATGATTGATCTAGAAAATAATAAACATTTTCTTTCTAGTAGATTAGAATTTGAATGCACCAATGACATGGCCGAGTATGAAGCATTAGTCCAGCGCTTAAAGAAGGCAATTGCATTCAAAGTTAAAAGTTTAAAGGTTTATGGTGATTCTGAAATTATCGTTAAACAAGTGCGAAATACAATTCATTGTTTATCACCGCATTTAAAAGGCTGTCAAAGCGAAGTTTTGGACGTCCTAACAAATTTTGATGCATTTAATATTATTTCAATTTCTAGGTTGAAAAATGCAGCAACTGACTTGTTAGCTACTTCAGTTGCAAGGGTTGTTCCTACTTATAATAGATGTTCAATTGAATTGATTTTCAGGCCTGCTGTACCGGACAACATCACTTATCTGAGAGTATTCGATGATGATCCACAGATCTTAGAGTTTCTAACTAATGATGAGAATTTCAAGGAGTCTGTAATTGATGACAAGGAACATCAAGCAAATTTCCAAAATGGGAATTTCATACCCAAAGGGGTTAGAAATTTGGAAGGAATGTTTGATATGAATAACAAGTTATGAAGGCCAACCAATGTCAAAACACACAGTTCATCTATGCAATTTGAGTTGGTGAATTTGGGGTCAGAAGCTGAACCCAAATATGTGAACTTGGGAAAGTGCTGCTCACCAGGGGAAAGAAGAAAATTCATTAGCTTGTTTAAACAATATAAAGATGTATTTGCTTGGATGTATGAATATCTTAAGACTTATGACACCCGCATTATACAACATGTTGTTCCAATTAAAGTGGGAGTCAAACCATTTCAATAGCCATTAAGGAATATGAACCCTAAATTAGAACCCTTCATCCAAAATGAAGTGAAGAAGCTCCTTGATGCCAAGACTATATTTAGAGTTAGGCACTCGGAATGGGTTGCAAATCTGGTACTAGTGAGAAAGAAGTCTGGTGAATTTAGACTTTGTGTAGATTTTAGGAATTTAAATCGTGCCTCTGACAAAGATAACTACCCAGTCCTGCCAATGGAGCATATATTGCAAATGGTTTCAGGCTTTGAGTTGTTCTCTCAGTTAGACGGGTTTTCAGGCTACAACCAAGTGTTAGTAGCAGAACAAGATCGACTGAAGACCACTTTTAGAACTAAATGGGGGACTTTTATGTACAGAAGAATGCCTTTTGGTCTTATTAACGATGGAGAAACGTTCCAAAGGGCTATGGATATAAATTTCTGTGGTTTGATTGGCCACAGCGTGGTAGTTTATTTGGATGATATTACAATTTTCTCCAAGAGGAGAGAAGAACATATTTTTCATCTAAAACAATTTTTTGATTGCTGTCGGAAATACAACATTTCTTTAAATACGAAAAAATGTGTTTTCGTCGTATTAGAAGGAAAGTTGTTGTGTCACATAATTTCTAAGAGGGGGATCTCCATAGACCTGGAAAGGATTAAAGCTATAACACATATCCCCTTAACCTATAATAAGAAAGGAATGCAATCTTTCACGGGGACAATCAATTTTGTGAGAAGGTTTGTGCCCAATTTTGCTCAAATAGTCAAACCTTTACAACAGATGGTTAAGCGAAGTGTTCAATTTAAATGGACCAACTTAGAGAAAAGTGCATTCAACAAAATTAAAGCAGGAATAGCCCATGCACCTTCCCTCAAAATTCCTAATTTTGAGAAATATTTCATTTTGTACACTTTTGCTTCAGACAATTCGCTAGCAGCAGTGCTTACGTAGAAGGAAGAAGGGGGAGGCGAGTACCCTATATCATTCATGAGCACTGGTTTACAAGGTGCCGAGTTGAATTACTCCACGGTTGATAAACAAGCATACACAATTTTTAAGGTAGTAAAACAATTCAGGCCATACATACTTAAGAACAAAACCAAAGTAATTGTTCCACACCCAGCAGTCCAGACTCTTTTCATGCAAAAAGAGTTAGGAGAGAGGAGAGGAAATTGGGTAACAACTTTGCAGGAATATGACTTAGAGTTTAAACCATCAACTATCATAAAAGGGAAAGGACTTTGAAAAATAATGGTCGAAAGTCAATATAATGAAGATGATGATTGGGAGAATGAGGCTGATTTGCATATGCTTGACACGTGTCCTATATTTACAGCCCTAGAATCTTGGTACAGAGATTTGGTGCACTATCTCCAATAGGGGTATTTTCCTGAACACTGGAATTCCAAACAAAGAAGAGCATTACGCTTGAAGTCAACATCATATTAGATAATTGACAGAGTGTTTTTCATGAAGAATTATGATTGAGTGTTTCTTAGATGTTTGGAACGTGAAGATGCAACCAAGGTCATTAAAGAGTTGCATGATGGCCCTGCTGGAGGTCATTTTTTAGGAGATACTACAGCGCACAAGATTCTGGGGGTTGGATACTATTGGCCGACTTTGTTTAAGGACGCTCACGCTTATGTAAGGAAGTGTGATACATGCCAAAGGAGTGATAGAAGACATACAAAGGCAGCTGGGCCATTACAACCAATTATTATTTCTGAACCATTCGAGCAATGGGGAATTGATATTATTGGAGAAATCAATCCAAATTCTTCATTGCAACACAAGTACATCTTCTCATAGCCATAGATTATTTTACTAGATGGGTGGAAGCAATCATGTTACGAAAAGTAAACGAGGATGCAGTCAAAGATTTCTTACAAGACCATATTATGACAGGGTTTGGGGTTCTAATTTCTCTGGTTTTTTATCATGCATCTTACTTTTCGTCAATTAAAATTACTGAATTTTCTAATGAGAGAGGAATGAAATTACATTATTTTGCTAACTATTATCTACAACGTAACGAATTAGCTGAATCAACTAATAAAAATCTCATTAGAACTTTAATGAAAACTGTCATAGAAAACCAGAGAAGTTGGTATATAGCTCTTCCTAATGCATTGTGGGCTGATTGAGTCACCCCCAATAACTCCTTAGGTGTGTCACCCTATACCTTAGTTTATGGAAAGGAAGCTATCCTACCCCCTAACATTTTGTTTCCTTCTTCTCAATTATCTCAAGCATCCAGAGGGTCTAGTAGCGAGGTTTTACAAGCCCAAATCAATACTTTGCTGAAATTAGAAGAGTCTAGATCTAAGTCTAAGGAAATGTTTAAGTACTAGCAAGATATTGTGAAAATATGGTTTGACAAGCACACGTCCGGGAATAAAGAGTTTGAAGTAGGAGATTTGGTTCTGAAGTGGGATCACCTGCATGGTGAAAAGGGTAAGCACACTAAGTTTCAACAGCTATGGATAGGCCCATTTTAGATTGCAGCAAATCTAGGCCCCTCGACATACAAGTTACATGATTTACAGGGGTGGGAAGAGAATCTACCTGTCAATGGTTTGGTTCTCAAGCCTTACATACCTAATGCATTTGAGGTCTTTTGTACATAAATATTTTTTTTTTGCGTTTATTTTGTTTTTTGTATTTATGTTTTCTTTGTTTATGCTGATTTGCTTTCTTAGACTTTTTATTTATTTCAGTTTGTTTTAGTTTGTTTTATTTTAGTTTTCAAATAAGCCACCGCAGTTTTAGGAATTTGGGGAACATTGGAATTTGGACAAACTACAAATATCTCACCAGAGAGTTGCTTATTGGATTTACCTGTAAACATATCATGATAAGATTCTTTAATTTGATAGACTATTTGAAGGGAGGTTACTTTATGAACACATTGAAGTCCTGTTTTACACCCTGTTAAAATAACTAAGGTAAGAGGAGTCTAGAATACTATTTTGGGGCTCCATCCAGTTCACGTTAAAATCTGTCCTAGGAAGATAACATCAATGGACCCATGGAAAGGAAGCAAGATGAACAGGTGTATGGTATTTAAATGATCCCATGCCACAAACAAAATTCAAAAGGCTTAAAGGAGTTGAAATTTCCCAGAAAGAAGCATATATCGAAAGATATACTGAACAAAATCAGTAAGATAATTAGATCACCCAGAGGTTCTTCTACATCCGTGAGCTGAAAACAAATTATCTCTCACACAAAAGGATACCATGGAGGGAAGAACTTAAATCAAGTTTCAAATGAAAGGAGCAATCTATGAAGACTCAAAAGGAAAAAATTCTAAAAGTATCAAAAGAATGCAAAAGGCATGGGAATGAGGAACAAACGAATACGCCTGTTCATACTTTGTTACGATCCTGTGGTGTCTTAGCCATAAGTAGCTAAATGTAGAGGTAAATGAACCCCATATTTTGGCCTCAGAAGAGTTATTAGGACTTTGAAAACCTGGTTACCCTACCCTAGTGGACTATAATCAATGTTAAAGTTCTAAATCTTACATTCCTAGAAAGGTCTAGACATCTTAAAGAAATCCTGGAAATATTTGGGATGAGTTGGTCTAACAAAAGAGCCGATGTTATCAGAGAAGGTTTCCCTTTTCTTTTTGGATGGCTAGTTGACAACTTTTTCGATGAAGCGGATTGCCTTGTCGGGAGTCTTGGCAAATTATTGCCAAGTGACTATTTTGTTTGCATCTGATGTCTTCCCAAAGTCTCAACCGATATCGCGCTAGTGGGCGAGTCTAGTTTCATAAGAGAAATTCTGTGTCTACTTGGCACTGCCAGACGTGTTTACCTTTGTCCTAACTGATTTGTTCTCGAAGGTTCATCCAGTATTGCACGGATGAATAAGGTTTTAACCACTGATAGTTTGTTCCTATTCGGGTCATAACTTTGTCCCGGTAAAGGAGGCCTGAATCCACCCAATAAATGACGTATTCATTCCCAACTTTTGCTCGAGGCTAACGAGTTCACTCTTGAATCCTTCATCGATGCTGCATTCAATTTGGCAATGACAGTCTTACCCACGGGAATTTAATTACCTTTCTGTGGTTACATCTATTTTAAGCCACCTAAGGGATGGATTACAGTCATTTGTTGTCCGTTTGAACTTATCTTTTTCACTGAGCAGAGCTGTCAGTCGCCGTGTGGATCTAGTAAGCTGTGCGGAGGTTGCACTCGCTCCAGACCATCTACTTTCGCCAGGTAGGTTTTTTACCTTATGCGTTGTCATTTTTGACGTTTTTTCGAGGAAATTTTTCTAGCTTAGCGGGTTTTGGATTTTCCTACCCTTAGCAAATATTTATACCCCGATATTGTGAAGATTTTTCTGGTCATCTTAGGTTTCGAAGATTATTCTCTCCCGAGCGACAGTTTTCGTTTGCTCTGCCCCTGGTTCGCGAGGTCGTCAAGTTTTCCCTATCTGCCTTGCGCCATTCGTCACCTCTGCCCTCACCATGGGGGGTTTTATGTCAGTATTTTTTAGTAGAAGGGATGTGGGCAGATGAGTGTTTTGCCATCTGCACCACTCCCTATCCTTTTCACCTGTGAGAGAGGAGGAGGGTTGTCATATTTGGCCAGGGTAGAAGATTCCTAAGCTAAAGAGAGTTTCTTATAGCTCGCTGCGTATGATTTCGAGTTGCGACATGATGTATTTCTATATGAATCGAGAGAACCCTGGTAATCTGACTGAGGGTTGGTATATTATTCTTATGTGTGACAGTCTTCACGGCTCATCCCTATCCATCCGAGTTGGTTGGAGGTTGTCTTCGCCCAGGTTTTTTTTGTTTTGAGCTAGGGTTTATCTGCTTGTGGGCTGTGTAGGGAATTTTTTTGGAATAAATTTTAGGCTTGTCGCTCAGCTCTTGCCATAACGTTGTTTGGTTTCAAGTTGTTAAAATGTTTCAAGATTATATGGTAAAACTCTATGGTTTGATATAATTTTGTTCTATTTTTGATTGATTTTAGTTTATCATGCATGCATATTAAAAGATTAAAATAAATCTAAGACATGGTTTTATGGTTTTGGAAGCCTCAATTTTTATATAGTACCATGCCTAGGAAATGAAAAAAGAAGGTCCAAGCTATGGAAGATGATTCAGAGGTGGAGATCATAACAAAGGTGGAGATCATCTTTGAAGATACCAAACCCTTCACTAGAGCCGAGCTAGAGTTCATATGGGGCCAGATCTATCTGATGATCAAGGACCAAGATGTCCCAAAGGCGGGCTTAGAAGATATTTTGATCTATGCAAACATAAGGAAGTCAACCATAATGAATGTGTCCACACATCCTGAACTCTTCCCATGTTCAGAAGTAATCGAATGGATTCTTCCAAGGGAAGATATAACCAAGATGATCTTGTCAAACATCAATGGACAAGGTTTTGCTACTTATAGCCTAACATATGTAGCTCAATGATGTAAGCTACCTATAACTCATGTTTATTTAACAGAAAAATGGTTGAAGGAGATAGAATTGGATGTTTGCGACTGTGTAAAGAAGATGATGGTTCATGGGAAGAAGTTCCACACAAAGCCTTATGGGGAATACGAAACCGCAAATTTACGTACCCCATACCAGCTTCTAGCTCTTATGTTAAACAAGATTTTTGGCCGAGCGAATGGAAAGTTTCACAAGTTAAGCTGGGTACCCATGATTTATTTTGTAGCCACCAAAGGTACCATATTCAATTGGGCTGACATAGTATCAAATAGTTTGACTTCATGCATAAGCACAACCCTTGGAGGTGTGTTGCAGAAGAAGTCAGAGTTCTATATGAGCTCTTTCATGATTGATTGCATTTTGTGCACTCACTAGTTCCCAGCATTAAATTGCAAATGGGATAAGATGAAGACCCCTGTGTATTCTTCCTACCAGCTTCTCTGGGCATGCTAATATTACAGTTTCTACAAGAGCATCTGTGAAGACTTCCTAATGCCGCTATACAAGTTAATATTCCTCACAGAGTGGAGCTGCATGTCTGAGAAGACATTGGAGATAGTGGTAGAAAATGGGAATGATTACCTCTCAGAAGAAGGCCTATACTTAAGAATGTTTGGGGGATCAAGGCCCCCTGCTTTGTTACCAAAGTATGCTACTGACTATGTCGTTCACAAAGAAGTCAGGAAGTAGCTTTACATTGATGGAATCAGGAATTTCTTATTTGACTAGAAAAAGAATGTGTACCCACCTCTCCCTTTCTATATAGGTAGTTATAAGTTCACCAAAGTAAAAAGTGCACCTAAATTTATGAAAGAATTAGAATACTTTCACTTTGGATAAAAAAATTTTCATCGAAATGATTCAGAGAACAAGATTGCAAATTATTGTTCATCAGTAGGAGTGTATTTTGAATATACTAACTACTGGGATAAAGATGAGGAAATCTTCCACAATGCCTACAACATGACAACTTTGAGCAGGAGATTCAAGAAGAAAATAAAGACCATGGGAGGAAAAGGAGTCAGTAGTAGTATCGCTGATGAGTAGGGGAAAGAAAAAGAAGCTGTAAAGAAAAGAGAAGAAGAAGAACACAGATTGTTTCAGGAAGCAGAGTAGCGGTTGGAAGAGGAGGCACGATGAAAAAAGCAAGAAGAAGAAGAAGAGCATAAACTATGGGAGGAGACTGAAAAAATAAAGAACGAAGCGACTAACCGAGCAAGGGTAGTAGCAGGAAAGGTAGGTGAGGAACTTAAGAAGAAAGAGGAGGAAGATCAAGATCTAGAAAACTAGGAGTAGGGATAGGTTCAGGATGATCCCATGGATCCATTTTCCCCATTAAATGGCACACCAATAGAATATCCAGCCCCCATAATAGATCTTGGACTAATACCATTCATCCCATCTCAAGAACAGGTGGTACCTGACCTCAATACGATTTTCTTTGATAAAAACAAGAAAAGGATAATGATGAGAACCGAGAAAAGGATGGAGGTTGGAGAACAACCTGTAGAGATTATGGTAACTGAGAAAATAGTTCTACATGGGACTAATAAAGACCCTAAGCTCCTTGCGATGACAGGTGTATCCTCAGCTCTTGCTAATGCAGATAATGTTGGAAAAATGGTTGATGATATTGAACAGTATAAGGAGAAAATGTCTCAAATGAAGGAAACCCCGAGGAAAGAAAGAGGAGAAGGGGAAAGTATGAAAAGAAAGCACGATGACAGTCTCACAGAGTTAGAGAGACTCAAAGAAGCATATCAGATTTTGCAATAAGAAAAAAGATGCCTTGGTTTTATCAGCTAATATCATTGAAGGAGAGAAGAAGGATCTTGAAAGTAGATTTTCAGAATTAGAGAAGAAAAAAGATACAATTGATAGAATAGAAGAGGAGTTGGAAATTCAAAATGATTTGATAGATAAGCAACTACATGATGCAAATGAAAAACAACTTTATATTGCTCCTTTCCGAAATCAAGCATCCTTGCCGCAGAAGGAGGTGAATAATATACTATTGAAGTTGGCAGGAGAGATGTACATAATTAAACGGATCAAGGCCAGATTGAAAGAGATAGTGCACATCTCAACAGAAGTCTGGAAGAGGTTAACATATGTGGAAGACATTGTGCGAAATCAGCTAACTTGGATAGGAGCAAATTCAACCTTCCCAGCAAATATGCCTCAGAAAACCACATGAAATTTAAAGATGGAATTGGCCATAATAAATTTCGGCTACAAATCAGCAGTAAGGTAAACAAAAACATTGATAAAACAGTGGAAAATTGTACTGAGTTCTATAATAAGATGTGTTTAGTGCACAATCAATGCCAGGTTTTAGCAGGAACTCAAGATCAGGATTTCCCATCCAGAGAGCAGCACTTAAAGAACATTCAAGACAGGCTGCAGATAGGAGAAGAAAGCATAGCTAAGGTTGAAAGCATCAGCGAGGAAGCTATTGGAATCTGGATTGTACAGGTTTCAGTCCACAAACATCTATTTGAGGAGTTAATTAGTCAAAACACACCCAAAATAAAAGAAAAAGAGTCCCAGTTGTCGAAACATGAAATAGCAACACATGTGTTGGAGCCAGTTGAATATTAGATCATTAATGAGGAAGCACAAGCTTGGGATGTGTTTATTAAGAAACCAACTAGGCCCTCTTAGATTTTTGTCTTTTGCACAAGTGGAGGATTTTTCACGTAATATTTTGTGTTTATTTCTTTTTCCTAAGTGAGCACACTACAGGATGAAATTTTTGTAAACAAAGAGTCAGGGAAGTCCAAAGGGCATGGATAAACAAGACCCATTTATAAATGTATAATTAGGGGTAAAGAAGAATAGAGAGGGATTTTTTCTAGCTCTCATATGATAATTCTTTTTTGTAAGAAGAAATATTTCTTGTTATAATAAAGAGGACTGAAGTTTTGCTGGAGAAGGGGCTGCATGAGTTTCAAATGCATGCTGTGTAGATTGCTGAATAAAGAACTATTTCTATTTTAGCTTACTATACAAATCCGTGAGATCGTTCTAACTGCTGAACTATTTCTATGTTGTGAATGATTTCATTTCTATGTTATGAATCTTATGCAGTAAATGAGTAGTGAATGCTTTAACAACACTGAGCTATCTCTATGTTATTTTTCTGCTGTATTTATGTATTTTGAATTTATCAACTATCTGTAAATTCTTTGTGCAGAAAATGCAGTACATTACTCATATAAATATTAATCTTAATCCATGGGGATAGGTTAGATAGAGTAGATTAGGTTAGTTGTCCTTTGCTTTCGATGATTTAGGAACAAAGGGGATAAGACGGAAGGTAAGAACCTACACATCACATTGTGAGGTCTTTGTTCCCTGGTCACTTGCATTTAATCTAGGAACTTGCATATCATTCATAAAACATAAAAAACACACATAAATAGTGGATCAGGTTGCAACCAGTAAAATAGATTTAAACCTTCATTTAATTCTACGGTATCCGGGCTGCTAACCGGACGGATTCCCCACACCAAACGATAAACGATCTAATTGGGAACGGTTATTGGGGAGAATCCCTACTGTCGGTACCTGGGATTTTCCAGGAATCAACACTGACATACCTTACATTCATTCACATATTTCTGAACATCTTCCTTCATCCCCTTCCAAAAGAATCTTTTCCTCAATTTCCTATAAGTTTTGAAGATCCTCGGATGGCCAGCTAGTGGGAAACCATGTGTTTCTTGCAAAATTTTGTACTAGATCTTGGTCTAATGAGTCCCAATTCTAAGAGTTCTTGGATGAAATTCTCAATCTCATATATAAATTTCTTGGGATGTCTATAAGGTGGCATTTGAATGGGTGAAGTACCCTCCTCCAAAACAATGTTGTGCTCAACCCCCCTATCAGGTGGTCTACCATGTGGAAGGCCTCTAAAAATGTTTTCATGCTTTTGCAATAGTTTCTCTATATCCTTGGGGTGTTCAACAACCTTTATGTTTGGATTTGGAGATGTGGCATTACATTCAAGAACCCATTCTATTTCCCCATGCCTTGATATAGATCTCATACTATTGCAATTCACTACTTGATTTGGGTAAGTGTGTTTCCCTCTTACAACCCTTAGTACACCTTTCGAATCTTGAAATTTCATCTTAGGAATTTGATAATTTACTATATGTTCCCCTATAGAATACAACCATTGCAGTCCCAAAACCACATTAGTATCAACAACATAAACCACATAAAAACTATCAACAAAAGTATAGTTACCTACGATGACTTGCAGCTTTGGAACCCATGTTTTGCACTGCATCATGTTGTGACCGGGAATGACAACTGTGAAGCCATCGAATGGTTCAATTGGTATATTCCTTTTCTCCACCATCTGTGCATCAATGAATTTGTGTCTGGTTCCTCCATTTACCAAAACTGAAGCTCTTTGTCCTAGTACCACACCCTTGCATCAAATAGTATGATAGTGAGGCACTACTAAAAGTATTGCCATTCTTTCTTTGTCCGGTGAAAGTTGATTTTGTTCTTGTCTTTCTTCTGCAACTGTTGTCTCATATGCCTCCTCTTGATCTGAAATGTGTCCTCCTTCCTCCATACCCCATTCATTCCCATCATTATCAGAAAATACTTCTATGTATTGAGCCTTTCCCTTAGTACATTTATGCTCCGATGTCCATGGTTGAAAGCATGTGAAGCACAATTTTTTTCTTCGAAGTTCATCCCTGTTTAGTCCTTATTTCTTATTCTTTTCAGATGAATCTCTTTTCCAAGGCTTTTTATCAGGTGCATCTTTTTGCCAAGGTTTCTTTTCAAATTCAGAGTTAGGCTTGGGAGGAAATCTTGTTCAAGGAAGCACATTTTGGAGATCTCTAGTCAAGCTCATTACATCTTTTAATGTAGTGGGATTGTTGGATTTGACCAAAAATTTTAAGGGTTCAAACAAACCTTCAGTGAATAGAATTACTAGCCTTCCCATAGACACATCGTCCACCTTGACTGATAATTTTTGAAATTCCATCATATAATCAGTCGGGGTCCCAACTTGCTTCAATTGTGCTAGTTATTTGAAAGATAATTTAGGATCTTTTTGTTCAAATATCTCTAGTACCCTATCAATAAATTCTCCATATGTGTCAACCTGATCATGACCCAAATTTTTCAAGCCATTGAACCACAATTCATTGGCGTGTCCTTCCAAGTGCAATATGGCAATTTTTAAGGCATATTCTTCCACCATTGGATTCAATTGAAAATACAGATCTAATTTTTGCACCCAAGTGTTAGCAGAACTTTGAGAGGAACCATCAAAAGTAGGGAGTAGCACTTTACTAATGGCATAATTTAAGTCTTTGTTTTTGTATAGAGAATTATTATCTTCCTTCTTTTTGAGTTTGTTTGTAGAAAGAAAGTACTGATCAAATGGTACACTTCTTTTACAATCTTCATCCAATTTATTCCATTCTTTTGCCATTGTAGCAATTTCAAGTTGAATGTTAGGATCTTCTTTGGGTACAAGAAATTTAGGTGCAGTAGGCCTTGGTGTGCTCTGAAATTCATGGGGTCCATAATGGGGTCCTATCCTTGAGAAAATATGCTCACCCATTGTCTTCTTTTCTTCTGATTGTGAACTACTACTATCTCTTATTACTCCTAATTTGCTTCCAAATTGGATAAGCAACAATTCGAATCCTTTCATAAGCTGTTGGTTCATGTTATTGGTTATGTCATCAAATAGAGGTTGTATGAGTTTAATATATTCCACCTTATCATCATCAGTGTATCCCTTCCCCTCGTTAGTCATAGTTTCAATAGAATGTACCTCTTCTTCTACTACTTTTTCTTCTTCAACAAAAACACCTTCAACTTCAGGTTCTAAGGGTGGTGGATTATTGATTTGACTCCTTTTTAAGACCATCAGGTGATAATACCATGATCTGATACCACTTGTAATGTCCCTTTTTGAAATTTGATTAAATGACCAATTTTTTTCACTTTTTTTCCCTATTTCGACCTTTGACTAGTTTTGATGTCTAGGTCTCCAAATTGACCCAAATGCTCCCAAATATTCTCATAGTGTGTATGAATGATATTAATACTTGAATATTATGTCCAGATATTATTTTTAACCCTCCAATTACATCTGAAAAATTGTTTTATATTCTCATCAAAGCATGATTCTTTACTAGCAAATTGGCATTCCAATTCCCCCCGGGTAAATGCCGGAAATGGCTTCTCAAATGCTCCCAACACCACTCAAATTTATGAACAGAGGTAGGGGATGTGTAAGGGAAATTTTTAGGGTCTCATATGCATCATGGTTCAGTTTATATAGGCTGTTATGACTCTTTCCAAAACAACTCCCAAATCACTATTTCGACCCTTGGGGAAAAGGCACCAAATCTTCTCCTAATGAAATTAAAATGAGTAAAATGGATTCCAATGCTTAAGTAATGAACATGAAAATTTTAATACATATTAATGAAATTCCATTCATCATACATTTATCATAGAGACATTCTTCCATTCGAAATAATCAACATTACCATGGCATATTTCAAAATAGAGTGGAAATGGTCATTGTTTGTTCATTAAAAGCCATTTTGACATACAAATCTTGGGTATTTCGACCTAAAACTTTCTCAGAATGAATAAAATATAATATTTAACTTATTCCAATCATAAATAGACCAAGATAAGCTCTACCAAAAATTACAATAGCTAACTCAAAGCGTAGTCCCTCCATGAGCATGAAATGGTTGAGAGAAAGTGCTGCAATAGAAGAACCCACGAGCTGCCATATAGATTACACCTAAAATTAAAAATACATTAAATATCCATGAAATACTTTAGTGGCCTCTCCAAGCACCAACTTGGATGGGAATATTTCACCCTCAAAATTGGCTAAGGCAAAAAAACTAATCATCCACTAGCTCTCACAATTCACAAATGACAATTTATCAAATGATCAAAATATCCTCTAGTGGTTGATTGCTATATTTTATAAACATCCTTAGCATTTTAAGGTTCCCAATCCATCCACAAACTCAATCCAATTCGAATTAGGGTGTGTTCTCATGATTTTCCATGTGTCCTCCCTTTCCTAGCCTTCCACCTTCCCAAATCCGAGTAGGAGCCCATTGAGCTTCCTCAAATCACACAAGAGCCCTCTTGGATGATATATTTCGAAATTACATGTCAGATATGTCATATTTCATCCTTTATATCTGATTTTTATCATAGGTGTCATAGCATCTTCATCATTGTTGTCATAGAGCTAGGGAATCTAGTCCAAGTGTCTCACTAGCTCCAAATTGACTCTTCCTCTCCCATGTAAGTTACATTTACTCCCAAATTCAACCTATGATGCATATGGACAAGTGTATTAACCTTATAACTCATCCAAGAACCTTTAGGCTTCCCATGTATTCGAAAATGCTAGAGGAGGATGCCATGTGGCACAAAATTTCTAGCTTGTGTGGGCCCCATACAAGTGTCTCCATGCTCCATTGCCACCAATTTTCTCTTATATTTATTTAATAAGCTACATTATTAAATATTTATTCTATTCTAATGTCTAAACATCATTTATTATCTCCCTTATTAAAATTCCAAATGTATCCATCCAACCTAGGGAACTAGTAGGTTTGATGGAATTGTCCCTCTATGTACTTATTTGAATGGGGACATTATAGTTTCTATAGCCAGATTGGCTCTAATACCAATGAAGCGTAAAAAATTCTTTAATGCCTGTAATAAGTCTAAAATGCCCACAAATATTTGACAACCCACATTTTGGTAATAAATAAGAAGATGTTATGACAATTGATAATTAAAAATTACAATGCTTGGGCCTTTATATAGGCCTACTAATAGCTTCTCCTTGAAAGGTTACGCATTTTTAATGTAAATGATTTAACTATTATTATTATTACATTACTGTTACAACATTATAAAAGGTATAGTTATAATGTATGGTATGGTTTTATACATTTGAGTGTGTGGAATAATACAATAGTGCTGTGTGCAAGGATATATATGTATATACAAAGTTTATAGTGTGTACATAACGTATGAGTTATAGTGTGTGTATGGAGGTATGCATGTTTGTATAGACGAAAATATGTGTTTTATTATATGCAAAGATTATTAGCATTAAGCGTATGTGATGTCATGTATATACTATATGTATAAGGGTGTACGTAGTGTATACGCTATATCATGTGTATCGATGTAGTTATGTTGGGGTATATTGTAATGCAAAATTTATTATATGCAATAATTGTTAGTATTGCGTGTAGGTGATATTGTGTGTATATACTATACGAATAAGTGTGAACGCAAGTAGTATAATATCTAGAACAGGGCTCAGACAATGAGAGGGGGGTGAATCAGTGTCTCTTAAAACTTAAAAATATTTTTTCCAAAGCACTAATTTAATTAGTCATATGTATTATGAACCAATCATGACATTTACCAATTGTATATATATATATATATATATATATATATATATATAAGAAATATACAAACACACATTAAGAACAACACATATATGAATATGTCAAATACCTTTTTATTAAATATGATTTTACATTACATAACATTAATGATCTAGACCCAGCTAGATTGAGAGACCCAACTCTCTTACAAGACCCAACTTGTATACATGACCCAACATGTAGAGAGGAATCCAATCCTCATTCAGGCTCCAACCTCGTTCATGTCAAAGGTAGAATATGCAGCAAAATATTATATTTTATCCACCAAGATACACAAATATGAATCTCTTCATGTCTTGTTATATATGTCTTTGAGTTATGCATCATGTCTTTTCACTAAATGACATGTTCCTTCTCGAGTGACATGTCTATTTATTTCACTTTATTTAACTTTAATCATACCTCTTCATTTAGGTTTTGTAAGAAGACTTTTAATTATAGCACCAAAAACCACTTTATGACATGTCTCTTTATTTCACTTCATTTATATTTAATCATACCTCTTCATTTAGGTTTTGTAACCAGACTTTTAATTATAACACCAAAATCCACTTTATGCATATATTTTACTTTAACATTAAATGAACTTCTGTATCCACAACTCGACCTTGCCATGTCAACATCTTAACAACATGCAACTTAATAAAATATTATTCATCATAAAACTTCATTGACTGCATAGTTGTGAAACTTAGCAAGGGCTTCTAAACCTTAAACTCCTTTATTTATGCTTACTCTATGGGCATCTGAATCATTTTATTATTGTGTTAAATATATTTAAAGAACAAACCTGCGGTGAAGAACGAATCCTCTTCCAAATGCTTGCTGCGTTGAAACTGCGGTGAAGGAACATTGGAGTTGTGTGTATCACATTGTTATTTTTTTTTTAACTGTGACTTGGTGTAATATCCAACAATGACCTGGTGCATCCAATCTATGTGAAGAATGCAACTTATTAACTGCATGGAGCTACCAACTGGTGTGTGAGGCTTCCTTTCTTCTCCTTGACCAAACTTCGTTGACTTCATTTCAATCAGAATTTTGCCAAGATCATGAAAAGGATAAATATAAACCTTTGACATCGTTGGCCTAAAAGTGAGGAACTGCATAAGAGCTCATGAGGTTACAGAGTGTCAAATACTGATCGCATAGGAGTTGAACAAATTTTGTTGGCATCATCCAAACCAATAAACACGGTGAGATAATCAACTAAATATGTTAAAGAGCGGCTTATTTTCCACATGCGAAGTTATCTTCAGTGTGGACTCGTCACCCATGTTGATGCTTCATGTAGGATGTATAATGTACATTGTTCAAAGTACCACTGTGGTTGGTTAAAGCAAAAATACCTCTGGCCGTAGGCTTCGTCTATCTTCAAGCTGACCCTCTGCGAGCATTTCTTCCTTCTTTGGCTGCGGGATTCTTCTATTGGGCTTTATTATATTATAAATAATAAAGTTTGCTCAGTTAAATATATGCAAAATACCATCCTTAAATACATCTTCCAAATACCATCCTTTAAATCCTTCTCAACATATGCATAAATCCTTTTATAAATTTATGTTTATTAATTTTATGTAGGTCACTCTTTTATTTCACCAAGATTGTACAGGAATATTTTTCTAACTTTTGGAAGACTTATATTTTTCACATCTTGACCATCATTAAACAAACTGAGGGGATGGCTAGGTAGCCACCTCAACTAGGAACAAGACCATGTCACCTTAAAACCTTACTGACAAACACACAGTCTCTGGCAGTTGCTTTAAAATGGTCTTTCAAACTGCTCAATTCAACAGCTAATTTTTCATACTTTTGAATATGCAAACTAATGTTTACCTCTTTTGGCACGCTGATATTTTCCTCATGTAGTCACCATAAGAAATACTAAGAGCATGGTTAGATAGCCAGTTCATCAAAGAACATTACTATACCTTCTTATTAATTTATCATCACTCAGAAAAGCTTTGGCGGGTATTTCCAAATGCCTCTTCAACCTGGTGATTTGACACTTGGTCAATTTTAGGACTTCCTCCAAAACTTATTCTAAAACCCCTTTTTGGAAGATCAATAAATTTTTCTCTAGACATGCTCAAGGAGAACTAAGGCCATGGTTATATATAAAATCCAATATACTACAAGACTCCCATGTTCTTCGGGCATTTACTCTAACCCATAATTTAGGGCGGGCATCTTTCTGAGGCGATTTAGTCATTTTTGCTTGCTAAACCACTGTTTTGGCAGGTCCATAACTTCTCCCTCAGGAACTTTTAGGACAAATTGAAGACATGGTCAGGTAGGAAAACCACTTATCCGCAGGATCCCCATGGGGTGAGGGAATTCATATTCTCCTATAAATTATGGCGTGCATTTCCCGAAGGCAGTTTTTACTAATTTCCCCATACTTAGTCATTTTCCTATTTTTCACCAAATTGCCATATTTTTCCAAAATGATGTCAGATTGCTACAATGTCTTCATGATTTCTCCAGAACACCATCATCATCTATGTCATTCCATGTCATCATTTCCTCCACATCACATATTGAAATCAATGCCAACAAATTCATCTGCCATATTGCCAACATAATATATATATGTGTGTGTGTGTGTTAGTTAGGAAGTATACATGGGTATACCTATAGTATATGTCTTATAAGGTATTTACATTCGATGATGAAATAATATGTAGCCATAGTGTCTAGTTGTGTATACTGTACCATATGATATGTGTATATAGGTGTGATATAATATAGGAGTACCTATATGTATATATGAATGATTAAATTATATGTATGGTATTAGTGTGGTATGCCTAAATGATTATATTTGTGTAGATGTCATTCTAGGATCTAGCATAATGCACTTAAATTAAACACTAAACCCCATGGAACTCATAAAATAATGGGTATTGTAGTTGATTGCTTACTTGTATTAAGAGAAGAAAACTATGACTTCAGTCATGAAGATCTAATATTCCATTGTCCATTATCAAGATTGTCAATCCAAGTAGAAATTCACATCTAAATATAATCTATAATCTTTAGCATTTAAATCCTTACCATCGAATGCTTAGTATATTAAATTTCATGATTAAAAAGAAAATACATGTATGTATTAAACTAGGGTGCACGAACATACTATTTTGAACTCTAGATAACATTGGTAATTCGTATTGACTTCCCATAATGAGTAGTCCAAATTGCAAACTTATGGACATTATGACTTTCACTAACTCTAAATAATTGTATTAGATATTTTATGAAAGGGTAACCTATATGGGTACCAAGTGACCTATCAAAATTATGAAAAGTGATAATTATTGAATATCAACTAAAGTATTTGTGAAGAATGATTTGAACTTAATAAGGATTTGAAGTGAATAATTATTCACTTACACAAATAATATTACCAAAAGACTTGGAATATTAAATAAGCCATAATAATATATAAATTGATGATAGAATTGATATGATACATTTACAATGGTCGGACTTATATACGTCCATTCGTGACTTTCCAACCTACAGTCATGACTCTTTGATAATTATTAATTATTAATTAATAATCATCTATTAATATTATTTTTAATATTTATATATTTTATGTTCGTTACATTGCCTTCCCCTTAAGGGAATCTTTGTCCTCAAAGATGTATTTGACATTAATGTCTAATTTATTTTAATCTGTCATCTCGTAATTCTTTCCATTTTGTATTTGCGACATTTGAGGAGATGAGCCGATACGAATTACAGATTCCCCAAGAGAATTGTCACATCGTATCTGCTGTGGTCCATCCCAGATCTATTTTTATCAGAGCTCTGAGATATTTTTGTGGGACAATTCGTCTCAATTGTTTCTTGGTATGTTGATATTTTTGCATGTCCACATAAGTCTTTTGTGAATATTCATTTTGACCTTGTTGTTGGTCAAAATGACGATTATAATTAGGATGTCTGTAAAGTGTAGGTGTTGTTTGTTCTTCTTTCTTTTGAATTGCAACAAGGACTTTCTTCACTTCTTTGATTTGTGTTTCTTGGTTATCTAGTAGATTGTTACAATTCTGGATCTTTTCAATTCCTTCCTTTTGCGACTTTTTTTCAATTTCTAGCTCCTTGATTTGGTTATGTACTTCCTGATTACTATTATTTAAACACTGGTTTTCTTCTTGCTTTTCTAGTAATTTTCCTTCGAGGTCTTCACCGGATTGTTCCCTCTTGCTGTTGTTTTTCAATTTTTTGATTTTTGTAATCAGGGTTTTGTTGTGATTTCTTAATTTGAAATTTTCTTCAGAATTGTCGGATATTATTTTATTACTCTTTGCGATCTCTAGCTTGTGTTCTTTTTTAGAGTCGCTATTTTGTTGTTGAAGAACTTTTATCTGTTGTCAATATTGGTCGACCACTGATTCTTGATCTGTTAATTTCTGTCGTATGTGTGTCAGTTCTTCATCCTTGTTGTTAACGATTTTGTTCAAGCGTATTGTTTCTACTTCATAATCACTTATTTATTTCTTTATATCTTGATTTGTTAGTCTCTGATTGAAATCACTTTCGTCTTTTAATTTCTTAATTTGGCCCAACAATTTTTCTATATGATTGTTCTGGTCGGAAATTATTTGTTCCTTGCGCTCTTTTTGCACCTTATGTAATTTAATCAACATTTCCAATTTCGTATTTATGTCCTGTAATTCTTCATTGTCTCTTCGATAGCGTTTTAATTTGGCTTCTAATTTCTCTATTTGTGCTTGCAGACCCAATTCCATGATCTCTTATTTCTTCCACACTAGATGATGATGATAGTTGGCTATCGATTTCTTGATGAGTCTTCCTTGGATTTTGGCTTCTTTGATGATATATAGTCTTGACTTCTTGTCTTCTTTTCTTTTGCTTCTTCGATGATAGAAGATCTCCTTTTTTTTGATACCGTCTTCTTTTTTTTCCAATAGTTATTACTAAAACTAATAACTATAGATATAATAATAATAATATGTTATTATAAATAATAACAATTTTTTTGTGTTTTTGTTTTAATAACAATTTTTTTTTGTGTTTTTGTTTTAAGTAATAATAATAATAATAATTATTATTATTATATATTTTTTAAATAAATAATAATAATATTAATAAATGTTATTAATATTAAAGTATTAATTCTTTTTAAAAAATTAGCAGGCCACCGTGGATGTATATGGCGGATACCTTAAGGAGTGGACTCCCGCAATTGAAAGGGACGAGGTACGTCGATGGAGGGAGTAGGCGAAGCTATATGGAGGGGAGCAGGCGGAGGGAGGTGAAGCCAGATGGAGAATGGAGAAGGGAGGGTGCGACCAGAAAATGCTGGCATGAACGCTGTGGGGTGGGAGGCTGAGTGAGAAATGGTTGGAGTGGCTACAAGGGAATGGAGTCAATGGGAAAATGGGGTGTAGGATGGTGACTGAAGGGAAGTGGGGCTATAGGAGTCGTGACTGTGGAGGAGGAAGCGAGGGAGGAATGAAGAGCGCGGAGGTGAGGGCTGGCGGGAGGGAAATAAGGAGAGGCTGGGCGGAGGTGGACGTAGGCTCGGTGGTGGAAAGAGGTGTGAGGGATCCGACGATTGGGAAGTTGGGAGCGGGGGGAATAAGGCANCAGGGAGGTGGGGGGATGGGGGCTGCGTGTGGAGAAAAAGGTGTATAGGTGGGTGCAAGTCACGAAAGGTGAGTCACAGATTTGGTAGAGGGCGTGTAGGTGTGGAGAGAGTCAAGTGCACAGTGGATATGGATATACAACGTTCTGCGATTGGTGATGGCCACATAAAAATTCAACTTAACAAGTTATGTGAGCATAATGAACAGAATATTAACATACCCCAATATTTTTTCTGATTTCAAAAACGTGATTTAAGTATTTCTTTGTCTGGTGGAGATAACTCTTTCTTCAATAGTAATGTAGATTTTTAATGGGCAAAATATTGAGTTAGATCAAAGATCCGGGTTCAAGGAAACCTTGACAATTTGGCTATAAGCTGGAGATAAGCAGAAGCCTGAGGAAGGGTTGGCTCTGATACCACTGAAGTGAATAATTATTCACTTACACAAATAATATTACCAAAAAACTTGGAAAATTAAATAAGCCATAATAATATATAAATTGATGATATAATTGATATGATACATTTACAATGGTCGGACTTATATACGTCCATTCGTGACTTTCCAACCTATAGTCATGACTCTTTTATAATTATTAATTATTAATTAATAATCATCTATTAATATTATTTTTAATATTTATATATTTTATGTTCGTTACAGGATTGACGTATAAAGTGTTGTTCTACCATAGAAACAATAAGGATATTACCTAACTCCATTAACTAAGATATCCCTATGCATAAGAATATTATTATGGTATTTCCATTTTTGTTTAAGAAATAATGATAGTTATAGGATCAAAGGCTTAACTTATGGAAGAAACAAGGAATGCATTCATGGGATGGACATAATTAAATTTAGTGTATTTTTAATGTGCTATTACTTGTATTAGATTAATTAAGATATATTCACTATAGCAACCATAATGAATCCTTAAGAATTAAGAAATAGAAGGTGTGGGAAGCACAACTCAACCTTAATCTCAAATATTCTTCTAATTTAGGTGATTTGATTAGTGAAGTTATATATATATATATAATTTTGTTTCAATAAATGTTAAAAGTTTAGTATTTGTTTTGGTTCCATGAAGATATTGAAGAGTATCACATTACATTTTTAAAATGATTGGTGAATATTGAGTTATGTTCCTATGAATGTCATATGGTGACAAATATTGTCTGATAATAGGCAATACTGTCTTAATGTTGTTGACATGTGCTAACTGGTTAGTTGATGCTCTAAAAATTCTCTGGGTAATAATAGCTTGATTATATTGCATGATAGTAGGTTTGATAATAAGCATGGATAAATAGGATCATTGGTATGATATGATGATTCTGTATGACTAAGTCAAGTACTCTTATGTATATTCTAGGAACGTGGTAAGGGTCTTGTTAATGTGTAGTTCCTACTAATATGTAAGCTGTTGGTCTTGCCAAGATAGTATGTGCTTGTACAATGGTCAATGTTGCATACCTTAGCATACTTGCATACCTTAGAATTTTCTCAGGCATCGATAATGTCCTGATGATGAACCAAGAATGGCTCAAAACGTAGACACTAAACTATCATTTACCGAAGACTCTCTAGATGATGCCATTAACCTTAGAATTTGTTTACATTGTTGTGATTTTTACTAAGAAAAATATCTTTGTGATCCTTGTTAGGAAAGTATATTTGTGATATGAATAGCTTGTTGAAGAAGTATCTAAATTTTTGTGTAACTTGGTATATATTGATGGATTTTGTGTGATTAATTGGAATTTATCACAAGGATGTAAATTATGTATAATGTATCTTTATACCTAATGGATAATCATATCTTTGATCGATTAACATATGATCAGGTCGGTCTATTTTTCTGAAAGATTGAAGGCCTTTCAATGAGGGATGAAGACCTCATGATAGGCATTGAAGACTGACCCTTGCTTCTAAACTAGGAACCACTCTATTGGTCCATGTTCTCTCATAGGAATCCTAGTAGTGGAATGGTGATATTCTGTGAAACCAACAGGGTGAAGGAAGTCACATTCCATAGGTTGTGGAGATAGACAAAAAAGTAGGTGGTAGTGGGAAGTATTGTGGTATCTTCGAAGAGGAGTTATGAGAGTGGAGATGATAAAGGTATGTGTGATGACATGTAAAAGTAAGTATGCAACAAGAATGATGCATTGTTTTAAGGGGGATGGGATGTAATATCCCGAAGGTAAGTCCCAAACACTTGCTATTTTGATTATTTTCTTTATGGTGGCACAAGGTGCCTCGACCATGAACCATGGATATTGTGATGTTTATTATTGAAAATATTATTATTAGTATTTATATTATTATTATTATAATTAATTATTGCACAACATGATGATAACATTGATAAGGGGTTCTAGAATGTCATATGAGAAGAAGTTGGGGTTAGGAGTTGCAACTCCCCTTTAATTGTACTCTTTCCCACCTCATTTTATTAATTTTGGACTACGGGGGTCCTAAAACCCATAATTAATGTCTTGCATGCAGTAAATGCACCCTCACTGGTGAGAATATTCCTAATCTGGTTGTCAATGGGGTCCAAAATCACTTCACTCATGTCTTATGCACCTAATTGATTATCTGGAGTCATTCATGCACCTAATTCTTGAACTCCACTCTAATTAAAGTGTTTATTTAGTTAAATTGACCTATTGCTAGTTAATATCAGTTAAATTGAGTTTAATTGAGTTATATTGAGTTAATTTGAGTTAGTTTGAGTTTAATTGAGTTACAGTAAGTTAATTAGAGTCAGTCTCTAGTTACACTAGTGAAACTAGTGTAACTAATAGTTAGTTAGAGCCAGTTGGATAATTGGAGTTTGGATTTAGTTAATTAATTTTTTTTATTGGGTTAAAGTCAGTACTCTTTAGTTAATAAGATGAATTTGAGTTGTCATTAGTGGACGAGAGTGATCTTGGGTGAATTTTAGTCAGTCCTTGTGAATTTGAGTTACTTCCAATGCATGAGAGTAAATTTTGCATACATTCGAGTCATCCTCATGCAGGAGGAGTAAGTTTTGGGAAATTAAGAGCGAGTTAAGGGATTTTGGAGCTAAATTGATGAATTTGAACTAGCCATGCATGGGAAGTGTCACTGTTAGTGTTTTAGAGGCAATCTTAGTGAATTTAAGTGGATCAATGAAGATTTGAATGAGTCAGTGAGTGTTTGTTAGGAAGCCCCAATGATTTGGGAGTCCTTCCTTAGTGGTATATATTCAGACACTTAGAGGCAATTTGAATTAGGAAAAAGTGATTCAAATTGCTCAGGAGGTTATTCATTCATTGTGCATGCAGGTCTAGGGGTAGACCATAGTAGGGCTCTGGTTGAGTAGCGAATGCCAAAGGGATATTTGGCCATCATACTTGCACAATTTTGTAGTGAATTTTGCTAGAAAATTTAGGAGGATACGATGACCTAGTCTATTGGTATTGAATACCAATTCTTCATGTGTTTGGATGCCCTAGTAGGGATCGAGAGGGTCTCTATGGTAATATTATCCATGTGACGATAATTCCCTAGTACATATTCGACTTATGGTTTCAAGAGAGTAGTTTATCCTTTGTTTCAAATGCTCCAATGGAGATGTGAGTCTATGCTTGATCTTGGAGGTTAGAAGTGGTTTTTTGTGAGATTATCCAACAGGAGAGGTGGAAAATTATGTGTGGAAATATTATCCTAGTTGTACTAGAACCCGAGGAAGAGGGGGACAATATCGAACATGTGTATATGCCTAACTGCTCTCTAGTTTGGAATTCTCTAGTAGAGATTTGAGCTGAGAATTAACCTAGGAGGTTTGAAGTATTGTTTTGTTATATTATCCAACAAGAAAGGAGGATAATTGTATGTGGAAATCTCATCCTAGTTGCACTAGAGCTAATGGGAGAGGGGGATAATCTCATACGGGTGTTTATTCCCAACTGCTCTCTAGTTTCGAATGATCTAGTAGAGGTTCAAGCTAAGAATTGACCTTGGGAGGTTGGAAGTGGCGCTCTGGGAGAGGGAGATAATCCCAAGACCGACCACTGCATGCCTTTTCTGGGAGAGGAGGATAAGTACAAGAAAGGAAACACATCATCCATTAGTGTCCATCCTAGAAGAGACATTCTAGTGTGAGATTCTAGAACCTCATATCGAGGGTGTCTTTCGGTGGTAAACTATATTCCAAGTAGAGGTCAACGACTGGGAGGAAAATTGTCATGTTGCTGCTAGTTGCATAGATTAAGATAAGTACTTATAATCTTCTAAATTTTTATATATGATTATTATGGTATATCATGAAGGATTCTTATGAAAACTTGATTTTAGATTAGATGATAGATTTACCATGTTACTAACTCTAATGTTGGATTGACAACTGTCGGTGTTTTTTTTCCTTAGTTTTTATTAACTTAGTTAGGATCTTTATCTGAAATAATAACAAGTACAACAATATGCATAAGTTAAAACAAATACAAAAGATACATAGATTTTCACTAGGGAAACCATGGAGGATAAAACCCCACAAAATTCCTCAGAATACTACAACCACAAAGACTGTGTCATAATATGATCAAACCCAATAATAAGAAGTCTCTAACAAATATCTATCTCACCTCCTTTGTCTCTCTCTCTCTCTCTCTCACATGCGAACTTGAGTTAGTGTGAGGTGTGTATAAATGAGGGAGGACGCATCCTAATTTATACTTTTCAAGTGACCAACCTATTACATGATTGGGGCTGACCTCTTACCCTAACAGGTTGACTTCTCCTAGAGAGACTCCAAATACACATTACATGATCTTACATTGGGGACTATTGCCCCAACTTACAATGGAGGTTGTACCTCAAGGTCTATACACAAGAATGACATCCCGAAAGAAGGTAAACACATCTTCGATGGGGCACAACAACATAGAATGATAATATACATCATAATATATTCCAAAGTTATGAATACATCAACACTCCCTATTAACTTGGAAGGTATTCTCTCTCTTCCACACTCATCCACACATATGGTCCAGTCATCGACATAGATTCATCACCATGGGGTCATCATCATAGCCGCTACCATCATCTTCTTATCGATAATCAAAAGGTACTATCTGTCATTAGAAGTTTCTATAGATCCAACCCTTTTTCATGCTGGGTGTAGGCCTAGTCCTCATCTAGGCCTTCATCACATTTACGAGAAAGACATCATGTAGGAACAGTTCAGGTCCTTCTTTACATTGAAACAAAAACAACCTGCATCTCCTACATTTGTCTCAGCGTATCCAGATAATCTCTTTTGTCCTTCACAAAACAAAACACACATAGCACATCCCAGATGCAAATCACCACCTACGTTCTATCACCATAGTGGCATGCCAGGATATTTCACATCATTAAGACAACCTGTAACCACTCTGTAACATATACTATGCAAGAATCACCTAGGAGCACACCAAGTGCATTACGTATTTCCTTGGTCAACCTGTGTTCTACCAGTAAAGGAGAACCGCCTAGGTGCACCTCAAGTGCTTCGTGACCTTATCATATCCAATATGGGAACACACACACATATAGATATATATGTAAGGAGTGATTATAGCCGAACAACTTGTTACACTAGGGCTTTTACGTTAACCTCAAGTACTTATTACATTTGAACAACCTGTGTCCAGGATCTTTTCTGTTCAAATAACCTTCAGGGCGTATTACATCCGAGTAACCTACGTACCATGCTAGGGCTCTTATTTACATTTAGATAACTTGTCTCAGGATTTATTACATATGAATAACCTGTGTACCATGCTAAGGCCCATATTTACATTCATATAACCTATCTCAGGACGGATTACATATGAGTAACCTGTGTATCATGCCAGGGATCGTATTTACACTTAGACAACCTATAGGACTGATTACATCCGAGCAACCTTCTACACTAGGATCTTTTTTGCTCAGACAACTTGTATCATTTCTCATTTTTAGATATCATGCATCTAAGTCTTCTGGTCTCTCACTATTTCTAGCATGGAAATATAATAGGATTGATTACATCCAAGGATAACTTGCGAACTTCACCAGGACTTATTACATCAAAGGACAACCTACATGAATAATTATGTCTAAGAAACCTATGATATTCGCCATGATTTTTCGGTTAGACAACCTATCTCTCTAGCCATGTTAGAACTCATCACTCCCTCTTTCGAGGGGTCTTGTTTTGTGTCACACCAACTCTTTCTCTGAATTACTTGAACTTCACTCTAGATAGAGGCTTAGTCAACACATCGGCTATCTACTTGTTCATTTCCATGTACTGGAGCTTCACTGCTCCTCTCTGCACCATATCCCTAATATAGTGGAACTTGATCTCTATGTGCTTCAATTTGTCATGGGACACATGGTTCTCTGATAGCTTCACGTAACTTTGTTTGTCGCAGAATATACAAGTCACATATAACTGGAGATCAAACAAATCAAACAATAGCTTCCACAACCACAGTTCCTCGCAACTAGTCGAGCAAGCTACAACATTCTCTGCCTCATTTATACTCAATGGCGTGCATGATTGCTTCCTGCTAAACTAGGAGATCATGCCAGATCCAAAATTGAAGCAGCAACCCAAAGTGCTCTTCCTATGAGCGGCACTACCTACCCAATCTGAATCAACATAACAGTGTAGGTTAATATTCAGATTCACATCATACTTGAGCCCATCATCCATTGTACCCTTTAGGTACCTCAATACATGCTTTGCAGCTATCAGGTGAACATGTCTCAAATCCTTCAAGAATTGGCTCAAGGTTTTCACAACAAATTATATGTTAGGTCTCGTATTCGTCAGATACACCAACGAGCCAATCATTTGACGATACATCGTGGCATCAACTGAATCATATGAAGCTTCAGCCATAAGCTTCAAGTTTGACTCCATAGGTGTGGTTATCACGTTGCAATCCAACATTCAGAATCTCTTCAGAATATCCATTATATAGTTTCCTTGACTAAGGAAAATCCCATCTGTATTCTTCCACACCTCTATGCCTAAGAAGTAGTACATCATCCCTATGTATTTCATCTCAAACTCTATAGCAAGTCACCTCCTTGCATCTTTAATAAGTTCATCCTCGCCTGTCAGAAACAAGTCATCGACATATAGAAGGAGCATCACTGGTCTTTCACCTTCAACCTTGAAGTAAAGGTTGGAATCCGCTTTATTCTTGGTAAATCCTTGGCTCATCAGGAAGCTATCCATCCTATCATACCATGTCCTTGGTTTTCGTTTCAATCTATACAAGGCCTTCTTCAATTTGCACACATGAGTCTTTCTATAATGTGCCTTTAATCTCAATAGCTATTCCATGTACAATTCCTCCTCGACCACACCATTCAAGAATGTTGTATTGACATCCATTTAGTGTATCTTCCATTTCATAACTACAAATAATGCAAGTATTGTCCTAATGGAAGTGTACCTCGCCACAGGTGAAAATGTCTCTTCGTAGTCTATGCCTTCTTTTTGTGAGAAGCATCATGCTATGAATCTTGCCTTGTATTTATCAATGTTTCCATTTGCAATATGATTGATCTTGTAGATCCACTTTGAAGTCATGCCATACTTCTTTTCTAGTCTTAAAACTATTTCCCAGACATCATTCTTCATGATTGATTGATACTCCTCGATCATGGCATCCTTCCATTCTTTATTTTTTGTAGTATCTTCATAGGTGGAAGGTTCCTTGTGAATGATGTCACACAACAAGAACACATAGTTGTTGTAAGGATTTAGCCTTTTCCTTTCTCTATGCATTCCTTCTGGAGTTCCATACATTTCTGCTTCTTGTATGAGATCCTGTGCCCATGCTGGTTTCCTCTTTTGGAAGTCCTTCTTGAGAAGTCTTTATACTAGATCTTGTGGTTCTGCCATGTCATGATCTTCATGGTCTTCTAGATTTGCTTCTCCAATTTCCATATCTCGGACTCTCATTTCTTCAGGTTTCTCAATCTCTTGAATAGGTAGCCTCCTAGATTTGAAGTATGTCAAGTCTTCATCAAAGGTTACGTCTCTGCTGATGTCGTTCTTCTTGAATACTAGGAAGTATATTCGATAGGCCTTCGATGTATCATTGTATCCTACGAATATACCCTTCCTCCTATAAGGATTGAGCTTGGTCCTTTTCTCCTTTGGGATATGTATGTACATCGAGCAACCAAATATTCTAAGATGTCCAACTTCTTGTTTCTATCCCGAGAAAGCCTCTTCCAAAGTTTTGTTTTCAATTACTCGATGAGTATTACAATTCTATAGATACACAACTGTCCTTGTTGCTTCCGCCCAAAGGTGCATAGGAACATCCTAGTCATGTAGCATTGCTTTCGTTGCTTCCATTATGGTTCAGTTCTTTCATTCCACAACCCCATTCTGCTAAGAATTGTATGGAGTGCTCAATTCCTATTTATTCCTAGACTCTTTGCAGGGTTCCTTGACTTTTTTCGAGGTGAATTATTCACCATTTTCTGACCACATTGTCTTGATATTCCTTTCAGTTTGGTTCTTGACCAAGTATTTATAATCCTTTAACTTACTGAATACTTCATTTTTCCCTTTCAAGAAATATATCCAACTCTTACATGAGAAATAATCTATAGTACAGATACCCGCCTAATGAGCTAGAGTACACGGGTCCACATGCATCTGAGTGTACTATCTCCAGTATTCCTTTAGCCTTTCTTTCACTACTGGGAAATGTCTTCTTTGCATTATTTCCTTGTGCACATACTTTTCAAATGCCTTCATGATTTTCTTGGATCTCTAGAAGTCCAGATACTGATTTGCTTGCCATCGGTAGTGATCTGTAGTGCACATGTGCAAGCCTTTGGTGCCATAGTTCACTTGGTTCTATTGTCTCATGAACCAATGCTTGTTTAGGCTGTCCCTTTATTTTCTACAAGCCACCGTCTTCTTCTCCAATCACCGTTGAATCATCTATTAACTTTCCTTAAGGCCACATTAGCAATTGGCCATCGAGAACACTCATTCCCTTTGCATCTATTATAGGGATGGAGAGAAGATTCTTCTTTTATTATAGAACATATAGAACATCCTTCATCTTTAAGGATTTCTTGGAGTCTATGAAGCTACTCCACCCCCTTTTTATGTGGTATTTATAATCATCCCCAAGTTTCACCTTGTGAGGTGACTCATGCTCAGACATAGTAACAAATGATTCTTTGTATCCCGTCATGTGTTTGGACGCCCCACTATCCACAATGCAATTATTGATCTTCATGTGAGATCATTCCCATAAGTGCTGAGGTTAGCACATACTATTCATGTGAATCATCCTTCTATCTTCTTCTTCTTATAGTTATTCCTTGTGTGAACTATGAGATATTGATCTTCAATTGCTCCCATCTTCTCTTCTCTTGTTACAAGTCGAGCTTCTTCTTGTGTGCATTCTTCTCGAACTCAGATGAAATTGATTAGATTCCTTCTTGCACAGATTCCTTAAATGAATGAGACCCATGATCTTGGGAGACCATTCTAGGTAGTCATCACAATTCCTCCTTCAAAATTCTCTTCAACTGCTTCAAGTTGTTATTTTATTTGAGCAACCCTTTTGAAGTAAGACTGTATAGTATCTGACTTCTGCATCTTCACATTCTTCAATTGGTTCCTCAAAGTCATCTTTTGGTTGATGTTCTTTCCCTCAAACATCTTTGTCAAAGCATCATATACTTCCTTCAATTCCTTGAAAGAAGACACACGGGGGATGAGGTGATCCTTAATATAATATGCAATGATTCTCTTGGCCTTAGCCAAGTTCTTCTTATGAGTATCCCTAGCCTCATCTCCCTCTAGTTATGGAAATTTTCCACTGATGTACTGATCCAAATCATTCTCTTCAAGGATCAGGGATATTTTGTACTTCCATGCCCGAAAGTTATCAACCCCTCCAATCTTGTCCTAAAGCTGATTATGGTGAGTCATATTTTCAAATGAGAACCTCAAATGGAAAGAAGAAAGATTGAAATCTTCCGATTTGAGGTGTCCGACTTGGTTCCGGAGCTGGATGACCTAGGGTTTGTTAGAGAAACCCTAATTTTCCAAACTTGGAGTTTGGGAATTTTATTTGGACAAAAATCTACCCCTCCTTGAGATGATTTTCTTAGAAGGGTCCTTTCCCAAAGACTGAGGTTGGAAGCCTCCGAAACTTGATGCACTAGTTTCTCTCGACACTTGTGACAAGGTCAAAATTGAAACTTATTCAAATCTGAAAATTCTTCCACCAAAATACGCACCCCACTGAGGCGAGTTAGCCTAGCCATCTTTTCTTGATGATCTATGGAGAGAAGACCTTGAACTAGGAAGCCCTAGTTTTCTCTACTGCACAATGACTTCTTTCAGAGAGGCTCTAATACCATGTTAGTTTTTATTATATATTATTAGCTTAGTTAGGATCTTTATCTGAAATAATAACAAGTACACCAATATGCATAAGATAGGACAGATACAGAAGACTCAAATATTTTCACTAGGAAAACTATAAAGGAGAAAACCCCGTAAACTTCCTCAAAATAGTACAGTCACAAGGACTGTGTCATAAGGTGATCAAACCTAGCAATAAGAAGTCTCCAACAACTATCTATCTCTCATCCTCTCTCTCTCTCTCTCTCTCATTCGAACTTGAGTGAGCGTGATGTGTGTATAAATGAGGGAGGTTACCTCCCTATTTATACTAATCAAGTGTCTGACCTATTGGATGACTGGGGCCGACCTCTTACCCTAACAGGGCCAACTTCTCCTAGAGATACTCCAAATACACATTACATGATGTTACACTAGGTATTGTTGTCGTGACTTACTGTTAAAATTGAGAACCATTGATCTACAGGCTATGATTAGACCTATTGGAAAGGAATTATACAGTGGAATAATCAAGATGAATGTACACTGAGAAAATAACTCATGACACAAATTTTAGATTAATCAGACAAGAATTGCTTAGATAATCCCAACATTAATCTTCTTTCATTAATCAATAATACAATGGTAGTACGATAAATAGAATTCGAATACTGTGGATAGGATTCGAATCTACGAACTCTAACTGTCTGTTTAGCTAACTTAGTGTGTAAAAATCACAGTTGGAGTTCACTAGTCTAACTCTGGATGTATAAATCGGTCTACAATCAGTTAACTGATGAGGTAGGTGGACAAAAGGCACTAATTTCCCTGCATGCATGCAAAACTAGCACTAGACTAACTGATATTGATCTAACTGAAAGTAACTGGAGAATAAATTAGCATAAATGCTTACCTACCACAACTAACTTATGGAGGTTGTTGGTGGCACTCAGAGTGGGATCCTATAATGTAGGGATTGTTCCCAGAGGCACATAAACTCATGCATGAAGATGCAGTAAGTGGCAGATAAACTCTAGGTGTTTCCCCCATACTCTAGTATAGTGACAATAACTTCCTAAGTTAGAAAATTTTGCCAAATAGACTATATTGGACAAAGGAGGATTAATTAATCCTAACACCTCCCCTCAATCATAAATTTGGATAACTTGGGCCTTGGAAACTAGGAAAAAATTCACCCATACAATCTAAATGAAATAAAATACTGCTTAGTAAAATAAGGAAAAATGGGGAAAAATTTGAGCTTTCATTGGAAAAATTTGCACATAATTTAGAATAGAAGAATCACTCGAGAATGAATGAGTAGAATGGAAAGAGAGTTTTTATTCAATAATGGATATACAAATGTCTTCTTCTAGATCAATTGTATGGGAAGATGAGATATTGTAGATCTCATAAACTTCAGGAGCAACAGGAGGAGTCACCACTAGGATACTTTCAACAATTTGAATTGGTTGAGTCGAAGCTTCTACTTCTTCTTCATCTTGAACACCTTCATCTGAGAGAATAGAGGCTGAGAATTTTGAAGGGAGAACACATGAGGATGCATTGGATACACTCCATCTATCATCTACTTCTTTCTGCACACCAAAGGATCTATCTATATTTCTCCAGATCTCGAATGGATACTCGACAGATTCCATGAGATCATAACACATATTAGGAGTAATTTCCATACACATTCCTGCATATTCTCTATCACAATCATTTAGCCAATCATTTTCCTCTTCATAAGATCCTTTACCAACTCCAATAGACACATCAAAGAGATCATGGATCTTGAGATATGAAACCATATCCAATTTTCATTGTTCATAATTGAATGGTGATAGAGGAGGAACTAATATTAAATCCATAGAAATTGTTGTACCTGCAAAACAATCCAATTCGCAATCATATGTCAGTTCAAACCTTTCCACCTCGACATGTTCACTTTTTCAGAGTGTTATAGCTAGATTTTGTTTTTTGTTTTAGACTATATGCTTATTTTCAAAACATGTTTTTTCTTATTGCTTTAATATTTTTAGTTTGGTTTTTGAAGTATTTTGATAGCAAGGTTATTTTTATTTTTGATTTTATATGTTTTCCTTTTAAATTTACTTTACTTAGTTGTTTTCATAGTTTTAATGGGCTTATTAGGTGTATGTATTTCTGAAAGGTTGGAAAGAGATATCATAAGGGTTAATCAAAATTGATTACACAATTTAACCTTTTGTTTTTAAAGTCTTTTGTCAAAAAACATTAATCAGAGATTCCTATAGCGCAAAGGTAGAAATCATGAACTAGAGCGCTACAAGAAAGTTGTGGCCTTCAAAAAATCGTAAGTTTGCTCGTGAGTTTTAAAATTTGCAAATGAGGGGAGTTTTTCCACATGTGTAAAGGAAAATGATACATGTTTAAGCCTTACTAATCATTTTGACAAGTGTTTGAGTTAAGACAAGAATGATTCAGATGAGTTGCAGCTGTTCAGAATGTGGGAAATAGAGATCCTTTAAACAATAATGATGGTGCACAATGGGAGTAATTCGATGTTAGTTAAAAATTTCTTGAATGTATGAAAGCTTACAGAGATCACACTGATACCTGGAAATCCATGGTTGGAAGAGATTGTGGGAAGGTGGTTAGAGGTTTAGGGTTTGTAGAGTGATTGACTGGCATAGTCATGGCAGTTGAAGACAGAGCTACGAAGGTTACTGGACACCTGGGAAGAAAAGATAGAATATTTTTAGCAACTGAAACCATTATTACAATAGGTATGACACTGATTGCTGACATCATTCATGAATTCGGGCTTGAATTGACAAAGGAGTAGTTATGGGTGTTGATTAAGAAGTGCAAGTTTAGGAGCCCAATTTTCACTCAATTGTTAGTCGATTATGTCAATGGACTTGTTTCGAAATACTTATCAGTTTTTTGAGAAAAAAATCATATCAAGGGTTCTAATTTTCTCAGCTTCTAGTTTACTGTTGAAGTAACATAATTTCAAATAGTTTTAACTATTTTCTGAAGGAGAAACAATTAAGGTTCAATACATAAAATGAAGAGAAGTGGGAAGACAAATAGGGCTGAGCCTTCAGACATGACATGGGCTAAAACTTTCCTTGAGTGTGAAAAATTGTTTCAAGAAGCAGGCTGGTTTCAATATTTTGAGAAAATTGATGGTTATCATTCAGAGGTTTCATATGAATTCGCTCAACGATTAAAAAAAGACACAGTCTTGTTTAATACCCTAAAAATTTAATTGACTAGAGTGTTAATAGCAAAAGCTATAGGCATTGTTGATGAAGGTGAGTTTTGGTTCAAGAAAGTGCCTTTTGCTTTTAATTCAGAGAATTTCCTGCTTCCCAATGTTGTAGCAGATTGGGGTAAGGGGGTTCATATACAGAAGTTCAAGCCTGAATGGAGAGAGAAATTTAATATTTTGTAGACTTATATAACCTATGAGGGAAGATATGCCTCTGTTTTTAAATATCACATCAGGTTTTTACAGCACTTAAATCAGGAGTCAAAGATGAATCTCCCCTTCTTCTTCCTTAAAAGTTTGTAGAAAATGTCAAGCAGAGTAAGGGAGCATCAGGATCACACTAAGAAGTCCATTTTCCATCATGGATTGATAAAATTGATTATCAATACTGTGCTCCAAAATAAAGGAAATACTTGGGATTATTTTCTGTTATGGTCAAGGTTTCAAAGCGAGAAGGAAGACTAGTAAAAAAGGAGACAGATGAACAAATCACACATCTTTGTCAAAAAATTGAAGAAAGAGGTCATTATTGAAGTGGAAGAACAGACTACTCAATTGGAGTCTTTGACACAGAAACTCGAAGAGCTTGTAGGTGGACAACAAAAGAAGATTGGTGAAGATGGTTAGTTGAAATTTCAAGTGCAGAATTTAGAAGATGTAGCAGAAATTAATGAAGATGACAGAGCAAATACCTTTGATGAAGATACAAACTGGGAAGAAGGTAAATGTGTTGTATAACAAGAACAGACTCCTACAGATGTACATGAAGAAATAAGTGAAATCCCAGTGCTTGATAAATTAAGGGTTGATAATACACAGAGCTCAAAAGAAGGGTTTGAAGAAAAGCTAGTCATGAAAGGAGTTAAAAGAGAAGTTGTTCAGCTTGCAACTATAAAAAATCAAAATAAATCTTTGAGTATGCTTGGAGAAGTAGGAGTATGCTAGAGACCTAAAACCAGACCTAAGAACAAGTTGAGGTTAAACATGAAAAAACTTTTAAATCCCAAGCTAGCTCAAAAAAGATTATAATATCAGAATACTCCTCTTCTCAAGAGGATTTAGAAGAGGATGAAAGTTTGAATGCTAAGAAATTCAAGAGTAAGAAACATGATTATTTGATTGTTGATTCATTTCCAGTAAAAAATAAAGTTCCATAACTACTAGAAGACGTTGGAAGAAATGAAAGTCTTAGCCCTCAACAAGTTTATACAAGAAAATATCATTCAGTGATGTTAGAATCATGTACAGGGAAAGGGAAAATTGCAGAGCCATTAATCCAGTGCAATTTTGAAGATGTTAAATCTCCAAATGTTCCTGTAGTGACAGAGGTTTTCAAGTATGAAGAGGATGATGAGGAAATTTTGAAGAAGTTGAATGTCCCTTGGTTATTAGAAGGAACTTCTTCATTTCAAGAAGGGAAATGTATAGATTCTGAGAATGAAAATATTTGGAAAAGTGTCAAGCAGTACAAATACCAAATAGATTTTCTGCAAGAAACAAATGAAGGATTATTGATGGCAAATAAAAGATTAAGAGAAGATCTTGAGGATATTAACAACCATTATCAAGAATTGATTGTGGTTTCGAAGGAAGCATTGAAGAGGAAAAAGCAAACACAAAACTTATGTGCATAATTGAAGCAGACTATTCAAGCAGTAACTCAGCAAAATCAAGAATTATCAAAGAGAGTTGAAGACCTAGAAGTTGAGTAGTAGAGAACCAGAAGGAAGACTCAAGCTTTAGAGGGAATAACACTTTTGGCTGAAGCTGCCAAAGATCTTTAAAAAGGCTATTGATGACAGGTGTCTTTTAGTTAACTTTTGTAAAGATATTAGTTTGTTTTCACCTTACTAGTGTTTCGATAGTCTGACCTAGAAGGTAGTTATTTAGTTAGATAACTGTTTTCTGGATGTAACCAAGATAAAAGTAAGAAGTTAGAATGAGTCAGGGTTCGAATTTTTGTACCAGGGGAGGCTTTCAAGCTACTATATACAGAGCTAAGTTCATAAACTCTTATGTATTTTTGATAACTGATTATGACATATATGCAAGGTATAATCCCATTTTACTCGATTTTGCTGGTTTTATTTTTGGTTTGTGTAATCACTCAGTTGATAGATTCAGTTATTGTTTGAGGTTATTATTCATAAAATGCTTGTGAACTGTGGATGAAACTCAGTATTGTGCTTATATTGTTTATGGTTTATATTTCATATATAATGCATCTCAGTCCATCACTGTTACATGATTTAGTGTTTGTCTTAACTTGATGAGATTTTTCCCTCTTGATAACAAATTGTAAAACCAAAACCCTAAAAACCCGTTTTACTTAGTTTTATTTTATGAGATTGTGTTGGCTTATTCTTTAGTAGCCTGAGAACAATTTCTAGCACTAACATCTTTGGTGCCGTTGTCGGGGACGAAGCTGAAGCATACTTTCCCTGGGTTATTAATCATTCAAATGGTTTTGAAAGGTGGACAAAACCAACAAATCATTAAGACTACATTTCACCAAACAGTTCACAGTGGCTACTAAGGGAGTTGGGAAAAGAGATAGACCAACTTCACCATTACACTTGGGTGTCTCAGATCCAGAGCAAATTCTGAAAGAAGCTAGGAAAATTAAGAAGTCACAATCATCTCCATCTTTATGTAGCCCTAATCAAATTGACCTATTGTCACCCTTTTCACTTGCAAAGGAAGAAAAACAAGATTCATCATGGTTGACACCTACAATACATGTTAGAAGTTTTTAGATCTTTACTGATCCTCAGTCTTTCAAAAAAGCAAAAAACCTATCTGCTGGAAAAATTCCTTAGTTTCAGTTCAATTTCAATAAGAGCCTTTTTCAACCAAGTACCAGTTTAGTAAATAAGTCTTTGCCTGCAGTAAACCCTAGTAGTTTAACAATGGCAGCTTAACAACCTCCATTAGATATGATGGATAGGATGGTGGCAGCTAGGTATGCTCCATTAGTTCTTTCTCAGCCCTTAAATGCTCTCCCTGGTGGGGATTATCAGAGATATTTACCAAGGTTCAATGGGTAGGGTGAGACAACAGTCGAGGAACACTTGGATGCATTTCTCAGCTATGCAGATAAGCAAAACATTGAGGCAAAGGATGTGTGGATGAGAATGTTCATACATATTTTGGATGGAGAGGTTAGAAGGTGGTTTAGGGAACTACCAACAAATTCAATTACTTTAATTGAGGAACTTCATGATGTCTTCATGGGGTAGTGGGGTGATACCAAAGACCATACATACTATATTACAAAGTTTGGAGCCCTAAGAAGGAAGAAAGATGAAACTATAGCCGACTTTTCTAAGAGGTTTAACAAAATGTATGTTAGAATTCCTGTAGAAATCAAGCACCCTGAAACCTCAGCAAAACTCACCTATGCCAATGTCTTTGATCATGAGTTTTCTTTACATTTGAGAGAAAGAAGACATGTTAGTCTATTAAACATGCAAAAATCAGCATTAGAAGTAGAATCCAATAAACTAGCTTCTAATAGACTAAAAGTAAATTCAGATCAACAAGTTTATGACAGAAAAGGTAAAAATGAGGTTGCTCCTGTAGTTTCAACATCACAATCAGCTGATAGTAAAATTGATGAAATGGCAAAATTAGTAAAAATCATAACAACAAAATTAAACAAATTGGAATTAGAGAAGAATTCTAATAGGCCTTCTCAGGAAGGGGACAGAAACCCTAATAATCCTAATAAGTTCAGAAGATAGTTTGCACCTCGGTTTATTCCTAGAGAGAGAAGGAATAATGATATACAAAGAGAAAGAAGAGAAGTTGAAGACCAAAGGGTGCCACCCCCACTTCAAAACAATGTCACTGATGAAGGAGAAGAAACTGAAGAGGGACAATTTGAAGATACAAATCCACATATAAACCTTTTAGGGGACTTGTTGATTGAAGATTTTGTGACTGAGGAAGAGTTTCTAAATTCTGAATATTATGATGTAAATGTTTTTCAGATAGAATATGATTTAAACCTTGAAGTAACAACTGATATATATTAGTCTGAGCCTAATAAGACACTAAATATGAGGTTAGGACCAAAACAGGTGGTTCAAAACCCTAGAAAGAAGGCAGTCCTTCCTCCCAAACAACTATCCAGTCCAGCACTAGAGAAAAGATAGAATCAGGATAATCCAGTGAATCCTATTGAAGTTGAAGAAGTGAATAAGAACATGCAGAATTTTGATTTTGAGAATGAATTGTGAAAAGTTAAAATTGCAATGCCTTTTACTGAATTGATAAAAAATCCTTGTTATAAGAATCCAATTTTAAAAATGATGGGTTCAACAGCCAGTCAAGTACCCTCAGACATAGTAAATTTACAGGAAGAGAATCCTAAATTTTTTATTGGATTTGCTTTTGCAGAGAAAAATGAAAATGATGCAAGTTCATCTCCACCTTTTTATATCGCATTAACCATTCATGCTCAAATGATTCACAATTGCCTTTTGGATTCAAGTGCATCTCACAATTTAATGCCAAAGGCAGTCATGGAAGCTTTGGGGTTAAGCATAACAAAACCTTATCATGACTTGTATGCTTTTGATTCTAGAGCTGTCAAGTGGTTGGGAGTAATAAAGGACATGGTGGTTAACTTAACACAACTACCAATGAAGAGTGTTATTATGGATGTAGTAGTGGCATATATCACACCTAAATTTGGAATGCTTCTTTCCAGGTCATGGGCTAAGAAAGTAGGGGGCACTTTACAGATGGACTTATCATATGCAACTATCCCTGTTTTTGGAGGTTAGAATAGGAGGTTGTATAGAGAGTTGCAATTTTCTTACATTGTTACTGATGACAGGAATCCAATGAATCATCCATTATATGCCGTTGAAAAGGACTTGGGATCATGTATGTTGCATTTCAGTGATGATAATACTAGTGGCATATTGCAGGTTGAAAAAGAAATACTGGTCAAGCATTCTGTAGAACATAAATAAGAATTGTGGAAAATGTATTTTGATGGCTCCTCATCGAAGGAGGGAGCAGGAGCAGGTATTCTGTTGATTTCTCCTAGTGGTGAATCACTAATTTTGATGTACAAATTGGAGTTTGTAACCAAGAACAATACAACATAGTATGAGGCATTGTTGTTGGGTTTAAATGTTGCAAAATACCCGGGCATTCAACAAATCTCTGTTTATGGTGACTCCAAGTTGGTTGTTCAGTAGGTGGGGAACAACTATCAAGTAAAGAAAGATTTGTTGAAAGTGTACAGGAATGAAGTTTGAGATATGATAGATAATTTCTTTGTGGCATTCAATATTTCCTATATTTATAGAGATCATAACCAAACTACCGATTCACTTGCTCTAGCAGCTACGCATTTCAAGATTCCTAAGACAACTCAGCTAAATTATCCTATAGAAGTCAGGTACAAACCTTTAGTTCCTGATAACATCAAGCAATGGAGGGTTTTTGAGGATGATTTAGAGATTAAACGATTTTTAGAGCTGACTGGTGAATTCTCTTATTCTTTAATTGATCAAGAGCAGGATGATGGGACTGAAGATACTGAGAGGTTTGCAGAAAATGAAATTGCTGGTCATAAAATCATTGAGCTGAAAAGTAATTTTATTCCCTAGGGTTTGGTACCCCTTGAGAGGATTTTTTCGAAGGATGACACCCCATTAAAAACAGCTATGCAGTCTTCAGAGGAATATGTAATGGATCGTAACATTGACCCAAAGGAGCATCCCATGATAGTGAAGATTTCAAAGGCACTTTCAATGGAGCAAAGAGAAAGGTACATTAAACTGTTGAAAGAATATGCTGATATTTTTGCTTGGTCATACGAAGATCTAAAAACTTATGATACAAGTATTATTCAGCATAAAGTTCCTTTGAAGCCTAATGTAAAGCCATTTAGACAGAAGCTAAGGAGAATCAATCCTGCCTTATTCCCTGTCATAGAAAAGGAGGTTAAAAAATTATTGGATGCTAAAATCATTATTCCTCTTCGATATTCTTCATGGGTAGCGAACTTAGTTCCTGTCAAAAAAAATAATGGAGAAATAAGGTTGTGTGTAGACTTCCGTAATCTGAATAGGTCTTCATTAAAGGATAATTACCCATTACCAAAAATTGATCAAATCTTGCAGAAGGTGGTGGGTGATCAAAGGATTTCAATGGTGGATGGTTTTTCTGGGTATAACCAAATTGCAATGCACCCTAATGACAGAGAAAACGCAGCCTTCACTACCCCTTGGGGTACTTTCATGTATGATAAAATGCCCTTTGGATTGATGAATGTTGGAGGTACCTTTCAAAGAGATATGGACATAGCCTTTGTTGGAGAGAAGAAGTTTGTGGTGATCTATTTGGATGACATAATAGTTTTTTCACAGTCTGATGAAGAGAATCTAAAGCATCTAAAACAAAATTTCTTCAAATGCAGAAAATATGGACTGTCCCTTAATCCAAAAAAGTCACATTTTGCTACGCAGGAGGGTAAGTTGTTAGGACATTTGGTTTCAAATGAAGGGATAAGGATAGATCCTGAAAGGGTTAAGGCCATTTTGAAGATCAGTTTGCCTAGAAGAAAAAAGAATGTGCAATCTTTTATTTGTAAAATAATTTTTCTATGTTGGTTCATACCGAATTTCGCCGAAACTATTAAACAAATAACAGCTATGTTGAAGAAAGACCAGGAAGTGAAATGGACAGCAGAGGCTAGGAATTCATTTGAGAAAATAAAGCTGGCTCTTACAGAAGCACTGGTGCTAGTGAGTCCTGATTTTTCAAAAGAATTTTTGACTTTTATTTTGCATCAGAGGATACATTAGCTGATGTTTTGTTACAGAAGAATAATGAGGGTCTGGAACAACCAATTGCATTTTTCAACAAGACTCTCAGGGACTCAGATTTGAAGTACAGTACATTGGAAAAGCAAGCTTATTCACAGGTAAAAGCGTTAAATTTTTTCAGAATTTATGTTTTACATTCTAAGGCCGTTGCTTATGTTCCCAATGCCGCCATTAAGGAGATATTAACTCATCCTGATAGTGAAGGTAAAAGGGGAAAATGGATTGCTAAGATAATGGAATATGATGTGGACATCAAGCCTACTAAACTAGTGAAGGGTCAAGGTCTAGCAAAATTATTGGCTGATTCAAATTGTCAAGCTTTAGGCCTTCATTTGATGGCAGAACAGCCTATACATGATCAATTGCAAGGTGAGTAGGAGAAAGAAAAGATTATGGAGTAGTATGTAGAATCTACATGGTATGCAGACATTGTACATTTCCTGTTGTATTTACAATGTCCTGAACATCTAGATAAAAAGGTAGCTAGGTCACTGAAGTTAAAAGCTTCTAAATATTGTCTGATAGAACAACAACTGTTTTGGAAAGATCTAGGAGGTATTTTCCTCAGATGTTCAAATAAGCCAGAGATTGAGGAGGTAATCTCAGAGTTCCATGAAGGTGATTGCGGGGGACATAAATACTGGAAGGCTACTGCTTATAAAATTTTGAGGTCTGGATACTATTGGCCTTCCCTGTTCTCTGATGTATACTATTGTGCCCAATGTCAAAAATTTGCCGGTAAGCAAAAGTTAGTGTCTTTACCATTGAAGCCTATTGCAGTGAATGCTACTTTTCAACAATGGGGCATAGAATTTATAGGTGAGATAAATCCTTCTTCTTCAGGGTAGCATAAATGGATATTGACAGCTACATATTTTTTCACCAATGGGTGGAGGCAATTCCTCCAAGAAATGCAATAGACAAGGTGATAATTAGCTTTATTCAGGAAAATACTCTTAGCAGATTTGGATGTCCCAAGAAGTTATTGACTGATAATGCTAAAGCTTTTAAGTCAAAAGCTTTGGTCTCATTTTGTGAAGAAAATGGGATTGTTCTGAAACACTCAACACCTTATTACCCTCAGGGAAATGGGTTGGCTGAATCCACCAATAAAAGTATCATTCAGAGCATCAAGAAGTTGTTGAGTTAGAATAAGAGGTCATGGGACTCAATGCTGAAATATGCACCGTGGGCTGACATGATAACAATTAAAAAGGAAATTGGGACTTCTCCTTTTCAACTGGTATATGGCACTGATGTGGTGTTTCCAGTTCAGCTTGATGTTCCAGTAATGAAATTTCTTCAAGATAGTCAAGAGGAACCTAGTGATATTCAAAGGAGAGTTTATGCATTAATTGAATAACAACAGAATCGTGAATGAGTGGAAGAAAAGGATCAACTATACAGAAGGGAAATCAAAGAAAGGTTTGATAGGAAAATTAAAGAAAACACATTTTTCAATGGATATATGGTATTAAGATGGGATGCGAGAAAGGAACAGAAGGGTAAACATGGTAAGTTTGATAATCTATGGTTTGGTCCTTTCATAGTGTCAAAATTTTTGGAGAATAATACTTTTTATTTTACAGACTTTGGATGGTGAGGAGTTGTCTAATCCAGTCAATGGACGATTCCTCAAGCATATTTATAGTCTTTGAAGGAAAGAGATTTGAATTTCATTGTATATACCGGTGTGTGAAGGATTGAATAAAGACTCCATAGCCCAATGGATATTTTGCAAAATAGTAGATAGGTTTAGTTAAATGACAGAAGGCACCGATCTACAGGTTCTTGAAGCCTCACAAGGAGGAATTCATCCCGCAGCAGGAGCCATATGTTATAGCTAGATTTTGTTTTCTGTTTTAGACTATATGCTTATTTTCAAAACATGGTTTTTCTTATTGCTTTAAGATTGAGAGGTTGGTTTTTGAAGTATTTTGATAGCAAGCTTATTTTTATTTTTGATTTTATAAGTTTTCTTTTTAAATTTACTTTACTTAGTTGTTTTCATAGTTTTAATGGGCTTATTAGGTGTATGTATTTCAGAAAGGTTGGAAAGAGATATCATAAGGGTTAATCAAAGTTTGATTACACAATTTAACCTTTTTTTTAAAGCCTTTTGTCAAAACACATTAATCAGAGATTCCTGTAGCGTAAAGGCAGAAATCATGAACTAGAGAACTACAAGAAAGTTGTGGCCTTCAAAAAATTGTAAGTTTGCTTGTGAGTTTTAAAATTTGCAAATGAGGGGAGTTTTTCCACATGTGTAAAGGAAAATGATATGTGTTTAAGCCTTACTAATCATTTTGACAGGTGTTTGAGTTAATACAAGAATGAGTCAGACGAGTTGCAGCTGTCCAGAATGTGGGAAATAGAGATCCTTTAAATAGTAATGATGGTGCACGATGGGAGTAATTCGATGTTAGTTACAAATTTATTGAATGTATGAAAGATTACAGAGACTGCGCTGATACCTGGCAGTTCGTGGTTGCAAGAGATTGTGAGGAAGGCAGTTAGAGGTTTAGTGTTTGCAGAGTAATTGACTGGCGCAGTCGTGGCAGCTAAAGACAGAGCTATGGAGGTTACTGGACACCTGGGAAGACAAGATAGCATATTTTAACAACTAAAACCATTATTACGACAGGTATGCAAATGATTGCTGACATCATTAGGCTTGCATTAACAGAGGAGTAGTTATGGGTGTTGATTAAGAAGTGCAAGTTTAGGAACCCGATTTTTGCTCAATTGTTAGTCTATTATGTCAGTGGAATTGTTTTGAAATACTTATCATTTTTTTGAGAAAAAATTCATATCAAGGGTTCTATTTTTCTCAGCTTCTGGTTTACTGTTGAAGTAACATACTTTCAAATAGTTTTAACTATTTTCTGAAGGAGAAACAGTTAAGGTTCAATACAGAAAATGATGAGAAGCAGGAAGATAAATAGGGTTGAGCCTTCAGACATGACATGGGCTAAAACTTTCCCTGAGTGTGCAAAATTGTTTCAAGAAGCAGGCTGGTTTCAATATTTTGAGAAAATTGATGGTTATCATTTAGAGTTTTCATATGAATTCACTCATGGATTAGAGAAAGACACAGTCTTGTTTAATACCCTAAAAATTGAATTGAATAGAGAGTTAATAGCAGAAGCTACAAGCATTGCTGATGATGGTGAGTTTTGGTTCAAGAAAGTGCCTTTTGCTTTTAATTCAGAGAATTTCCTGCTACCCAATGTTGTAGCAGATTGGGGTAAGGGGGTTCATATACAGAAGTTCAAGCCTGAATGGAGAGAGAAAATTAAGATTTTGTAGACTTATATAACCTGTGAGGGAAGATATGCCTCTGTTTTTAAATATCACATCAGGTTTTTACAACACTTAAATCAGGAGTCAAAGATGCATCTCCTCTTCTTATTCCTTAAAAGTTTGGAGAGAATGTCAAGCAGAGTAAGGGAGCATTAGGATCACACTAAGTTGAGGTTAAACATAAAAAACTTTTAAATCCCAAGCTAGCTTAAGAAAATATTACAATATCAGAAGACTCCTCTTCTAAAGAGGATTTTGAAGAGGATGAAAGTTTGAATGCTAAAAAAGTCAAGAGTAAGAAACAAGATTCTTTGAATGTTGATTCATCTCCAGTAGAAAATAAATTTCCAGAACAACTAGAAGATATTGGAAGAAAGGAAAGTCTTAGCCCTTAGCAAGTTTATATTAGGAAATATCATTCAGTGATGTTAGAATCATGTACATGGAAAGGGAAAATTGCAGAGCCATCAATCCAGTGCAATTTTGAAGATGTTAAATCTCCAAATGTTCCTGTAGTGACAGAGGTTTTCAAGTATGAAGAGGATGATGAGGAAATTTTTAAGAATTTGAATGTCCCTTGGTTATCAGAAGGAACTTCTTCATTCCAAGAAGGGAAATGCATAGATTCTGAGAATGAAAATCTTCGAAAAAGTGTTAAGCAGTACGAATACCAAATAGATTTTCTGCAAGAAACAAATGAAGGATTAGTAATGGAAAATAAAAGATTAATAGGATATATTGAGGAGATTAACAGCCATTATCAAGAATTGATTGTGGTTTCGAAGGAAGCATTGAAGAGGAAAAGGCATACACAAAACTTATGTGCAAAACTGAAGCAGACTATTCAAGAAGTAACTCAGCAAAATCAAGAATTATTAAAGAGAATTAAAGACCTAGAAGCTGAGCAGGAAAGTAACAGAAGGAAGACTCAAGCTTTAGAGGGAATAACACTTTTGGCTGAAGCTACAAAAGATCTTTAAAAAGGCTATTGATGACAGGTGTCTTTTAGTTAACTTTTGTAAAGATATTAGTTTGTTTTTACCTTACTAGTGTTTCAATAGTCTGACCTAGAAGGTAGTTATTTAGTTAGATAACTGTTTTGTGGATGTAACCAAGATAAAAGTAAGAAGTTAGAATGAGTCAAGGTTCAAATTTTTGTACGAGGGGAGGATTTCAAGTTACTGTATACATAGCTAAGTTAAAAAAATATTATGTATTTTTGATAACTAATTATGACATTTATGCAAGCTATAAACCCATTTTACTCGATTTTGCTGGTTTTATTTCTGGTTTGTGTAATCACTCAGTTGACAGATTCATTTCTTGTTTGAGGTTATTATTCATGAAATGCTTGTGAAATGTGGATGAAACTCAGTATTGTGCTTATATTGTTTATGGTTTATATTTTATATATAATGCATCTCATTCCATCATTGTTACATGATTTAGTGTTTGTCTTAGCTTGATGAGATTTTTCCCTCTTGATAACAAATTGTAAAACCAAAACCCTAAAAACCCATTTTACTTAGTTTTATTTTATGAGATTGTGTTGGCTTGTTCTTTAGTAGTTTGAGAACAATTTCTGGCACTAACACAGAGTGCGTCACACCTAGATAGACTTCTCTGGACAAAATCTAGAGGGAGAAGTGCTACGATTCTAGGAATTATTTGGAAACTCAGCTACTTCCAGTGCAAGCATGGAGGTATCAGAGGTTTAAATTTTAGATTTAATAAGGATTTGATACCATGTTAAATTTGAGAACCATTCATTTACAGGTTATAATGACAGCTATTAGAAAGGAATTATGTAGTGGAATAATCAAAATGAATGTATGCTGAGCAAAGAATTCATGGCACAAATTTCAAATTAATAAGACAAGAAATGCTTAAATAATCACAACATTAATCTTCATTCATTAATCAGTAATACAATGGTAGTATAATAAATAGAATTCAAATACTATTGATAGGATTCGAATCTACCAACTCTAACTGACTATTTAGCTAACTCAGTGTGGAAAAATCATAGTTGGAGCTCACTACTCTAACTATGGATGTTTAAATAAGTCTACAATCAGTTAGCTGTTGATCTAGGTGGAAAAAAGGTGCCACTTTCCCTGCATGCATGCAAAACTGGCTCTAGGATAACTAATAGTGATCTAACTGAAAGTAATTGGAGGATAACTCAGCATAATTGCTTACCTACCACAACCAAATGATGGAGGTTGTTGGTGGCGCTCAGAGTGGAATCCTATAATGTAGGGATTTGTCCCAGAGGCACATAAATCATTGCATGAAGATGCATTAAGTGTAAGATAACCTCTAGGCATGTCCCCCATACTCCAGTACATTGATAATAACTTCCTAAGTTAGGAAAAATGACCAAATAGACTATATTGGAAAAACGAGGTTTAATTAATCCTAACATTTACAATGGAGGTTGTACCTCAAGGTCTATACACAATAATGACATACAAAAATGAGGTAAACACATCTATGATGGGGGTACGGCAACATACAAGGATAATAAACATCAGAATATCTTCCGAAGTTACAAATACATCAACAACTGGGAAGGTATGTGTTTTCTTATGCTAGTATCTTGTGCTTTGATTAGTATATGCAATCCGATTTAAGGAAATCAGATATAGGGTAGCCATATGGCCTTATATGGCTGTCACATATCAGGTTATCCTATGGGTTTTAAGTCCAATCTATGCATACAAAATAGATAAAATTTATCATGTTTATGATCCAACTTTTGGTGCAATTATTATTGAATGAATTGAGATTATTTGTATCATGTTTTGTTTAAATTTTATCATTATTTTGGGATTGTTATAGACTGTCATGTGTATGTAGGTGGAATCCCCATATCAAGTCCTTTATTGGGGTTTGTATATTGTAGTTAATTTCAAAACTATTACATGAAACTAAATGATAAATGATAGTTGAGTTTAAGATGAACCAATTAAACTAGCTAACCAAGAAATCTAAACTTAAATACCAAATGACCAAACACCTTTGAATAAACACATATGAACATATCCATTGTGTTGAGATCAGAATTCAACACTCTTTCCCTCAAAGATATCCAATGCACCCTTCTATACCCGTGACCTAGGTTGGGTGTGTTACATTGGAGCGACGATTATTTACTATGCTTGGTTTTCTTTGAAGCACAAATCTCAACAATGGTAGGAGTGGTATAACTATGAGTAGATTAAGTGTCAATCAAAATAGAAATAGGTTTCTTAGCAATATTACCTTCAACCTCAACCACATTTGATTGATGGTATTCTTGGTGATTCTCTAGTGCAACATAAATTATAGGGATGGTCTTTGCCACTTGATCCATAATTTTAGCTTCTTGGATGTTGTGAACTTACTTTGCACTCCCATTTCGATGTGAAAAGTTTATAATCAAGTGGAATTGTCCACATTCGCAATATTTAAGTGACTCCCTTGGCTCTCTTGTCTTGTCTCCCATCATCCCAGCTAGCTTTGTCATGCCTTGTGGTGGATGCCCTTACTAATTTCTGAAATAAGGAGGCTTTAACCCCTTCATCCTTTGGTAAAACTTCTCATTTTTCTTGTTCTCTCATTCCTTATGGAAGTTTGTCTTTCTCTTGACTTGATTATAACAATACTTGGCCTTCCTTAAGGTCTCATCTATAGTTTGAGGTTCATCAAATTCAATTCTGTCTTTGTTGGACTGAGAAAATCCACTTAGAAAACATCAAATTTTCACTTTACCATCCTGGATATACTTGACATATCTCAACAAATACAATAATATATTTGTATATTCCTCCATAGTCATTTGGCCCAATTTCAACTCATAGAATTCTTTAATTTTGTCATCATAGTACCTATTAAAGAGGTACTTTTACTTGAAGTACTTCTTGAACTTCTTCTACACAATATTCCTTTCATTGATATTATTCTCTCTCCTAATGTGATCCCACCATATAGATTCTCTTCCATTTGGATTGAATGTGTCCACTCTTGCTTTGATGTTCCCTGAGTGGTCTTGAACTTAGAAATACTTCTTCATCCCAAAAAGCCAAGCCTCAACTTCTTGATTAGATTTTACCTCACCATCATATGTAGGAGGTTTGGATATTGATCCTTCAATGGAATTATTAGATTCATATGACTCACTAGAAGAGATTTCTGGAGTATATGCCATGTCTCTATAAATGCTTCTTGAACTATGGCACCTCTTGTGAGAATGCCTCTTTGATCTACTCCCACTCTTTTCCTAATTTTTTGAGTGATGTTTAGATTGAATCTTGTTATGAATTATTGTTGAAATTTCAAGCATAGATACATTCAACTGATTCTGTTCTTCTTGAGCTCTAATCATCCTCTCATTGTCAGCTCTACAACTATGTATTTCTACCCTTAAAGCTCCTTGTAGTTTTTGCTATTCTCTGAGAGTCACTTGGTTTCTTCTATTGTTGGATTCTATCTCTGCAATTTCAATTTGTATATTATTTCCCATAAAATATGTCTCAGCCTCATAAGGATCACGTGCACCATCCACAATGATGATCTTCTCGACCCAACCAAGACCAAAGATTTCCAAACTACACTATACTAAATGTTGAACCTTAATTGTCTCAAATATCATCATGAATCTGCAGAAGTATTCATATAAACACATTTTTTTAGATTTATTACATCCTCATAAAATAAAAGATCAGTTTTCATGTATTTATGGAAAATACCCATATTAATAATGTTTTTGTCAAATTATGGTTATAGGAAGTTTTCTGGTGAAATTATAGAAGCATCTAAATCACCACTTTAGAATGTAACTTTACACAATTGTTCCCCTTTGGATAATCTTTCCAATGACTATAAGTATTCCCAATTCCAATTTCATAGAAAAACTTTACAGTACTTCAAAATTGTCAATATTGCCTAATTTATGCACTTTTCCTGTAGGTTCATTTAATTCCAGAGGCCAACTTTAGATACCTGTATAAGATCATTTGATGGAGAACTATAAAGACCTCACTATACAAATAATATGTATGACCAATATTATTTAGCTATTTTCAGTTCTATGATATGATGCTCTAGTCACCTTCTATAATTATGAAAAGTGACTACTTTTGTCTTTTTCCACTAAATTCTCAAGACTTATAAATGTTTGGCATTTCTATAACACCCCCTCATAATCCACAATTTGCCCAATTTTTATACTTTTCTATTAGCTGCAGTTAAGCTCCAGAACTGAATTTATATATTTAAAAAAATAATAATGGGTGTCAAGGGGGCTTTCCCCCTTACGACCTCCACCGCTGCAAGGCGGGTTGAGGATAGCATCCTCATTTTGTTTTATGGTAAATATTTTAATTTCATGAAATTTGGAGCATAATATTTGTGTCATTTTTGTTAATGTGGCAAGGTGTTGATGTGTCCTAACACATTCATGCTGATGTGTCAGACGACCTTGTGATATGACCATGTCACCTTCCACCAACTCCCAAGTCATTACATCGCATCACCTTAGGTGTCTATGGTTTCCCATTACTATAAGTGGGTTGAGGATAACATCCTCCATCACTGCAAGGCGTGTTGAGGATAGCATCCTTGTTTTGTTTTTTGGTAAATATTTTAATTTCATGCAATTTGGAGCATAATATTTGTGTTATTTTTGTTAATGTGGAAAGGTGTTGATGTGTCCTAACACATTCATACTGATGTGTCAGGTGACCTTGTGATACGACCATGTCACCTTCCACCAACTCCCAAGTCATTACATCGCATCACCTTAGGCGTCTATGGTTTCCCATTACTAGAAGTGGGAATGGATATTTGAAAAAGAGAGTTTGTAAAGTTTCTTAGGGAGTCATTTCCAATAAAAAGGTGACACATGGTCAGACAGTTTATGCCTGATAGCTTGTCCTCCTACTATTAATTGTCATGCAAGTTTCCACTACTTATCAATTGTAACTATTGATATTCTCTGATGCCCAACACCCATATCTCCATTTGCCTCCGCACTCCATCACATGTATCCAACCATGCATGAGCCCAATGTGGCGATTCCATGTCACACCTACAACTCATGTGGATCCTCGACATCATGCCTTCCAACCAAGTGGATCTCCACGCCACCCGTCCACATGGCATAGGTGGGACCACTTAACAATTACCAAATTTTTAAAATTTCAAAATCATATGAAACTATATTTTGGAAATAAGGGGATTATTCATCGTGTAATACAATAGTACATTTCCATTACTAAATCTGCAAATTTCAAAATTTCCCTCAACCAATCTACCTCTACTGCTAGTAGCCCCCAAATCTACCCCACGACTTTGTTAGAATTCCATCTAATGATTAAAACCACAATTTTTCATAGGATTTTTTCATCTGCAACTCATATTTTTGCATGTAAGTGTACATTCTATGCCATACAACTCTAGTGTTACAACTAGAGTCTTTGATACTACTTGGTAACGTCCCCTTCACTCAATCCGACCAATGGGAGCGAACATTAACTAAATTATGGGCTTTTAAATTTCACCCCATAACCATAATTGCAGATTCATAACATTTAAATTATGTGTGCATATGCATAAATGAAAACACATAGAATAAATAAGCTCAATCCACACACACATAACATGCATATACGAGCATAAACATCACAAGCATTGAATATAGACATTGCACATTCATATACAATAGAATATTTATCGTTAACAAAGAATATCATAGAAACTAGTTGTGTAAGAGCGATTTTACACCCAACAATAGGCACTTTGTCTATCATATACTCTTTCTGTTGAGATACCACCCTAAGTTGGGCTATGAGGCCACCAAGGTGAAGGAAACACCTACATGCTTCTTTCTCTCATCCCACAACCCATGTTGCTCTCTATGCTTTTCCAAATGCTCATCTAGATATCTACAAATATCTCACTTAGCCATCACAACCATGGCACTCCCCCCAACAACCCCACATAACACAAGGAAGGCATTTCCCTTCACTAATCTATATTTCCCTTAGGAAATCCAACCCTAATTACAATGATTACTAGTTTGTGCAGTAAGAGTCCAGTATGTTGTATCTTGTTGGAGAACCTCTTGTAGCATAAATTTTGGGTTCTCAAGCATACATGAGTAGAAAAAATCAATGGTTTAGGGTTCCTATATTTTCCAACCCTTATGCTCACCTACAACCATCTATTTTCCCTTTGAATTTGTAACTTTTTCTCTAAATTCGAATTTTTGGGTTCTATATAGTCTGGTAATGGTCACAAACAACAATAGGAAGATCTACATAGTGTAGAAATCCACATAAGAGAACGATAGAATGAGTGTTAAATCCAAGGGATATGAGATGATGGTGAAAAGACAACTGACATCTCTTATAACCATATAAGAAAAGGACTTTTGATAGGTGACAAAAATTGTCACAACCCCCATGCTTCAATAACTACATGAAGTGATTTTTCCCTCCAACCTCAAACATGCATTCAATGATTGTATTTAACAATTAAGATGAAGTAATTGGCTCATTTAAGGCACATGGCAGAATTTTACTAGCCATTTGAATCTATTCTAGCTTGGGGTTTTTCCTAGAGTCTAACATTATCCCCCCTATGTGTGGAATTTTAGTTGCTCTGGAAACTAAATTGGGGTCCAAATGAACCCTCTTCCCAAAAATTTGCAATTCCATGGCCCCATGATCATAATTATGGATGACATCATCTATCTCCTCATTTTAGAAATTGAATTGTCCAAAAATAAATTGATGCACTCCTTCTCTTAAAATGATATTTAACGTACATGTTGGCCACATGTTTGTATCACACCCGACATCAATGCACTCTTGGAATTTTTTCACTGTGAACCTTTCAACCTGGGAACCCCTTGCTTCTATAGTTGCCCCTATTCAACTGCTCCCATGGTGTAAGATGCCCCTATTTCAACTGCTACCATTGTACAAGATGCCATGTTTCAACTGTTTCCATGGCACATGACGCCCCTATTTCAATTGTTTCCACAATACAAGACACCCCTATTTCAATTGCGATAGTGGTTGTCTTGGTTTTGAATTGAAACCGTGGAAAACAAGCTTGGTTCCCTACAAATATGAATTTCTGTCCAGTTACCCAAGCCCTATTTTAGCTATGCACGCTCATCAATGCACACAAATGAGGTTTATGTTAATTGATTTCGGGTAAATTGGTTCATGAAGTCAATGCGATGATACATTCCCTATATCATATATAGTAAATATTTTTTATAAAATACATAAGCTTATCCAATGAATAATAAATTTTATGAAGTGAATAAGTTTTTTATATGATATTTTACCTTTAATACCAACACAAAACTAAAGGTGATGTTTTTTAACATTCAAATTTGGTGTTGTAGAAGATTTATTTTTTGATTTTTGGCTTCATTCCACCTAGAATCAACCTAGAATAAACCCGAAATTAAGAGAATTACTGCATATGAACCTTGAGGATAAGTTTGGTGATTGGTTCTTATTCAAGGAATATACACTGATGGGTAGTCAACACAATTTTTTTTCCATTTTTATCATTTTCCACCTTTTCATATTTCCATATTTTCATTTTCAGCCAAAAAATTTGTTGTTTGTGAAAACAAAAAATATGGCCTACTTTTTTACATTACTTAGAAAAGTCCAAGAGATCTTCCAAACATGGACACATAAGCCAATAAGATAATCCTACCTTTGAAAGAGTGTCAACCATTAAATTATATTGCCCGTAAATATGATGGAATGAGACATAGTCAAAGAGTTTTTAATGTCTTTTACATGTCAGGAAAGGTTCCATATTTATGAACCTGGTTATCTCCATTCATCCACCTGTTGACTAAATTCTCAACAAATGCTTAGTACATCATATGTTTCTTTTTTCTCCATTTTGCATACAATGTTGCTCTATGATCATCTTGCACTTTTCTCTTTTTGCTTGTCCCTTAATTGGTTTAACAACACTGATTTTTATATGATTATTAGCTTCCATAATTTTGAAGCCAACAACTATCCCTTGAATTTTTTGTTTTTCACCACTTTGCTTGACCCCATTTGTTGAGGATGAAACACATTTTGTTTTGATTCATAGCTTACATCATTGGCATATTAGCACTACTTGCTACATTCACTTCTTTTGTTTTACTAATCCTCCCTGTCTCACTTCTTGAGAATGAAACATTATTTTTTCTATAATTTTCAGCTTCCATCATAAGGATGCTAGCAATAGCTGTCCATTGCATTTATTGTGTTTGACTGGTATGAAATGCAACTTTTCTTGAGGATGAAACACCAAATTTTTTATTGTTAATGTCATCAAGCATCATTGGGGTATCATAAACAATCCCTTACATTTGTGTTGTTTGATCACTCTTGCGTGGCTCATTTCCCGAGATCAACAAAATGGACAAAGTCAAAGTTCAAGTAGGAGATGTACCTTCAAGAACAAATGAACTAGATTGACATAGACATAATAATAAGTATAAATTTAATGAACATAACACTCACTAGTGGAAGGAAATCCACACTGTTGTTTTTTGTTTTAACATCATTTTTTTCCTTATGCTTTCCAAAGAAATGTGATTCACGATAATCCTCTTCACCATATTTGATGATTGGCCTTGATCTTAGAATATGGTTATTGAACTGTGAGGACATATTCATAATTAGACACACACATTATGACTCCTCACAGTATAAAATGAAAAATAAACAAGATACCATTTGAAATTAGGACACACTTACTGTTGGTGTTGCAATCAATGATTTCTTAGACTGTTTTACCCAATATTCAAAGAGTTGTTTCACTTGTTGACAAGTGAAATTATGGAATTGAGATGCCAACTATGTTGTAGTTTCCTCATTCAATCAATTTCTTGCCTTCTCAAATTCAACACGGAGTTGACTTCTAATATCTGAAGGAAAAAATATTCTTTGTTTAAACTTTTGGAAAGTACCTTCTGATCTAATAAAAATCTTGAAAAATTGTTCTCTCATCTCATTTAGAAGACACATTCTGTCATGTTCAAATGTGCTTGTATTCTCCTTGGAAATTCCTCTTCCTCCTCCTTGGTTGCTATTCAAAATTTTCATTTCTTAATGCTTACACTCCATTACTTTATTCCTTAACCATCCCAAAGTAAAAGGATGAATATACCGAGTCATATCAAGAGCATGGGACCCTTGGACATGCATATAAGGAATCATGTCATCACCTGAAAAATAAGAACACAAAAAAATCCGCTCACTAGCAAGGATTCCAATCCTGCAATGACAATGGCTCAAAATGTTTATCATGAATGAAACTATACCAACATTCGAAAATAGATAATATGATGAAACTAACAAAAATTGACATACCTTTTCTCATATACATATGCATCGTCCCCTCTACACCCTAGAAGTTGCAACATGTGGAACTTTATAACACTTCCACGTCCTCACCAACTTTTTATACTTCTCTTCATTTGGAAGGCCTTCAATAACCTAGAAACAAGACATAAGTTTCAATGTATATGATTATACATTAACTTTTCTTTTTAAACTGAACAACACTAAAAACCATTCATCATTAGTCAAAACATAATAACATCATCATTTTTTAATGTTAGAAAACAAGACCGCAAAGCAATAACAATAAACAATAAATAAGATGCAAACATTAAAACACATTACAAGAGAGAAGCCAATTTAACGTGTTTCACCGAAGATGGGATACATCCACACATAAACTGTCTGTCCTTTGTTATTATACCATCCAACAAAATGAAGGGATACAACCCGCAACAATTCCTCCTCACTTTCTCAGAGTCTCTCTCTCACACAATCACAAAGATCATTTTACAATGCTACAATACAATACAATACACAATCGTATTATAATTCCTTCATTTTATAAAGGGAATACCATGGGAAAATACCACGATATGCCCAAAACCATGGGCCCATAAATCACCCATTATTGACCAAGTCATGACTATGAAATTACAACATTTTACAAGGCATTTTTTCCTAAATTTTTTCTACAGGGGCGCTGCCCCCCTTGGACCCCTTGATGACCATAGTGGGGGGAAAATCCCCCCCACACCCCCCCGCCTTCAGGTTCTGGGATCCAAAAGCATCTGAAACAATAACAACTCTAAATTAGGAAGATCAAGCTCCACAACCAACAATATCCACATGGAGACTGATCACAACAAATCCACTGCTGTTGCACTTGTTGGACTATGCTTTGAACCTTGGACCTAGAAAATTTCTCATCTTCACCTTCATGCTTGAAGGTCAACATAAATCAAGAAGGAACTTAGTTTCTCTCTGGTTACTACCTTTGTCAACATGTTTGCATGATTCTGGCTAGTATGTATCTTTTCAAACTTTATCAGTTCATCTTCCAGAACAAGTCTTATGAAATGGTAATTGAGTTGTATATGTTTAGTCTTCGAATGGAAGGAGGATTTCTTTGAAATATAAATGGAACTCTGGCTGTTACTATACAACTTGCTATTCTCCTGCTACTTACCCAATTCCTCCATGAGCCTCTGTAACCAAATCATATCTTTACTAGCCTCAATAGTAGCAGCATGCTCTACTTCCGTAGTTGAAAGAGAAACAACCTTTTGCAGTTTCATAATCCAACTTATTACTGTTCCACCCACAACAAAGACATACCCTGTGGTGCTGCTCCCGCTGTATTTATCACCTACTATATTCGCATCAACATATCCTTGTAGAACAGTGTATGAAACTCCAAAACATAATGCATGAGAAGTGGTACCTTCAAATACCTCAAAATCCATTGTACTACCCTCCAATGTTCTTTACATGGATTGTTCATATACCTACTAACAACTCCCATTTCATGTGCAATATCTGGTCTTGTGCACACCATGGCATACATTAATATACCAACTACTAATGAATAGGAAACCTTGGACATGTATTCTATCTTCCCCTATGTCTTGGGACACATCTCCTTACTTAGTTTGAAATGGCTGGCCAAAGGTGTACTAACTGGTTTTGCATGATTCATTCTAAACCTATCCAACACCTTTTCTATGTACTTACCTTGAGAGTAAATCAATTTGCGAATTTTCCTGTCTCTTGTTATTCTCATACTAAGAATTTGATTTGCAACATCCAAATCCTTCATTGCAAATGATTTAGATAGTTTCCTTTTGAGCACATTTATATCATGCATGTTAGACCTTGCAAGAAGCATGCCATCCACATATGATAACAAGGTAATATATCTTCCATTATCTAGCGTCTTGAAATAGACACAGTGGTGAGAATGACATCTGCTATAACCCTGTTCTGTCATAAACTTATCAAATTTTAAATACCACTGCCTTGGAGCTTGCTTCAGGACATAGAAGCTCTTCTTCAACTTGCAAACCAAATTCTCCTTCCCTTTGAACTCATAACCCTATGGCTTCTGCATATAAATCTCTTCCTCCAAATCCCCATGGCGAAAGGTTGTTTCTACATCTAAATGTACAAGATGCAAATGTTCTACTGCCACAAGGATTGAAATAGTCCTAATTGAAGCCATTTTAACATCAGGAGAAAATATTTCATCAAAATGTATACCTTTCTTTTGTGCAAACCCCTTTACAACAAGTCTAGCCTTGTACCACTTCTTGCCTCCTTCTTCTTCTTTCAACTTGTAAACCCATTTATTATGCAATACTCTTTTACCTACAGGTAACTCAACCAAATCCCATGTTTGGTTTCTTACCAACGAGTCCATCTCCTCATTAATGCCTTGCTCCCACTTTTGTTAGTTTCCACCTGCATTGTTTCTTCATAACATTTGGGTTCACCAGAATCAGTTATCAATAAATAATACAATGACATAGAGAATCATTCAGGGGGTCCACTTAACCTGATATATCTTCTTACACTTGTAGGAGTTCGAGGTACCTCCTGCTATTCTTGCTTTTCTAGTACCTTTGGAACTTCATTTTCATTGATTTCATCAAGTACTGTGTACTCTATGTTTTCCTTTTCCTCTTTCTATTTGTGCAATCGATCTTTGTACACAAGCTTTTCATTGAACACCACATATGTACTCATGATTTTTTGATTTCATAATCCCATAAGCGATAACCAAAATCATCAACCCCGTATCCAAAAAAGGTGCATTTCTTGGATTTAGCCTCAAGCATTGTTCTATTTTCTTTATCAATATGGACAAATGCTTCACAACCAAAAGCTATGATAAATGAGTAGTTTACCTTTTTCCTATCCATGCCTCCTTTGGAATTCCACCATCCAAAGCGCTTGAAGGCCCTCTGTTTATTAAGTAAACAACAATATCTAGAACATCATCCCAAAATTGTAAGGGAAACCCTTCATGCAATCTCATACACCTTGCACTCTCCATGATAGTCCTATTCATCCTTTTTGACACACCATTTTCTTGTGTTGTTCCTGGGATTGTATTCTCTCTGCGAATCCCATGGTATTAACATTAAATATAAAGACCCTTGATGCAGTATTCATCTCCATTATCAAATCTAAGACACTTTAATATTTTCCCTATCTCATTCTCAACCAAATCTTTCCACTTCTTAAAAGTATCAAACACATCAGTTTTCTGTCTAATGCAAAAAACCCAAGTTTTTCTAGTTCCATCATCAATAAAAGTAACATAATAAGGAGATCCAACAAGATATTGTACATGAGGAAATTCCCATACATTTGTATGCACAAGATCTAATTTTTCACTCTTCTTTTGTTTCCTAGCCCTGAGAAATCTAACTCTCTTCTGTTTTGCATAAACACAGTTCTCACAGAATTCCAAACTTATCTGCTTTAGATCTGGAAGCAATTTCCTTGAGTGGAGAATCTGCATCCCCTTCTCACGCATGTGGCCATGCCTATGTTGCCACAAAGTTGTACCTTTTTCTATGCAAGCTACAAATATATAATAATTAGTATTATGATGACATAAATACAACGTACCTATCCTATCTCCTTTCATTATTAGCAATACTCCTTTAGTGATATTCCACCGTGTTTTTCTAAACGTAGACAAACCACCACTATCTCCTAACTTCCCTATTGATATCATATTTCTTTTTATAGCAGGAATATACCTTACATATTTTAGCACCCATTCATTTCCATTATTTAACTTAATCCGTACCTTACCCATTCCAACAATTTTACATGGTTCATCATCCCCCAATAAAACATGTCAAAAATCACGCAGAACATAATCATGAAAGAATTTCTTATAGGGTGTAGCATGACATGAAGCCCATGAATCTACTACCCAATAACCACTAGTATTATCTAATGCAAGAATCAAAGCATCTTGTAACACATCACTCACTATATTACCTTCCTAATTAGTCTTCTACTTCCCATCTCCTTTCTTCTTTGGATCTCAACAGTATTTCTTCAAATGTCCTCTCTTACCACAGTTCCAACACTCTATATTTCCTAGTTTGGACTTGGATCTGCCATTTCAAGACTTGTTGCAATTACCTGTACTCCTTCCTCTCTCCCTTCATCTTCCCCTGCTCTCCATGGTCAACACATTACTTGATGTGCCACCTGTGATTTTTCTTCGCATTTCCTCGCTAATAATAACATCAACAACATCATCAAATTTAAGAGTGTTTGAACCAAAGATAGAGTTACTTACATCCGTGACCAAGCCATTCCAACTTTCTGGAAATGGGCACACGATTAGAAGAGCCCTAACCTCATCATCTAAGTTCACTCCTACATAACTTAGTTGATTAGTAACCCTATTAAATTGATTTAAATGGTCAGCAACATATCCACCTTCTAACATCTTCATATTTAAATATTGAAATATTTAAATCCATCGACGAAGCCTGAAGCAATCGAATTGTTCCCAATAACCTACTGTAAAGAACCGCCCAATATTTGTCCTTCATAGTCGTCGACTGTTTTTTTTTTCTCCCAATGATATGAACAAATCCTTCTGGTATAGATAGTCCTCCATTTGCATCTTCCATAACTGGTAGTTTTGGTCATTAAATTTCTCAACCCTAAACTTTCCTTATCCTGCCATTGCTCCCACTCGAACCAAGAACCCTTCTGTTGCACTTGCAACTATTTCCCAAAAAATTTAAAATTTTGGACCCTCCAAATTTTGTCTTGCTTGGATTTGTTTTGAATTGCTGAACTATGTTGTTTTCTAATACAAATTTGGATCTTGAGGTTGAGTTGGGGTAAATTGTTTGACATTTTTGGAAGTTTGAATGAATATCTTTTGTTTGAATTGAACTTGAAGTTTTGTCTTTTCGCTGTCGGAAGTCTTTTGAATGATGAATCAGGGTCGTAGTTCTCTATGCAGCCACCGTTGCAGAAGCTAAATAATGAGTGACCCGATTTAAAGCCTTGTTTTTTTGTTGATGGTTTATCTCTTTCACTTATTCTTTTCACTTTTTGACTTTCGGCGATGTTTGCTTATCACTGCCGAAGCATTAGTTTTCTAGGTTGCCGTCGTTCCGGAGGGCAGATGGCAAATTTTCTGACGGTTTAGTTCTTACCCTCGCTGATTCCGTGGTTTATTGATTTTCATTATTTTGGTTTTCTCTTCGCTATCGAAATGTTTCATGACTTTGATCGAAAGCTGTAGTTTGATTACTTTCTGCCATTGCGGCTCCTGAGTGAACTAAACATCCGCCATATAGCTTTTCCGCTCGCCGATGGTTTGTTATGGTTTTTGCCGATATGTTTTATTTGCCACAGATCCCTTAGCTTGATTATTTTCCATCGTTGCAGCCCCTTAGCGAATTAACCATCCGATGCTATAGTAGTTTCGATGTCTGATGCTACAGTTTCTAGTGTTTATTTCGCTGGCATTTTATTTGGCAGCGAAGCCCGTACTCTGTCCGTTGCCCACCGTTGCGACTTCTCATCAAATTAATCACCCAATCCCTAGTTAGTCCACTTGCCGATGAAGTTTTTCTCATCGACATTTTTTCATCGAAGTCTATATATAGGACGGGGTTTTTATTTTATTCTTACCCTTGTGAATTTGTGTCTGCCTCCGTCCTCGTTGTTGAATTGTGCATCCGTGCCTAGCTGTCAGGATTTCATGCATTTGGGGTGCTGTCGTGGAAGTGTTGGACCATCCCATCGACTGCAACCTCATTGCCAGGTAGGACAACCATGGTTTCTCTTTCCTTTTGATTGTATTTGGTCATTTTGGGAACTAGGGTCTTTCCCTAGTTGGGTTTTCCCACCGTGGGTGGTTAGCCGTATAGATTGATGAATGTGTATCCTTACAGTGTGAGGTATTAGTTGGTTTCACAGTTTTGCTATGGGGGATTTTATTTTCTTGAGCTTGTTTGAACAGTTATGGAAACTTGAACCCCGTTCGAAGGTTTAGGAGGTTGGTGCAGACAAGCGTTACGCTATCTGCACCGGTTTTTGTGGAGTTACCTATGGCCGTCTGGGGAAGGGAGTTTTCAGTTTTTTTTCATCATGGGCATTTACCCTATTTTTTTGGGATGACGGAGGTTTTTATTCTCATTCATACTGGGTTTTCCACATAGGGCCTTATTTTTTTTTCTCGAAGACAAGCCTCACTGATAGGATGTTTCGTTTTGGCGAGGATTTGGAATTCATTTTCAGTTTAAACGATGCATATTTCTATCGGGGTCATGTTTAGTTGCAGACGGACTTAGCAATTTACAGACTTAGCTTGTAGAAGTTATTTTTGCTTGTTATTCTCGATTTAGCATTAATATTCTAATAAGTTTTTTTGTTGAGAATATGGAAGAGGTAAAGGTTTTATACAGTTTTTTCTTCATTCTTAGAACGCTGATTAAAAGCTCCAATAGCCTAAAAGCGTGTTTGGTCTATGACAGGGAAACTTCTTCAAAGGAGATATGTCTAAAAGGAAAAGGAAGAAGGCTCCTATTGCTGAAGGAGAGCCTGATGTGGAAATCGTTACTAAGGTAGAATATATCTATGAAGACACTAGAGCTACCACCGGGGTAGAGACTGATTACAAGTGGGGTGAGATGTATCGGATGATTTCAAATCAGAATGTGCCCGATGCTGGATTTGAGGAATTGACCATATATGCCAACATAGAGAAGTTAGCTCTTATGAAGGTAGCCACAAGACCTGAGTTGTTCCCATGCTCAGAGGTGATCAGTTGGATTATGCCTAAAGCAGATGTGACCACAATGATCTTGGCAAATACTTCCAAACAGGGCTACGCTGCATACAACCCTAATTATGTCTCACTAGCGTATCACCTACCTCCTGCTCAAGTATACTTAACTGAAGGTTAGCTAAAGGAGATAAATTTGGACCTGGTTGAAATAGTGAAGAGGATGATGATACATGGGAAGAACTTTTGAACCAGGTAATCAGGAGAGTATGATACAGCCACTCTCCGGACTCCTTACAGGTTTATAGCACTGATGCTAAATAGGGTGTTTAGGAGAGCTCATGGTAAAAGTTTCAAGTTGGGATGGATTCCCATTATTTTCTATGTGGCCACCCAGGGGGCTATATTCAACTGGGAAAACATTGTGTCCAATAGCCTCTCAGCTTGCATATCTTCATCTTTGGGAGGGGTGTCCCATAAGAAGTCTAAGTTCTATATGAGCTCCATCCTAGTAGACTGTATATTATGTAAACAACCATTTCAAGCCTTAAGATGCAATTGGGACAGGGACAAAACCCCTGTGTACACTGCATACAAACTGTTGTGGGCACACAAATATTACAACCACTATATGGAGATATGTGAACAATTTATTATGCCTTTGTACACTTTAATCTTCTTAATAGAATGCAACTGTATGTCGGAGGAGGCATTCAAAGTCATTGAGGAACATGGGAGTTATTATTTGAATAAAGAGGGGATGTACATTAGAATGTATGGTTGCTCTAGGGCACCTTCTCTACTACCTCAGTATGCCATTGATTATGTGGTACATAAAGAAGCAGTTAGGCAGGTGTATCTGGATGGTGTCGAAAGATTTTTGTTTGAACATAAGAAGGCAGCCTACCCTGCTATTCCTTTTTGGATAGGAAATTATAAGTTTGCAAATATTAAACAAGCTGTTGATTTTGTATAGGAATTGGAGCAGTTTCATTTTGGGGAAATGAGCTTCCATAGGAATGACTCCGAAAAGAAAGTTGCAGAGCATTGCAAAGAAGCCAATGTTCATTTTGAATATGCAAATTTCTGGGATAAGGATGAAGAAGTCTTTAGGAATGTAAGGAACATGATTGCATTGAAGAGAATATTTAAATAGAAGATCACCAGTGTGGGAAGTAAGGGAAAAACTGCACAAAAGAAAGCTGAAGAAGAGGAGGCCAAGAAAATGGAAGAGGATGCTAGGAGACTAGCATAGGAGGCTGAAAGTTGGCTTAAGAATGAAGAAGAAGAAAGAAAGAAAGCTGCAGAAGAAGCAACAAAGAAGGCAGAAGAAGCAGCAAAGAAGGAAGAAGAGGAAAAGAACAAGAAAGAAGAAGAAGAAAGAAAGAAGAGGGAAGATGAAGAAATAAAGAAAAAACAAAAGGAAACTGAAGGACTGAGACTGACAGGATCTAAAACAGACCAGCAAACTACTGATCCTATGGATACACAAGAAGCACAGGATTATACCGATCAGGAGCTTGCTGCAACCTCTAGCAACACCCAAGAACAGGTTGTGTTTTATGGATTGAATCTGATACCTTTTATGCAAAAGGAGGGAGAAGAGGTCCCTGATTTCAACACCATCTTTTATGACAAAGAGAAGAAGAGGATTGTTAAGAGAATTGAGAAAAAAGTTGAAATAGGAGGACAATTCGGTATGATGATTATTGATAAAGATTTGGTGCATGGGAATGATGCAGATCCACAATTGACGGCCAGGGCTGGGGTAGCATTAACTTAGGCCACTGAAGACAATGTGGATAGACTGATGACAGACCTTGAGTAATCAAGGAAAAATGCTGCTCAATTAAAGGACACTCTCAGAAAGGAGAGGGATGAAGGAAACAAGTTAAAGAGGAAGTTTAAAGATATGCATAATGAAGCAAGGGATTGAAAGATAGAATTCCAAACTCTGCAGGTAAGCAAGATAGCCTTGGAAGTCTTAGTAGAGAAGAATGAACGGGAGGCTCAGAATAGTCTAGCAGAACTACAGAAGTTACAGCTAGAATATCAAGGGTTGAAGACAGATAACAATGATCTCAAAGTATCATATGAAAGTTTGAGTGCAGAAAAGGATTAGCTGCAGAGAAAAGTTGTTGAGCTTGAAGCACAGAGGGCCACCATAGAAGAAAAGGAAAAACAATACCAAGTGCAGGTGGAAAGATTTGAAGGAAATATTGCCTCGTTAACAACACCACTGAAGGATTCCAGTGAACAACAAACTGATATCCAGCCTCTAAAGGAGCATGTACTAGCTCGACGAAGAAGAATGCACCAACTGCAGGTATCTATTGAGGAAGAAAGATGTAAAATCTTACAAATAGATAGCAGGTTGGAGGAAATTTTGGAAACTACCTCATATTTTGCAGATAGGTCTCAGGGAATTTTGGAAGTCCTGACTGGAAGGATAGTAAGGATAGAAACCAATGAAGAAATCCCTGTAGATTTAGCAGCTAAACATCAACATAGCTTAAAGTAGGATTATGACTCGTTAGAGTTTGCAATAAACACTACAGAAGAATTCAAGAAGACTGTGAAGAAAACGAGAGCAACCTGTACTGAATACTACAGAAGGGTGATGTTCACCTACAACAAATGTCAAGTGGCTACAGAACAAAGACTAAATGCATTACCGGAGCATGAGCTGTTCACAGAACTACTACAGAGGAGATACCGGGAGGATGAACAAAAGATGCAACAGGTCAAAGATTTAGATGAGCAGATCCTGAAAAATGCAGTAGCTCATTCAGTAGTCAACATCCATTTACTTTAAGATCAACTTCATTTGAGTCCAGCACGAATTGAGGTGGTTAGGAATCAGGTTGCAAAATCTGAAATAAACATTCAGTTTCTTGAACCTTCAGATTTTGAAAGCATAGCAGTAGAGGCCCAAGCATGGAAGAAGTTCATCAATGATCAAGCGAGGCCCTCTTCGTGAAAATGCTTTATTAATTTTTGTTTTGAATGTAATGTATCATATAATGTATTAGCATTCAATAATGGACAAATTTTGGAAATGGAAATGTTGGGGAAGCCCAAGAGTCACTTTGGGGCAACCCAAAAGTTTTTCCTTTTGTATAAGTATAGGAGAGTTAGTTGTAGAATATGGACTTTTTCCCATTGAGATTTGTGAGTCTGATGTAAGAAGAACTATTTCCTTTTGCATAAAGAAATTACAAGTTTCTTGTTGGAGAAAGCTTTGTGGAACTTTTCAAATGCCGTGCCATGGATGTGTTGAATGTGAACTATTTCATTTTCAGCTTTGTGTCCATGAACTGTGAGATCGTTCTAACTCTTTGAACCTATGTTCTTGTATGAATGCTCTCTAGTTGTAGACACTGAGAGGGGGGGGGGTGAATCAGTGTAGAGCCAATTTTAAACTTTCTTAGCTTGACACAGATAACTATCAAGTCATCAATCTACCAATCACATAAAAATTTCACAAACACATTATTCACATATCATAGCATTTAACTCATTAAGAACCATAACACAGAAGAACACCACATCATATAAATTTGTAATCTTTTTATATTATTTTGGTTCGGCTACAACCGTTAGGCAAAATCAGCACCTACTAATACATAGAGCACCTACTCTGCATCCAGGACCCTGCCTGGTTTTCTTAGACCCTACTAAGAAGGGTTTGAGGTATCCTAACCTCAATAGCAAGACAAGCTTGCTTTTCCATTAAGGCTTACTGTCACATTAACTCATCAATCTGTTTCTTCAATCAATTCAGCTGCTGATCATTACTGCTGATCATCTGCTCAACTCTGATCATGCTCATCTGCTCATCATCAATATTGCTCACTGTCAAGTCATCATGGTCTGCTCAACAAAATCCGCTTTGCTCATCAACCATATTGTTTGGTTCACTTGGTTGCTGGTCCTATCTTCGGCTGGTTGTATCATCAACGGGCTGTCAATACTGTTTCATCAGGCCTTGACCTTGTATACACTATCAAACCTGTCTTGATCAAACTTCAAATTGCTGTCATCATAACCCCTTCATGCATTGACTGTGTAGAATATCTGTTCAGCCATGCTAGGGCATCATCATTGGACTGTGGATGTCTGCTTTCAAACCAGGTATAAACTCAGGCTGCTTGTAAACATCAAACTCAAACTGGGTATTATCATTACTGTCTTCACATTGCCATCAAATACAGGACCACGAACAAATGCTGAGCAACTTGGACTGTCTCATCTCTTCAGCAATCTGCCCATGCCTTCAAAGGTCTGCACCTGTCAAGTCTTGGTTGAGTAAAGCCATTTTCATCTCATCACACAGTTCAACATCAGGGTCAATGTATTTGTGCACATTAAGCTGTCACACTGTAAACTGCTTGTGAAACCTAACCTTGACTTCAAGGATCAAACCAGTTCCTTTGAGTTATAATTGCCTCCAGCAAGGTGATTTGCACTGAGCAGAATATATACTAGCAATTTCTTCAAAATTTGTTACCCTTTACTATAGCATTTCCCAACATAACATAAGCATGTGCTACAATTGATCAATAATTCTATTCAAATCAAATACTTACATAGTGGGTCTTCATCATCAACGTTAGAGTATCAACTTATCAAATACCTCAAACTTAGACTGTGTAAACCCTCTGAAGCTGATCAGTTTCTGAGCTTACCGAGATCACTTGCTAACTCAAACTCAGACTGTGTAAACTCGGACTGTTAACCCAGACTGTGTAAACTTCACTGATACTATGCTTTTCCTGATGTGCCTTTGATGGAGATGCCCTTCAAATCATTGCCAAGTCAATTAACTTTGTCACACCACCAGACTAGGGCAAAAACATCAACTGCAGCTTTGGGAAATGTATTTAACATCATAGCACCCTCCAAGGCTTTATGCAGCATTGTCGAGTACACCTTATGTTCATTACCCTGGCTAAGCTTTCCTCAAATAGGAGTTGAAAATGTTGCAAAGCTCACACTACAATTCAACCTTCCAATGTCATTATATATCTGTGCCTTACTACTTTCCCTTGGACCAAATATTTAAGAATTGAGGCTTGAACATGCTTGATGTTGGAATTTGGAAATTAAAATTACTCTAACAAGCTAGCAGCCCAGCCTCCAACAGGTTACAATCACCAAACTCACTTTGTCTGTGGAAGGGCTTTAAGCCAAGCATCAACCTCGATCTGTGGACTTCCAAACCTTCCTTTGACGTGTACTCACACGTCCTCCACAAATTTATGCATAGGCAGTAATACACAGTCTGATCTTCATTCCATATATTAGATCTACACTTTCTCCTTGCAGATCTATGTGTCTAAGCAATAGATTTGTTCAATCTTTTCATACACTGTACTCAGGTAATACACAGTCCGATCTTCATTCCATATATCAGATCTACACTTTCTCCTTGCAGATATATGTGTCTAAGCAACAGATCTGTTCAGTCTTTTCATACATTGTACTCAGGTAATACATAGTCCGATCTTCATTCCATATATCAGATCTACACTTTCTCCTTGCAGATCTATGTGTCTAAGCAATAGATCTGTTCAGTCTTTTCATACATTGTACTCAGGCAATACATAGTCTGATCTTCATTCCATATATCAGATCTATCAGTTATCCTTGCACATGCTGCAATGCCAAGAGATTTCAATGTCCTTGAACAACCAATCGCAATTGCTGTCACACTTCTGTCTGTCAAACCCTCACAAAACCGAATATTCAAATCCTCGAGTTGTTTGCATTGTTCTCCTACAGCAGTAAGACCTTGATCACCTATATAGCAACCCTGTAAATCTAAGGCCTTCAAAAGCCTACAATGCTCAGCCACTGATGCTAGGCCCAAACTTGTGACTGCAGAGCACCATATTAAACTCAGCTTTTCCAGACTTTGACAACCCCGACCAAGAACATTCAGACCAAGATCTGAAAGATTTCGGGATTCCAATTCAGCTTCTTCTGTTCCATGTTTCTCTGTAGAGTGATTTCGTTTAAGTGTTCGTCTTGATGATGAAATTCCAGCAACAGTAGTTCTGTTTGGCCTCCACTATAAAATTTCCACGAAAAATCAGCCAGTAAGTAAAGAGAAAAAAATCTCAGAGCAAAAATTTCCCAAGAACTCCACTGCTGTAGCCTTCAGATCAGCGAAAATTTCCAGTGATGCTCCATGAATTTTTTCATCTTAAAAAGAGACTCAAAAGGGGTATTTATATTATTTTTCACATCCTTTTGGGGTCGACTTGTAAAATTTTTAATGGGGCTGACTTGTAAAAGTTTTATTCAGGGCCAACTTCATATTTTTAATTTGGAGCTGACATGTGTTTTTAATGGGGCCGACATAAACACTTTTATTTCTAGGCCGACAAACAAACAATTATTTCTAGGCCGACCTACTTTATAAAGAGTTCTTCAATTAATAGGTGCCATCATTCAAGATTCGAATGTAAGAGAATCCTTTTAAACTTCTGTCCATAGATGATCTATATTGACTGTTTAAAGGGCTGCTATGATGACTATAGTCCATGCCAAAACATCATGAAACTTTTGTTAGCTATCCAAACCTTACTGCTAAAGATGAATATCATATTGCTGATCTGAAAACTGCCTTATCATGCTTTTAGCTCAGTCAAGCTCATCCACTTTGTGCTGCATCTCAGCCTTATCTTGCCTATCCAGTGGCATGATTATGTTACCACATCATCATGCTACATCATACAGATTACCCACATTGCCTTCACCATTCCTTCAAGGTTCCAAGGGCTTCTTCATCAGGCAGGAGGTATCATGGGCTCCTTTAACAACTTCAGCAAGGTGATGGCATCAATGACACCTTTTGGGGCTACTGCAAGTCCATGTTGGAATCAATGACAATTTCATCAACACTAGTTTATTCTATGGAATTTCCACTATGAGTAATGAATGCCGTTCATAAACAATTAGCTATCTGGTTGTTGATATATCTTTAAATGTTCATGTGTTTCAAAAGAAGTATCAGCTATCTGTGATTTTTCTTAATGCATGCACAAAACACATTATTCGTTAATGAATGATAATTTTTCTCCCTAGGGATAGTTTATATAGTTAGTTTTAGTTTCTTGCTGTGTGTTATTTAGATGCGAGAGAGTTAAGATGAGAGGTAAGAACCTGCACATCACATTGTGACGCTCCTCGTATTCTCTATCAATCTACATTCTTAGATAGGCACTTGCATCTCATACTTAAATAAAAAAACTAAAACATATACGGTGGACTAGGCCATAACTGGTAAAAACTTTTTTATTTTGTTACTTGACCTACGGTAGCTGGACCGTAAACCGGACGGATTCCCCATACCAAATAGTAACGGGCTAGTTGGGAACGTTTACTGGGGAGAATCCCTTGCTGTTGTTTCCTATTATTTTCCAGGCCTCAACAGTTTTTGGTGCTAGAAGGAGGGCAGCCAGTGCATGGTTGGCCAAGGAAACCCATTTCCTCGAGATTATTCCACCGGTGACAGTTTTGCAAGCAGTTTGTTTCCCAATCCAATTCCTGAAGAGAAGGGTAAAGATAATCTGTATTCTGTTAATAATGAAGTAGTTAATGATTTGAGAAGACATACTAGGGCATATGTTAAGAAGATTGGAGGATTACCATTTATTCCTGTCTTGCCCAGAAGAGAATATAAGAAGAAAGATCGTCTTATATTGGAAGACGCAGTATTGGTTGGAGATTTTGAAGAACTTGTAGAGATGACCTTACAGGAAGTTGTTCAACCTCTGAATCAGTTGGGCCTAGATACACCTTACGGTTCACCTATTCATACTCCTGTTCATTCACCTCCTCATTCTCCACCAAGACTCATGGAAAATGCAAATCAACCACCCAATCGACCAAATCCACCACCTGCTTGGAAGGCTAGGTCAACTCTAAACCTAGCACCTCCTTTGCATGACTTACCTCAGGCTTTTGAGAAAATGCTGCCTAAGTTTGATCCCAGTGAAAAGATTTTAGTAGATGATCATTTGCAAAGCTTATACTTGGCTATAGAAGGAGTAAGGGCTGGAGAACATGAATATGTAGTCTGCAGATTGTTTCCACATACCCTGAAAGGAGCAGTAGCCTAATGGTATTTTGCTCTGCCTGCAAACTCAATCCCAGACTGGGACACATTTGAAAGGTTATTTAGAAATAAATATGCATCCCAGAAAACTCATGCAGCTCTAATGAAAGGGCTATGTGCTTTGAAGAAGGAAAGAAAAGAGAAAGTGTATAGTTTCACCCAAAGGTTTGTTGCTTATCTTAAGAATTTTTCTACAATTGATAAACCATCTAATAAGGTTCCGATTGAATATTATACTTCAGCTCTAGGGCCTGACTTGGCCATGTTTGCTAAGATGCAAGTTAAACCTACGTTATCAAAAACTTATGAAGAAGCTGAGAGAGTAGAAGCTGAAAAAGAGAGCATAGAAGACTATCCTGAGCAGTTGGGAGAAAAAACTTTTGGTAAGAAAGCCTTATTATTGTCTAAGCCTAAAGAGGAGCAGTCACATGACTTTGAAGGAATGTTGAAAATGATGTAGAAATTATCTAACAGAATAATAGATTTGGAAAAAGAAAAAGAAGCTCAGAAATATTATAAGCCTTACTATAAAAGGAGAGAAGACAACACTCAATCTAAACCTCCTCCACACAGTCCTGAATCAATGAACTTAATAACGGTGGGTATGGATAACTTTTGCACCTTTCATCAAGCGCCCCATTCTGAAAAAAATTGTCCTCAATGGATAAATTCAATGACATTAGTAATGAATCAACTATTGGACTCTAAACTAACAGAAGCTGATGATGAGGAGGAAAAGGGAAATAAATCCATAGATAAACAAGAAGAGAATGCTATGGTTTTATGCGACTGTGTCTCACTTTTTGACACAGAAGAGGAAAATTCACTGAAATAGGAAGAAATATCAGAAACAAATGAAACAACAAGAAGTCAAGGTTTGTTAAGTAAACACAACTCAATACTTCCAAAGATTAAGAAATTTCAGGAGAAGATGAAGAGAATACAGAAGAACAACATAGAGGATGAAATACCTAAAATTACCATTAGCAGTCAAGATCTGAAACAAGTCAACATTGAAGACAAAGTGGGTAATGTCAAGGAAAATCTCAAAGCACCTGAAGTACTAGAGGAAGAACTTCCCACTAACAACCAACCTGTAGAAGAGATTGTTGAAGCAAGTGCGGGAGGTAAGACTAGGTTTGAAACCCCACCATTCCTCCTGAATTTGGAGATTTTAAACCATAATGTGCACAATTGATTAGTAGACTCTGGGTCATCAGTCAATGTTATGCCACTTGTAGTCTGCGAAAAGATTAATGGACAACCTAAACCTACTATTTGGCAGGTTACTCAGTTAGACAGGACCAATGTGAAAGTAGTCGGGGAAATGGAAGATGTGCTGATTCACTTATCTGCAAATAAAAAGATATGTCAGTACATTGATATTGTAGTAGCAGACATACCTGATGGTTATGGAATTATTTTGAATCGAGACTGGTCAGCAAGAATGAATGGGTATTTTGCTTCAGATTGGTCACATTTGTGGTTGCCTCAGAAGGGAAGTCCAAATCAGATTAAAATATTATGAGAGCCCCACATGAAGCACAATGTTACACAATTGAAAGAAAAAAATGAACCAGTGAATTCTGTGTTGGGAAATCATCTAATTGAGCTAGAACCAGGAAACTACCAAGCAAAAGAAGCTAGTAGTACATTAGACACCCAGCTCGATCTCCTTCGATTTTCACAGGCTGATGAGATTGATTGTAAAATAGCAGATGTAGTTTTTGATTCAAGTACAGTAGAATTAGATAATGGTTAGGTCTTTTTCATTGTGTAGTCAAGCCTAGCCCCTTAACTTACAAGTTTCTAGATCTATAGGGGTGGGCAGAGGACTGACCAGTTAGTGGTTTAGTTCTCAGATTTTATTTTTCTTGATTTTTTCTTTCTTGATTATCTTGTACATAAATAAATTGATTTTGTTGTTTATTTTGATTTATTTTATTTTTCTTTTTTAGTTTAGATTTTGATTGATTTCAATAAAAAGAGGCAAATTTTTGGTTGCATGGAGAACATCAGAATTCTGGATTAACTAAAATCCTCGATTATAAGACTGTGTACTATTGTTTTATCTGAAATAATTTCTTCTAGTTTAACAGTTTTCCTGAATGGCTATGAACACATTGAAGTCATACTTAATCCTTGTAAAATAAATCAGGATCAAAAGGTCTGGAATACTATTTCGAGGCTCCATCCATCTCACATTTAAAAAATTCCTAGGGAGTGACAGCAAAAGACCCATGGAAAGGAAGCAAGGTAAATAATATATTATATATAAATGATCCCATGCCAAGAATTGAAAGCCAAAAAAGCAAATAAGAGTCAAAAGCTCCTAAGAAAGCAATATGTATCAAAACAAAGTACTGAACTATATGAGTACAAAATTGCCAAAGTTCTTCTTCGTCCGTGAGCTGAAAATTAAATACATCTCTCACACAAAAGGACATTATGGATAGAGGAGCCTGAATAAAAATTTAGATAGAAAGGCATGCAGGAGGACTCAAATGAAAGGACAAAAGTCCAAAAGCACAAAAAGTGCAAAATGGCATGGGAATGAGGATCAAATGAATATTTCTGTTTACCATATGTTACAATCCTATGGGGTCGAAGCTGGAAGCTACCCAAAGATAGAGGTAAAAAATGAAACTCATATTCTTGGCCTCAAAAGAGTTATCTTGACTTTGAAATCTTGGTTTCCATTTTCCTAAATTCGACTATCATCAATGGTTAAAAGTACATACAGTTGCCATTTGGGAAATCCAGACATCTAGAAGAATTCAACTTGTTGGTTTTATTGTCAAACAGTCTGTTACTTAAGGAAGAAATTTTCTAGAGTTCTGGGTTCACCAGGTAGTTGCCAATTGTTGCACCTGCAACTATTTCCCAAATTTTCTAAAATTTTGGACCCTCCTTTAAATTTTGTCTTGCTTGGATTTGTTTTGAATTGCTGAACTATGTTGTTTTCTACTACAAATTTGGATCTTGAGGTTGAGTTGGGGTAAATTGTTTGCCATTTTCGGAAGTTTGAATGACTGTATTTTGTTTGACTTCAACTTGAAGTTTTGTCTTTTCGCTATCGAAAGTCTTTTGAATAATGAATCGGGGCCGTATTTCTCTACACAGCCGCCATTGCAGAAGCTAAATAATGAGTGATCCGATCTAAAGCCTTGTTTTTTCACCGATGGTTTATCTCTTTCACTTATTCTTTTCACTTTTTGACTTTCGGTGATGTTTGTTTATCATTTTCGGAGCATTAGTATTCCAGGTTACCACCGTTCCGGAGGGGCAGATGGAAAATTTTTCGACGGTTTAGTTCTTACCCTCGCCGATTCTGTGGTTTATTGATTTTCATTATTTTGGTTTTCTCTTCGCTATCAGAACGTTTCATGACTTTGATCGAAATCTGTAGTCTGATTGCTTTCTGCCATTGCGACTCCTGAGCGAACTAAACATCCGCCATATAGATTTTCTGCTCGCCGATGGTTTGTTATGGTTTTCACCGATATGTTTTATTTGCCGTGGATCCCTTAGTCTGATTGTTTTCCGTCGTTGCGGCCCCTTAGTGAATTAACCATCCGATGTTATAGTAGTTCCGATGTCCGATGCTGCAGTTTCTAGTGTTTATTTCACTGACGTTTTATTTGGCAGCGGATCTCATACTCTGTCCGTCACCTGCCATTGCGGCTTCTCATCAAATTAATCACTCGATCACTAGCTAGTCCGCTTGTCGATGAAGTTTTTCCCGCCGACATTTTTTCACCGAAGTCTATATATAGGACATGGTTTTTATTTTATTCTTACCCTTGTGAATTCGCATTTGCCTCCGTCCTCGTTGTCGAAATGTGCATCCGTGCTTAACTGTCAGGATTTCATGCATTTGGGGTGCTACTGTGGAAGTGTTGGACCATCTCGTCGACTGCAAGCTCATTGCCAGGTAGGCCAACCATGGTTTCTCTTTCCTTTTGATTGTATTTGGTCATTTTGGGAACTAGGGTCTTTCCCTGGTTGGGTTTTCCTGCCGTGGGTGGTTAGCCGTATAGATTGATGAATGTGTATCCTTACAGCATGAGGTATTAGTCGGTTTCATAGTTTTGCAGTGGGGGTTTTCTTTTCTTGAGCTTGTTTGAACCGTTATGGAAACTCAAACCCAGTCCGAAGGTTTAGGAGGTTGGTGCAGACAAGCGTTACGCTGTTTGCACCAGTTTTTGTGGAGTTATCTATGGCCATCCGGGGAAGGGAGTTTTCAGTTTTTTTTCATCGTGGGCATTTACCCTATTTTTTTGGGATGCTGGAGGTTTTGATGCTCGTTCAGACTGGGTTTCCCATGTAGGGCCTTATTTTTTTTTCTCGAAGACGAGCCTCACTGATAGGATGTTTCATTTTGGCAAGGATTTGGAATGCATTTTCAATTTAAACGATGCATATTTTTATCGGGGTCATGTTTAGTTGCAGACGAACTTAGCAATTTACAGACTTAGGTTGCAGAAGTTCTTTTTGCTTGTTATTCTCGATTTAGCATTAATATTCTGATAAGTTTATTTGTTGAGAATATGGAAGAGGTAAAGGTTTCATACAATTTTTTCTTCATTCTTAGAACGCTGATTAAAAGCTCCAATAGCATAAAAGCGTGTTTGGTCTATGACAGGGAAACTTCTTCAAAGGAGATATGTCTAAAAGGAAAAGGAAGAAGGATCCTGTCGCTGAAGGAGAGCCTAATGTGGAAATCGTTACTAAGGTAGAATATATCTATGAAGACACTAGAGCTACCACCGGGGTAGAGACTGATTACAGGTGGGGTGAGATATATCGGATGATTTCAAATCAGAATGTGCCCGATGCTGGATTTGAGGAATTGACCATATATGGAAACATAGAGAAGTCAACTCTTATGAAGGTAGCCACAAGACCTGAGATGTTCCCATGCTCAGAGGTGATCAGTTGGATTCTGCCTAAAGCAGATGTGACCACAATGATCTTGGCAAATACTTCCAAACAGGGCTACGCTGCATACAACCCTGTTTATGTCTCACTAGCATATCACCTACCTCCTGCTCAAGTATACTTAACTGAAGGTTGGCTAAAGGAGATAAATTTGGACCTAGTTCCAACAATGAAGAGGATAATGATACCTAGGAAGAACTTTTGAACCAGGCCATCAGGAGAGTATGATACAACCACTCTCCGGACTCCTTACAGGTTTATAGCACTGATGCTAAATAGGGCGTTTAGGAGAGCTCATGGTAAAATTTTCAAGTTGGGATGGATTCCTGTTATTTTCTATGTGGCCACCCAGGGGACTGCATTCAATTGGGCAAACATTGTGTCCAACAGCCTCTCAGCTTGCATATCTTTAGCTTTGGGAGGGGTGTCCCAGAAGAAGTCTGAGTTCTATATGAGCTCCATCCTAGTAGACTGTATATTATGTACCCAACCATTTCCAGCCTTAAGATACAATTGGGACAGGGACAGAACCCCTGTGTACACTGCATACAAACTGTTGTGGGCACACAAATATTACAGCCACTATAAGGAGATATGTGAACATTTTATTATGCCTTTTTACACTTTAATCTTCTTAACAAAATGCAACTGTATGTCAGAGGAGGCATTCAAAGTCATTGAGGAACATGGGAGTTATTATTTGACTAAAGAGGGGATGTACATTAGAATGTATGGTTGCTCTAGGGCACCTTCACTACTACCTCAGTATGCCATTGATTATGTGGTACATAAAGAAGCAGTTAGGCAGGTGTATCTGGATGGTGTTGGAAGATTTTTGTTTGAACATAAGAAGGCAGCCTACCCTGCTATTCCTTTTTGGATAGGAAATTATAAGTTTGCAAATCTTAAATGAACTGCTGATTTTGTATAGGAATTGGAGCAGTTTCATTTTGGGGAAATGAGCTTCCACAGGAATGACTCCCAAAAGAAAGTTGCAGAGCATTGCAAAGAAGAAAATGTTCATTTTGAATATGCAAATTTCTAGGATAAGGATGAAGAAGTCTTTAGGAATGCAAGGAACATGACTGCATTGAAGAGAAGATTTAAATACAAGATCACCAGTGTGGGTGGTAAGGGAAAACCGCACAAAAGAAAGCTGAAAAAGAGGAGGCCAAGAAAAGGTAAGAGGATGCCAGGAGACTAGCACAGGAGGCTGAAAGTTGGCTTAAGAATGAAGAATAAGAAAGAAAGAAAGCTGCAGAAGAAGCAACAAAGAAGGAAGAAGAGGAAAAGAAAAAGAAAGAAGAAGAAGAAAGAAAGAAGAGGGAAGATGAAGAAATAAAGAAAAAACAAAAGGAAACTGAAGGTCTGAGACTGACAGGATCTAAAATAGACCAGCAAACTACTGATCCTATGGATACACAAGAAGCATAGGATCATACCGATTAGGAGCCTGCTGCAACCTCTAGCAGCACCCAAGAACATGTTGTGTTTTTGGATTGAATTTGATACCTTTTATGCAAAAGGAGGGAGAAGAGGTCCCTAATTTCAGCACCATTGTTTATGACAAAGAGAAGAAGATGATTGTCAAGAGAACTGAGAAAAAAGTCGAAACAGGACGACAATCCGGTATGATGATTACTGATAAAACTTTGGTGCATGGGACTGATGCAGATCGATGACTGACGGCCAGGGCTGGGGTAGCATTAACCCAGGCCACTGAAGATAATGTGGATAGACTGATGACAGACCTTGAGCAATCAAGGAAAAATGATGCTCAATTAAAGGACACTCTTAGAAAGGAGAGGGATGAAGGTAACAAGTTAAAGAGGAAGTTTGAAGTTATGCATAATGAAGTAAGGGCTTCAAAGATAGAATTCCAAACTCTGCAGGCAAGCAAGATAGCCTTGGAAGTCTCAATAAAGAAGAATGAATGGGAGGCTCAGAATAGTCTAGCAGAACTACAGAAGTTATAGCTAGAATATCAAGGGTTGAAGACAGAGAACAATGATCTCAAAGTATCATATGAAACTTTGAGTGCAGAAAAGGATCAGCTGCAGAGCAAAGTTGTTGAGCTGGAGGCACATAGGGCCACCATAGAAGAAAGGGAAAAACAATACCAAGTGCAGGTGGCAAGCTTTGAAGGATAGATTGCCTCATTAACAGTATCACTGAAGTATGCCAGTGAACAACAAACTGATATCCAGCCTCTGAAGGAGCATGTTCTAGCCCGACGAAGAAGAATGCACCAACTGCAGGTATCTATTGAGGAAGAAAGATGTAAAATCTTACAAATAAATAGCAGGTTGGAGGAAATTTTGGAAACTACCTTAGATTTTGTAGATAGGTCTCAAGACATTTTGGAAGTCCTGACTGGAAGGATAGTAAGGATAGAAAGCAATGAATAAATCCCTATAGATTTACCAGCTAAACATCAACATAGCTTAAAGCAGGATTATGACTTGTTAGAGTTTGCAATAAACACTACAGAAGAATTCAAGAAGACTGTGAAGAAAACGAGAGCAGCCTGTACTGAATACTGCAGAAGGGTGCTGGTCACCTACAACAGATGTCAAGTGGCTGTAGAACAAATACTGGATGCATTACCAAAGCATGAGTTGTTCACAGAACTACTACAGAGTAGATACTAGGATGATGAACAAAAGATGCAACAGGTCAAAGATTTAGATGAGCAGATCCTGAAAAATGCAGTAGCTCATTCAACAATCAGCATCCATTTAATTGAAGATCAGCTACGTTTGAGTCCAACATGAATTGAGATGGTTAGGAATCAGGCTGCAAAATCTGAAATAAATATTCGGTTTCTTGAACCTTCATATTTTGAAAGCATAGCAGCAGAGGCCCAAGCGTGGAAGAAGTTCATCAATGATCAAGCGGGGCCCTCTTCGTGAAAATGCTTTATTAATTTTTTTTTTGAATGTAATGTATCATATAATGTATGAGCGTTCACTAATGGACAAATTTTGGGAATGTAAACGTTGGGGAAGCCCAAGAGTCACTTTGGGGCAACCCAAAAGTTTTTCCTTTTGTATAAGTATAGGAGAGTTAGTTGTAGAATAGGGACTTTTTCCCATTGAGATTTGTGAGTTTAATGCAAGAAGAACTATTTCCTTTTGCATAAAGAAATTACAAGTTTCCTGTTGGAGAAAGCTTTGTGGAACTTTTCAAATGATGTGCCATGGATGTGTTGAATGTGAACTATTTCGTTTTCAGCTTTGTGTCCATGAACTATGAGATCGTTCTAACTCTTTGAACCTATGTTCTTGTATGAATTCTCTCTAGTTTATTCTATGGAATTTCCACTATGAGTAATGAATGCTTCTCATAAACAATTATCTATCTGGTTGTTGATATATCTTTAATTGTTCATGTGTTTCGAAAGAAGTATTAGCTATTTGTGATTTTTCTTAATGCATGCGCAAAACACATTACTCATTAATGAATGATAATTTTGCTCCCTAGGGATAGTTTAGATAGTTAGTTTTCGTTTCTTGCTGTGTGTGATTTAGATGCGAGAGAGTTAAGATGAGAGGTAAGAACCTGCGCATCACATTGTGATGCTCCTCGTATTTTCTATCAATCTACATTCTTAGATAGGCACTTGCATCTCATACTTAAATAAAAAAACTAAAACATACATGGTGGACCAGGCCGTAACCGATAAAACTTTTTTTATTTTGTTACTTGACCTACGGTAGCTGGACCATAAACCGGATGGATTCCCCATACCAAAAAGTAATGGGCTAGTTGGGAACATTTACTGGGGAGAATCCATTGATGTTGTTGCCTGCGATTTTCCAGGCCCCAACACCTTCTTTCCAGCGATTTTACTAGCCAAATAGATCTTTTGGCTCTGATACCAATTGTTAGAAAACAAGATCACAGAGTAATAACAATAAACAAGATGCAAATATTAAAACACATTACAAGAGAGACACCAATATAATGTGGTTCACCCAAGATGGGTTATGTCCACACATAAATTTCCAGTCCTTTATTATTATACTGTCCAACAAAATGAAGGGATACAACCCGCAACACACCCGCTGCACTTCCTCTTCACTCTCTCACACAACCACATAGATCATCTTACAATGCTACAATACTATAAAATACATAGTTGTATTACATGCCTTCCTTTTATAAAGGGAATACCATGAGATGCCCAAAACCATGGGCCCATAAATCACCCATCATTGACCAAGTCACGACTCTGAAATTACAACATTTTACAAGGCATTTTTCCCTCAATTTTTGCTACGGGGGAACTACCCTACTGAACCCCCTTGATGACTATAGTGGGGTGAATTCCCCCCCACACCCTCCCATTAGGTGCTAGGATCCAAACACCTCCGAAACAATAACATCTATAAATCAGGAAGACCAGTCTCCACAACTAAGAATTAATATTTAAGACCCACATAAAAAATAATTGATATGCTACCATATTTTTAAAACCTTTAAAATTCCCTCATGTCTAATGAGGATATTGTGAGATGTTGATCTATCTGATTACCCATAGTTAAGATCATTGTACTCTTGGATTTTATGATGTTATGGTTCTCTTGCCTTACATGGAACACTAATTTTGTCTATCTCCTCCCAAATTTGAATAAATTTTGATTTCTCAATGCCTCTAGTTGGAAGAACCTTGTCAAAATCTTGTGCAATTATTTGAATTTCAAAAAACATCTTCAGAACAGTTCTAATCCCATCATGGAGACAACAATATATAAGCTTGGACATTGAGCCATGAGTCAACTGTAATTGGCAACACATGTTTCAATAGGTATGAGTTAGTTAAATACTAATAAGCTTAATTTATATTATTTATGAAAATTTGTACCTTTTCATCATTTATTCTATTAATGGGATAGTTCTTCACAATATTCATTTGTCTACCAAACAAGGTTGGTTGAATGTCTATAATACGCACATCCAACTTTTCTTCCAATTCTATGCTTGGTTCCAAAGCATGATTCAACTCCTAACATTTTAGAAGATAATAAGATTAAGAAAGTCATGGAAAGGTATAAAAATAAATTTCAAAACTTGTATTAAATGTGCATAGCTTACCAAGATCAAGTTTGGTGTCACTGCATATACTATGGATAGTATTTCCTTCTTAAATTTTGATTTCTTTTGTAACCATGCATATATATTTTTTATGGCATTTGTACCAATGAAAAATATTATTTCCCATTGGAGAAACACTATAGTTGCAAACTAAACTACATATGGCCACTAGATCATGACACTCAAACAAATTATTTTTCACTACCCTTCCATCTAGACGCCATCTTCTGAAATTTTGTTTAACTATTTCATTAACTTCTCCTCATTTTCAGAATCAGTAGCATGCACTAAAACTTGTTTGTATTCTTCTTTTCCGTCCCATTTTCCAAGACTTATATAAGACATCAATCCGTTTTCCTATAGTAATCAAATGATATCTCACATACCTTCCCACCTTGATCATAATGTACATGGGAATTGATTCCAAGTTTCAGATAAATTTCATTGACTGTATTTCCAGGCCTCTTTTCATATGATTCAACCATAAAGAAAGCATATGACTTTACTTGCCTGACTCTAACTCCATATGTTAAACCATCAGTTCTCTCCCAATCCATATCAATATCCCGAGCTTCTTTGCTCCACTTTTTTATTTCCCTACAAACTGATGTTGGATTAACCCCATTTAGTACACCATGAGAGTCAATCCTCTTTATACATTGCAAAGCCTTATAGGTCATACTTGATTCAATAAATACTGAATTCATGTTCCTAGGCATAAAATATTTACAAATATTTTCTACAACAATTTATCGAAGCTTATCAAGAATTCCATCTAGGTGTTGAAGAAAATCTTCAATGTTAGACTCTTCCTTATAGGTTTTGCTCATAAAGTACCCAATTCCAGCACTAATGTCATTTTCTTCTACATCTTGAAGTGATTTTCCATAAAAAAATCTCCCGATTTCTTTAAATTTTGTTTTCCCCTCATTTATTTTGCAGTTATACCATCCCGATCTTCTCCTAGCATATGTAGTTTCATGTGATGAACACCCTTCACACATATCCACTCAAGTTTCTCCAATTGTAGAATTTTGATTTTTTGTAGTTTCATTTCTATCCATTTGTTCATGAAATGTAGTTATTTCAATTCTTTTATGTGTTCCAATTGTATCAAAGTTCTCAAGAGATGCATGTTCCAATTGCTACCCATTGGGTTATACTCTTCCATTCCCTTCAACAATAACTGCTATTTAAAGGATCCCTAGGTTGTTCAACAACATAACCTTCAACACTTTGACCAGAGTGATTTTTAATAGTAGTAGCATCAGCCACTGATCTATGAGGGAGAAGCAGAGCCTCATATTGCAAAACAGAGTTAATACCGTGGTGCATATTTTTAGTCTCCAAAACAATGTTTGTTGTAATGTCATCATGAACAAAATTTGTTCTTCAAGGGAAGATTGGGATTGTCATATTTTGTGAAACATAATTAATTCTATGGTCAAGACTTCTATATTGTACATTTCCATTCCTTACAACTATAATTGAAGATAAAGCCGCTTCCTTTGTTTTTGAGCAACACGACCTTCAAAACTTTGAATATAATGATTTGTAATAGCAACAACATCAATCATCGACGTTTGAGGGAAAAATGAGGCCTCATTCTATGAAACATAGTTCATTATGTGGTACATATTTATATTCTCCAAAAAAGAATTCATGGTAATGCCAACAAGAATAAAATTTGCTCTTTGACATAATTTTGGGACTGGCACATTCTATGAAAAAAATAATTTCTATCATAAATACTTCTATCTTGTACTACATTTCCATTCCCTACAAGTATAATTGGAGTTAAAGGATTCCTTTGTTGTTGAGCAACAAATCCTTCTATAATTTGATCATATTTATTTGTAATGGAAGAAACATTAATGGTCAATATTTGAGAGAAAGGAGTTTGAACAATGGTTGCATGATTTATTGATGTTTGAAGGAAGCTTCTGGTCTCATTCTCTGGTATGGAATTTTGATATCCAAATCCTTGGAATTGTCCATGAACAACATTGTTATTAGTATTTTTACCTCTAGCAGGTGTGAATTGAAGAACAATGTCACATGGATACAGAGTTGGAAGATTAGAGTAATCTACGCCCTTACGTTGACCTCTTTTTTGAGGAATATTTTGTTGAGATGGCTCATGTGAATGATCCATTAATGAGTTACTCTGCAAAATTAACAAAAGCAATCAATTGAATTAGATGTTAGATTGAATTTCTCTAATTGATATATCTATCTATCTATCTATCTATCTATCTATCTATCTATATATATATATATAATATCCTAAATTTGTCTAAGATATATGAAATATTTCATAACCTATTCTTCATACTTGTAATACTCTTTGACAAAATACATGCCAATGGAACATTATGCATGCTTAGGGAGACTTAAAAGGAAAAATTTCATGACAAAATTTCAAATTATTAAATTACATAAAGGCGAGGAATGTAAAAAATAGACAGCCTCCTCTTTGATTTGCTCAAATTTACCAAGAAACAAAGCCTATGCATGCATTTTAGTGAAGCAAGGCATTTTTTGCTAGCTTCACTAAAATGCATGACTAGACTACATTACAAAGCCAAATTGATTTGTTTAAACTAAAGACTGTGTGTTTACTTATTAAAAACCTAAATAAAGTTTAGGACTTTCAATTTCACAAATGAAAACTTATGTTGTCCAAAAAAACTCCAAATTTTTGTGTTTTGATAGTATTTGTCAAATTTTCAAGGTCAATACAAAAAATGCAAACCAGGGCCAATCCAAGTACACCCTAGGTATGAAATTTGGATTGAGGCACAATTTCACATTTTTGAGCCTACTTATAAATGAATCATCTCTTCAAAATTGGCTGCATACCTATTCTTCTTCACACTTGTAAACTCTTTGACAAAATGCATGCCAACGCAAAAATACAAATGCTGAGGGAAACCTAAAGGGAAAAAATTTGAGGAAAAAATTCAAATTATTAAACTAAATAAAGGTAAGCAAAGACAAAATAAGACACCCTCCTATTTTTATTGGCTCCAATTGACCACGAAACAAAGCACGTGCATGCATTTTAGTGAAGCAAGGGAATTTTGGTTAGCTTCACTAAAATGCACATTCAACTTGCATTACAAAGCCAAATTGAATGATTCAAACTCCAAAGTGTGTGTTTACTTATTACAAAGCTAAATAAAGTTTGATATTTTTAATTTCAGGCATAAAAACTTATGCTGTGCAAGAAAACTCCAAATTTATGTGTTTCCACATCGTAAAAATTATAGTTGATTGCCTCGATGAAATGCACACATTGACCTGTAGTTCATGGTATATGGAATAAATAATAATATATCATGGATATACCAACATTTTCTACAACCTCTTGTACTCAGTTCTGTATGATCTATGCTCTATAGTGAAATCCAAGTGTGCCAAAATAATAGTTATAGTATTTGCCATTTTTTCTTGGGTACCACAAAAATACAAAAATTCACACCGTGGCCAACCCAATTACACCCCATGTATGAAATTTGGACTGGGGCCTAATTAAATGGGCGTACTTATCTATGAATCAACTCTCCCAACTTGGTTGCATACCTATTCTTCACACTTGTAAACTATTTGACGAAATGCATGTCAATGGTAAATTATGCATGCTTAGGGAATCGTAAAGGGAAAATTTCAAATTATTAAAATACAAAAAGGTGAGGAATGAGAAAATATACATTCTCCTATTTTATTCCCTCAAATTGAGAAAGAAATAAAACCTAGGCGTGTATTGTAGTGAAAGAAGGCAATTTTGGCTAGCTTCACTAAAATGCATGCCCAATATGCATTACAAAGTCAAATTGAATGATTCAAACTGAAAAGTGTGTGTTTACTTATTACAAAGATAAATAAAGTTTCAGATTTTTAATTCCAAACATAAAAACTTATGTCGTGTAAGAAAACTACAAATTTGTGCGTTTTCCACATGGTAAAATTAAGGGTTGATGGCCTCGATGAAATGCACACATTGACTTGCAATTCATGGTATATGAAATAATTAAAAATATATCATGGATATACCAACCTTTTCTACAACCTCTTGTACTCAGTTATGTATGAACTATGCTCTACAGTGAAATCCAAGTGTGCCAAAATAACATTTGATATTATTTGCATGCTTAGGGAAGCATAAAGGGAAAATTTCATAGGAAAAATTCAAATTATTAAAATACAAAAAGGTGAGGAATGAGAAAAAATACACTCCTATTTTAGTCCATCAAATTGAGCAAGAAATAAATCCTGGGCATGTATTTCAATGAAGCAAGACAATTTTGTCTAGCTTTAGTAAAATGCATTCCCAACCTGCATTACAAAGCCAAATTGAATGATTACAACTTCAGAGTGTGTGTTTAATTATTAGAAACCTAAATAAAGTTTCATATTTTTAAATTCACCCATAAAAACTTACACTGTGCAAGAAAACTCCAAATTTATGTGTTTTCCACATGGCACAAATTAGGGTTGATTACGTCAATGAAGTGGACACATTGACCCGCGTTTCATGGTATAAGGAATAAATAATAATATAACATGGATGTACCAACATTTTCTACAACATTATGTACTCATTTATGTAAAATCTATGATCTACAGTGAAATCTGAGTCTACCAAAATAGGAGTTCATAGTATTTGCCAATTATTCACGAGCAACACAAAAATGCACACCATGCCAATCCAAGTACACCCTAGCTATGCAATTTGGATTGAGGCCTATTTACACATTTTTGTTTCCCATCTTTAGGAAATTGTGCATACTCATGCCATCGGGTTGAATTCATTTGTTCCCATAAACTCGAATGCTCAGACCACCCGACAAGGCAAAGACTCCTTCAACTGTTGAAGGATGATGCAAGCACAATGTATTTTGTTAATAGGCCCGTTTGTTAGGATCTATAGTTATAATATAGGGGTATTTGTCCCTCAATTTTTTCTCTGTTTCAGACTATTCCTTTTTTATGTACTCCTTTGCTTCCTAGTTTAGACCAGCAATATTTTTTAATATAAAGCTTATAACAGCCTTTATTGTTTTAATTTTTTTTTTATTGCTATCACGTTGTATCTTCAACACGATTATTATCAAAATAATTTTTTTCCTTGATGCTAAGTTCACAGTATCTGTCAGGAGAATTGTTTTCCTAAATTAGTTCATAGAATTTGTTAGGAGAATTTTTTGCCTGTATTAGTTCACATGATTTTTCTTAGGTGTGAGATGTCACGAAAACCAGAGGTACAAAGGACAAATACACTTTATTTCCTTCGTGTCATATAGTTCACCATGACCTTTTTAAACCACCAAACATTCTATTCCTTCCATGAAAATTTTGGATGAATTTTTTTGAAGTTACCCACTGTAACGGTGATCAATAATGGATGGAGAATTACATAGAAGTATATCAAACAATGATCAATATTGGATGGATATTCCAAAACATTATATGGATAATTTCTTGATTTAATTCCACCATGTAGATCTACCATAATTACGCCATCCTTTTCTTAATTACGTAGATATTTAATACGATTTTACTTGTAGGTTTCACTTTTAATTTTTTTTTAAACGATTGTAATTTAATTCAATTTAGAATATCAAGATAGTTAGCCGACTATTTAACCCACATCTGCTTAGAAGTTTTGGTGCCTAACTCATGTTTAACCTGCATTAACTCAAATTTTTACCCAAAAATTGTATCAATTTCAATTTTTCTAACTATTTTTTTTCCTGATTTCCATTCGTATGTTGACTCATCCACCGAATTTACATTAAAAAATAATATTTCCACCATCACATGATGAATTTTAACCAATAAAAAAAAGAATATTTTCACAAAGAAAACATCTTAAAAACACCTTTTGGCATTATTTTTAATGAAATAGGATACATGTTAGAGTTGGGTAGAATGTTATGTTTTGTTTTCTATAGTAGTTTGCCTACTTATAAAACAAAAAGAAAAGATGAGGAATAAATTGATGGTAGGGGTTCTTAAGGTCTTTCCTTGAGTGACCCCTACTTAAGAAATCTCTTGGAACAATTGGAGAAACTCAGGTACTCTGAACTTGAACAGGATTTGCATACTTTATTCAAACTTGAACTCTTTTTAACAATGATGAGAAAAAATGCAATGCATTATCAACTATCAGGTACTCTATAAGCTATCCTCTATTTGTATTTGAAAATATTCATATCTAATCTATCCAATCAATCCCTTGATTTGTGGTATCTTTCCCTTAACTTCCTAATATTTTGCATGTTGTTCAAAGGGATTGTTTTTCATCCTAATCAATTCAAATCCTCAAGATAAGATGGAGATTGGTTTGTTTGAAGTCTTTATAGTGCTGACAACTTTGAAGGTTGTACAGGGACAATATCCTGTAAATTTCTCAACCCTTTAAGAAGGTGGTCTGTGGCGATGAGTGAAGGAGATCAACTTGACTCGTGGGTTGAATCCCTTCAATAAGGATGCAATATTCCCTGCTTGTAAACCATATTTGTTCAAAGAAGCAAATCATAAAAAAACCATCAAAACACTCAAGATCAAGGAAATATCACATTCAAATATGAGATTAAGCAATATCATATTTGATTAGATAAGCATAATTCATAATATCTATATTTTTCATCAATACCATTAATGGTTTCTTGGAAGGCTTGGATTAAGAGGAAAATATATCAAATTTAGGCATAAGACAGGTCATGAAAAGTGGCAATTTGAAGACCCATCAAAGGATTTACCAGTATGAGATCACTATTTCCAAATCCAAATTTCATATTGTCAAAACCTAAAATCCCAACTAGAATATCTAAGATAGTAGTTTGATTGACTTCATCCACATGGGGCATGGGGTATGTTGTAGCATGAGTAGTTTGGTTATAGCCGTAGGAATCTTGATTTTTGTTGTTGTTGATTTAATGGATTAATTATTTCTCCCCCTTATTGCTTTTTCACCTATCTTTTAAATGACTACTTACAAAACATGGCCATTGTCTCGAGCATATGCTCAATGAGGATAGTTTAGGTAACTGTCATGATCAAATATCCTCTATTGTCCTATGGTATTCATATTTGTTATTACATCAACCCTATGGTCTAAATCACTAAAAAAACACATAAAAATAACCTTATTTATCTAGAGTAGATAAATAATTGATCTAAACTAGTATTGCTCTTATGACTTTCTATATGAGAGTCGTCGATCTTTAACTTTTAGTAAATCCTCATACTAAAAGAGTTCACATAAACGAATGAATTTACCTAAATATTTCAATCTAAAATTATTGCAAGTCTTAAAGAGAATATGAATACGGACTTTGGTACAGATATATATGCGCCGCACAAATAATGCAATACAAGCTTCATACATATAAATGTTGCCTTTGGATGCCCTATGACTACCTTGACATAAGGTAAATATATCATTACTAAAACATCACATGACTCCACAAGGTAAATATATAATTAGTAAAACATCCCATGACTACTTTAAGGTTGAAGGTAAATATATCAATATAAAACTTTTAAAAACATATAAAAATAAATTTTAATAAAAACTTATATATATATGATTACTTTATCATAAGTAAAACATCCCATCCTATGACTAGCTTAAGGCGCAAGGTAAATATATCATGGGTAAAACTTTTAGAAATATATACAAATAAACTTTGATAGACCTATATGTATGCATGCCTCGTACATTCGACTACGACTACATCAAGATATCTCAATGATAACTTTAGGGCGCCAAATTAAAATCTGTGTAATCTCTTAATGCTCGAAGTCATGATCTACAATCAGATGACAAAAAATAATTTCACATTCAAACATATGAAGTAATAAATAAACAATTGGTTATGAGACATTTTCTATATGTTCTATGCATAAAAGTATTGTTGAAAAAGAGTGGCACTAAGTAGTAGTTTTGGTTAAACTTTTGAAAGTGACATAGTGGGGACTATAATGTGGTTTTTCTTATATTCCTAAGTTTTTGTGTGTCACATCCCCGGTTTTGACCCCGTTTGCATGATGTATATATTGTAATTAATCGGGGTGAGAAGCTCAAGGCAAAAGCCCCACCATCGATTTGGCTGTGTATGTTTCGGCAATGGGGATAATTGCCGATGGTATGTTGTGCTATCCGGCACATTTTAATTTGGCATCATATAAACCCGCACATCAATTAAAATAAACCACAATCAGCTACGACAGTGCAACGTTGAATGAAAAGGGCATGGTTCCAAAGGATAAGGGGTGGGGGATGTCAAACCTTGATTTATGGGGGAAAAACCCATGTTTTGTCACCTTGTTGATTTTCCATCTTCCCTTATTAACCTCTTTAATGCTTCAGCTGGTGGTTGGGGGGAGTTATTGCTGAAGTGGTGGTGGTTGTGGCAGGCTGTCAGCCTTACCCACTTGCTCACTCCACCCACGTCTGCCCATTCTTCTCCCTCACGCACTCTTCCCTGGTCTGTGGACTCTCACCACGATTTTGGTTTGTTTTCTCCTCACGCACAGGTTTTGGGGCGTTTTTGGTCTCACGCAGGTTTTCTTCCTCTCCCCCACGAGTTGCTGAGCACCCACGACCTGCAAATTCGCGTCCTTCCTGTTAGTGGTGCATCCACGGGAAAAAATGGAGCCATTTTTCCTCACGCAGGGCCTCCATTGTCTGTTCTCTTCCTTGCTGGGTCGGATTGTTTACCCACGCACAGGTATTCTTCTGTTTGGGGCGCACATAGTGAGCTGAGAGCCGTGCTCTTGCATCCACGACTGACTGTGAAGGGCCATTCACGTTTTTGGCTGTCTCACAGATTAATTGGGTCGTTTTCCCTGCTGTAAGTTATGCTCACTGGTAGATTTCGGGGCTGTTGTCTTCCCCATGTGTTTTGTTGGCTGTGGGTTCCAATTTCGTTTTGGACCACTGTGAATTGCTAATTCGTGGGTTGAATTTTCCTTGTCTGTCCACGCTAGGAGTTGTTCTTCTCCTTTGTTGGGACTGTGTGAGTTGCCATTAGTCACCCGGAGGAATTGTGTGTGCTGTTGGCTGAATTTCCCTGTTTTGGGACTGTGGACTGATGTTATCCTTCATGGTGTGTTGTGGTTGCTGATATACCCTGGTTTGGGTGCTGTTGTTGAGTTGTTTTGGCCACGTTAGGGCCAAAACCTACTCTGAGTTGCCTTGTAGGCTGGGGCTGTGTCTCACCTTTCGTTTGGGACTGTCATCGGTCGTTTTGCTTCTTCACATGGCTGTGAAGGGATTATTTTTGCTGCTGGTATGCAGTGGTTGTCCCCTTGGGATGTGCTGGCTGGGCTTGTTTGTTGACAGCCTGTGAAACCCAGCTGTGATTGGTTTGTTGTTTATGTCCCCTTGGCTATGTATAAGCCTGCAATTGACCCTTACTCCGGAGGAATCATGCCCAGCTCGGGGGTGGCAGCGTTGCTGAGAGATTGATGAGCAAGCTGGCCTATGGTTGGGTGGAACGTTGCAGCGACGTAGCTGGTTGCGGGTGGATTCTCCATCAAAAGATAAGTGCTGCTGTTTACTTCAGCTCTGTAATTTATACTGATGTTGAATGCTGGAAATGTGTTGTGTTGTTTCCACTGTATGATTGAATATAAATGCATCTGTGTATGCTTAATGCCAGCATTGATTTCATTTGATTATGTTCATGGGCTGTTTGCCCGGCTGTGTTGATGTGTTGGTCGCGTCCTCTTCGCTGGTTGAGGGACGGGGACGTGACATTGTGTAAAAATTATAGCTTATTTTTTATTTTTAATATGTAATAATTTGTGACCTCGTTTTATAAATTAAGAGTTTCACAAAGTGCGTTAATGTAATTAAATTTATTAAATTAGTATATATTTATTTTATTGTAAATATATTAATTTTAAAAGAGATAAAAATTCCATACTAAGTTAGTATTTAAAAATATGTAAAGTTATATCTTTAAAAATATATAAAGTGAAAATAAATATATGTTATTAATAATTATTATTGAATTATTGAATTTATTATTATTATTATTGGTTGTTAAATGGTGAAGTCTCATTAGCATGATTGGTATTTGAGGGGTTTCATTTGTTGGGTGGTCCAGAGATTGAAACTCAATGGTAGTGGGTCGAGACACAAAAAAAGATCGAGCCATGTTAAGGGTTGGTGTGGCCCAACCAAGTGCAACGTCGGGTAATTTTGACGGCTTAGATGCCCCTAGATAATGGTTTCTTAAACCAAAGGCCATTCTCGCAAGTTAGGAACATTCAAGCATATATATATATGAAATTTATATTTTATTTATTTTCTTACACATCTTCCTTAAGTTGGGTTGTAAGATTACCTCACTTCTCTCAGTCCAATAATCACACATAAGCACTCACAATGATGGAATCATTAACATGTAATTTACAAAGCACAACACTTGTGAGTAATCAACTCTTTGACTCTTCTCACTTCTTGGCCAACTCTCTACTTGCTTAAATTACCTAGGTTCCTATTCTTTGTGCTAACTATTTATTCACATAACATTTTGGATATATAGTTAGTTGTTTAACTCTTTTTCTCATTTTCCCTGCCTCATCTTTAGATCCATGTTTGATTTCTAATCTTCCTCTATCTTGTGTGTGTGAGATCTCCCTCATAATAGAATTTTTGAAGGTATAATGTCTAGCTTTGCTTCACACGTGTCTACACTCTTAAGCCTTTAGTGTGGTTTATATCTTGTCATCCTTGCACTCCATTATTTTCTCTTGCATTTTCTTTCTCTAAGATAAACTCCACACTCTTCAAGCTATTTTTACGAATACAAACTTTATCACAACTCAATGTTATTTCTCTTTTGATTGCATCTTGTGTTAAAAACAAACTTATATAGAGAAAATAAAATGCTTACTCTAGCTCATAAATAAATTAGCATGCATAGTGATATTGACATTCGAGTTATAGTGGAAAATACCTCCAAACATAGTAAAAAATCTGCTCTCAAATATTGTTATGTAGCTATAGAGGATGATATGGGGTACCTAGGGACGTACCAAAAGGGATAATTTATGTAATGTGGCCATAATCATGGAATAAACCACTTGGCAGTCAATGAGTAATAAATATGCCCACTAGGTAGTTAGAGGAAATAATATGATAATTAGGGGTAGTTAGCATATGCCCCTTAGGATTATTTATGAGAAAGTATTTAAATATAAATTAGTATCATTGTATCAGATGTGTTGGATGAATTGTATTGTATCAAGCATGGATTGTGGATTTATTCCTTCCATAAGGAGTAATTATGGTGTTATCCTATCTTAAGGATTATTCTCTATATTATTTTATTTTTATGGTGTGATTGTATATCTTTATTTTTGAAGTATAAGGGTTCTATATCATTGTTGTGATTTTTTTTGGGTTAAGGATGACTACAAATATTCATTATATTCTCGTGTGCTTCCATACAACATTTTTCATAGATTATGAAATATTTTTTCATCAGCAATATGGATATTGCTTAAATCCTCACATATACACATGCACTCATAATTTCTTGAAAATATCACCTCATGCTAAACATAGTCATAGATAACCACTTTGTACTTTACATGTCTAACATACACTCACTCATTAACATGCACATTTTCCTAGGGCATGTGAATCTCACACAACAAGAGGGAGTTATATTTCTGCTATTTTCTCAATAACAAGTACTTGTTGTAAATCCAACATCTTAGCCAACTCTAGCTAGAATCCAACATCTTAGCCAACTCTAGCTGGAACCCAACATCTTAATTGACTTTAGTTGAACTGTCTTTACATGTCAAAGATTACTCCCATAGAAGTAGTATATTTCACAACTAGCTTGGTTATTGAATCAACTTACTTAGATATCTCCCCTAATGTAAGAGGACTCAAGAAGAACAATATGAACAAAACTCTTATGCTTATTTGTCTTTGTAACATGGATTCAATGATGCCTCACCAAATTTATAGACACACCTTACATGACCAACAATTAAAGGTTATGTACGCAACACAAGGTCTTACAACCATATATCTTGTACACCATGCCATAACATGTTATGTATCACACATACATGGAGTTACACAAGAACAAGAAATATGTGAAATCCTTGTAGGCAATTTTTTGCAACACTCACTATGGGAATCCCTTAATTCATGCTTCTCCAAGAGTTGTTCCTCTGCTCCTTTTAAACCATTTAAAAAAAAATCAACATACATGCACCATGCATTATAAGTAACTAAGTAACTATAGATGCACCACACATCTAATCTCGTAGATCATTCACTCTCCTATGAAGCACTTTCATAGTCTAGGTCATTTGTCTTAGCTTCATCTCTCTTTTATATCCCAAATCTCCAAGTTGCATGCAACAATCACAACATAAAACACATCACGCATATGCACAAGGTCCTTCCATTATCGCTAAAAATTCCTTGGGGGACAATTATAACCTCCAACTCTAAAAGGGATTTCATAAGCAAAAGCATACCCTACCATCCATAATCCATAGGCCTATCTTGAGAGAGATAAGCTTATATGTTTATGTTAGCATTACACCATATTATATTATAATAAATATAATGCCTACACTAATACAAATAAAAATAAAATAATACCAATTTTATAATGCAAGGTTACATATAATATGGTAAAAACTCCATTTTCAAATACTCTTCATTTTTCCTATGTACATTAATTATAATACAAAACATCCTTGTTATAAAAGTTTCTTGATGTAAATGTTTTTTTTATATATTTATATAAAAGTGAAATAATAACATTTATTTTCATTTATATTATACTATGCATACATGCAATGCAACTTCTTTATATAGCTTTTCATCCTAAATATATTCTCCTACAACCACTTTGTCATGCAACTTCTTTATATAGCTTTTCATCCTAAATACAGTCTCCTACAACCACTTTGTCTATTACATGTCTCCTACATGCTAAATCATAAGCATTGCTTCACAATGACAATTGTATTTCCAACACATCAAACCTCTTACATTTCTCCATACTGAATCATTGACAGTTTCATACAATTACAATGCCAAATTAAGAATGTCACAAAACAAGCGAGTGTTATATTTCCAATGTGGGCAGTTAAAGTGCTCTTAAATCTTTATGAATAAATAACAAGTTGTTGTTATTGTGGGTCCATCGATTGCAACCCCCATTCTTATCGGTTTTGAGTAGTTGCAAGCCAACAATGTCTACACTAGGCTCGCTGGGACAGCTACAACTTTTGGGAATGACAATAACTTGGAACTAACTTATTATTAATGAGCTCAACAATCCTTCCTCTCATGTGTCAATTAAGAACTGATCAAAGTCCCAGTAACGTAGATTGATTGAATGTGCATGCATGGATTGACAAGAGACAAGAACGCATGTATGTAATATAAATTGCATTCCCCACAGGCCGATACAAACTTGGGAATGTTATGTTACAGGTGATCTCAGGGATTGTGTGAGAAGTTGAGATGGGATACTTGAGTGTGAGTTCTTCTCCTATTGTTTTAGGAGCCATATCTCTGTGTTTTCTATGTTTTATAGGGAATTCAGATGCTGCTGCGTCATCGCCTGCTCTTTTTGTATTTGGGGACTCCTTGGTAGATAATGGTAATAATAACTACATTCCCTCCATGGCCAGAGCAGACATGCATCCTTATGGTATCGATTTCCCCTCTCATGAGCCAACTGGGAGATTTTCTAATGGAAAAAACGTCCCTGATATTATCTGTAAGTATTGCATTCATGAGCTAAGAATAGATTTTATTGCAGTTCCTTTGACAATTGGGTTGTCAATATATTTGGTCTCTTATAAAAACTTTGTTTTATTATCGACTTAATCGAAGGATTTGTTTCTTTCTTGATGTTTTAGGCGAGAGGTTGGGGATTCCACGTCTTCGGCCTTATTTGGATCCTGAATTCCATGGTCGTTCTATGCTAAATGGAGCAAATTTTGCTTCAGCAGGAGTGGGCATCCTTAACGATACTGGAGTCATATTTGTAAAGCTGCTACCCCATATTTTAGGTTTTAGGTTTTGTAATTTTCCTTGTAAGAGTAATATAGTAAACATTAGTTTGGTATCAGTTTTGTCAAGCTGCTATCCCATAATTTAGGTTTTGTATTTTTCCTTGTAAGAGTATTGTAATATGCGTCAGTTTGTTGTCAGGTTTGCAAAGCTGCTATACCATAGTGTATTTTTTGGGTTTTGTTTTTCTCCTTGTAAGAGCATTCTATTAATCATAAGTTTGTTTGTGTGAGTAGATGGCCATAATAGGGATTGAGCAACAGTTTGAATATTTCAGAGAATACCAAAGAAGAGCTGCAGCAATCATAGGGGTTCCAGCCACCAGAAAGTTAGTTTCAGAGGCCCTTGTCAGCGTTACCCTAGGTGGGAATGACTACGTAAACAACTATTTTCTTCCCATGTCTCCAAGAGCTCAGCAGTTCAAGTTAACAGCCTACACTCAGTTGTTAACTTCACAGTTCAAGAAACAATTGACTGTAAGCTATATTTATGCATTAATGAATTTTATTAGGATCAGTTTTTAAGTGTAAATCTTTTATCATGGCATCCATGCCATATATGAATTTCTTCCAATTTCTAGTTTAAGAAATTTCCTTATTTTTATAAGTTTAAGATATATTTATATTGGTTTTTTTATAAGTTATTTGACATCTCTCCATACTAAAACTATCCTAAGTTTAAGATATATTTATATTGGTTTTTTTATAAGTTCTTTAACATCTCTGCACAGAGTACCTAGTTACTCATAGGTATAACAAAGTAGTTCCCAATCTTAATCTTCTAAACGAGGTAACAATTAAATTTAGAATGATTGCATGACAATCCTGTCCCAGCCATTAATGACTTATATTCATCCGTAAATCACCTAGTTACTGACAGTGCCACAAAGTAGTTCCATTTATTGACTTGTTAAACATTTGAGTTTAGAATGATTGCATGACAATCCTGTCCCAGCCATTAATGGTTTATATTCATTTGTAAATCACCTAGTTACTGACAGTGCTACAAAGTAGTTCCATTTATTGACTTGTTAAAAATGTGTCAATATCAATCTTGTAAATCGTATAACATTTAATTTGAATTTAGACCAATTGCATGACAATCTTGTCCCAACCATTAATGGCATAGCATATATTCATATGTAGAGCACTTAATTACTCACAGTGCAACAAAGTAGTCTCACTTATTGACTTGTTAAACATGTGTCAATGTCAGTCTTGTAATTGTAAACCATGAAACATTTGAATTTAGACTGATTGCATGATAATCCTGTCCCAACCATTAATGGCATATATTCATCTGTATAGCACCAAGTTACTGATAATACGACAAAGTAGTTCCACTTATTGACTTGTTAGACATGTCTCAATGCCAATCTTGTAAATCATGTAACATTTGAATTTAGACTGGGCATGAAATTCTTGTCACAACCATTAATGAATCGCATATATTCATCCTTTCATCATTCTCTTCAGTTTCCATTAATGACATATATTCATTCTCTTGAGTTTCTCTAAACTGTACTATCAGAATTTAAATTTGAAATATGCATAACAATACCTCATCCCAACCACTATCTAATTAATGGTTAGAAATCATATAATTAAGATACAGATACGAATAGATATGATAATTGAATGATTATAAATCATATAATTAAGATACAGATACGAATAGATATGTCGATAATTGATTAAGATAGAGATAAGTTAGTTTGATTGTTGATTAAAATAAATTAAACTTTTGTTTTGAATTTACAGACTCTGTACAAGCTTGGAGCACGCAGGATAATGGTGAGTTCAATAGGTCCTCTGGGTTGCGTTCCATCGGTTCTCTCGAGGTCCACTAATGGTAGCTGTGATCATGTAATGCAAGACGCTGCTGCTGAATTTGACAAGCAGCTCGAAGTGAAGCTCGAGGAGCTGAGAACTCAATTCCCTACTGCAAAATTTCTTTTCGCCACCGCGTTCCATGGTCAGAGTGAATTCATGACCAATCCAAAAGCATTCGGTATGTTATATATTCCTGAGCTTTAAAATTTTATAAGGTCTGGGAGTTCCGAGATGAAGATAAATCTGAGCAGCCTGGTGTTGTGTTTTTCTAACGCTAAGAAAAACAAATTCACAAACGAGAGAAGTATGCAAATTCACAAATGAGAGAATCTTTACATAGTCTTTGAACAAATTGTACAATTTCATTTAGAGTAACATAAGAAGGCTTAGAGATACTTAAACCTTCCCAATCACAGGATCCTTGTTAATCCAAGTTTGTATAGACAGAGAGGATTTTAATACCTGTAAAGTTGTCTGGAATTCTTGCTTCATGCTTATGAAATGAATTTGTGTACTGTGCAGGCTTTGAGAGTGCGAAGCAGGCGTGTTGTGGGCAGGGCTCTTTTAATGGGCAGGGACTGTGCACTCCTTTCTCCAATCTGTGTCCCAACAGGAGCAAATATCTTTTCTGGGACGCCTTTCATCCCACTGAGCGAGCTTGTGGATTCATCGTTGATGGTTTCTTTAGCGGCTCTGCCAAGCATATCAGGCCCATTAATCTCACCACACTTCTAGGACTTTCGTTCTAAGAATTGCTCCGAGATTAACTTCCAAGCTCTTGTCACGATTATGCCGATGCTAATCAGCCACATACTTCATTTCAAAAAATAAATAAGTCTCTGAAATGTGACTAATTACATATAAGAAATAATATAAATTAAGGATATGTAATGTGTGATTTTAAAAATTATTTTCTATATATACACGGAGAGATTTCGTTGGTTATATGTGAATTTAAAAATTATTTTCTATGTACATCGAAAAATTTCGTCAGTTATATGTGATTTAAAAATTATTTTCTGTATACATGAAAATTATAATTCGTTGGTTAAATTTTTTCGAAAGATTGAATAAGGTATATACATGAAAAATATAATTCGTTTGTTAAATTTATTCGAAAGATTGAATAATGTGTGATAAATGATTTTAAAAACTTTTTTTATTATATACATGAAGAGATTGTGTCACTTAAATTTGTTGGACAATTTATTTTGTATGTATAGATGAAGGAAATCCTTAAATATATAAATATATATATTTTTGAAATTAATTAAATAATCAGTAACTTTTTCACATTTACTATATCATTATTTATAAAAAAAGATTTTAATTAGATCATTAATATTTATAAACTATCATATTATTATTGACCAAAATTTATATTTACACATTATTTATTATAATCCCAGAAATGTAATCTTATATTCCAAAGATCATTATCCTTTATAATAACTTTATAGCTTGAGCACTTGAGTGGCCCAATGGACTGCTATGCCACAAGTTATTGGTATAGCTACTTAATTGTGAGTCCATAATTTTTAAAAAATTATGGTCATGTAATGAATTCATAAATTTAAAGAGTGGTAGGTATTTTTCTCTAAATAATGTTTGGTATTTTGCATTAGTCATATAGTGACACTTTTTGTATTTCAAACATATTTTTTAAGATGATAGGTTTTTTTTTAAGAAAAAAGGTTCTTAGATCTCAATTTATTTTGATTATATCCCAAACATATTGAAAAAAGGTTCTTACTTTGAAATGGCATTACACATGAAAAATATATTAAGGATTAATAAAGATTAAAATAATGAATTTTATTTATTTATTATTATTATTAGGATAACATAATTTTAAAAAGCTAACTTTCTCTTACTAATTTTATTTGATTGCAACTTGTTAAATAGCTAAGTCATTTATAACTATACAATATGAGAAGATAATGACCACCTTTATTTCATAGGCTTATAAATACCTATAGGAACTCAATCGACTTAAAATTTTTTTATTTGATTACACTTGTTAAATAGCTAAGACACTTATAACTATACAATATAAGAAGGTAATGACCACCTTTATTTCATAGGCTTATAAATACCTATAGGCACTCAACCCACTTAAAATATTTTTCATATAGGACATATCAATGTATGCTCATTACATTTATTTGGCATGACTATAAATACTTATAGGTATTCAAGAATTTAAAATAATTTCCAAACACTCCACACTCCACATATCCATGTATAGTCATTACATTTATTCACATGCCTATTTATCCTTGTTGGATTTAAAATGTGGTAACACCACTCTACCACATACCTAAAATATCACACAAGAATATATATATATTTTTAACATGGAAACAACTTGCTTCTTGATATTCAAAATTGAATCAAGAGCGCAATGTTTATTACAATAATATGAGAGAAAATTATTTTCATCATACTATCCTATCCATATAAATCTAAAGTATGTCCTCTATGGGATTTAGCTAATGCATAGTAGCTTTCAAAAAATTCAAAGTTGAAAGACTAATATGGTAGACAATTAAATTGTGTTTCCAAAATTCAAAATTGATGAGATACACCATCAACACAACAAAAGAGTTCCAATGGAGACAACAACATTTTCCTTAAGTTATTCAAACTGCAATAGACATTCCTCCAAATCAATGACACTTTTAGACAAATTATCTACTTTTGAGTTCAATTCTCTATAGATATATATTGAAAAGATTAAGTATTAAAGACAAAAAAAAATAGGTCCTTGATGTTTTGATACCATTGTACAAGTGATGCTAATTATGATCTCTTATACTAATTGAAACATCTCAAAAGTTACACAAACAACCATATAAATAGATTTACTACCACTTCATAATGCATTTAGCAATAATGTGGTGTATGTTATATTCATGGTTTTTAGAATGGAGATGATAAGGATTGTTAGCATGGTATTATAAGAGTTATTAATGCAAGTATTTTAGAGGATATTAGCATGATGGTCATAAGGATTAACGCATATGGGCTATTAAAATGTAGATTAAATAGAGGTTATTAGCAACGATATTATGGGGATTATTAATAGCTCGATGATAGAGGTTATATAAGTAATATTTAAAGCTTATTAACACATGGACTATATAGGTTATTAACATGTAGGCACCAAATGGTTTTAGGGTTTATTAGCATGATGACTATAAAGGTTATAAATATTATAAGTGTTATAAGCACAAAGATCACAAAAGTTATTATCATGATAACAATAAACGTTATAGGATTCTTGACGAGGTGTCGATAATGGTTATTATTATAAATATTATATGGGTTACGGGGTTATTATCTAGGGTACCTAAAGAGTTATTAACATATTAGGGGCCATATGTATTATGGGGATTATAATGGGTTATTATCATGATTCTATAAGGGTTATATGGATTATTACCATGACAAACAAGGTTATAATGGTTATATGGATTGATATCATTAGGACCATATTGGTTATAGGAAGGATGATATACAACTATGATAGTCTCTTACTATGTGTTAATTTCCAAATAAAACTAAAAAATAGGAATTTGTTGGTTTGGAGAGATGATATGAGATGCCTGCACAATGAATTTGAAGACATCATAAGAAGATGAAATGTGGGAAATCAAATTAGATTTTGAAAAATAAAACCTTATTTTGACAAAATTTGTGTATGTACAAATTAAGTTATTTTTTCTTGTAAAATATAATATATATGTTTGCGTGCATGCAACACTTTATGGACTTGATGATAGCAATTATCTATAAATGAATGCAATTATGGACTTGATGATGATAATTATTTATAAAGGAATGTAAACATATAAATGAATGTAATTATGGACTTGATGATGGTAATTATTTATAAAGAAATGTAAACATTTATGGACTTGATGATAGCAATTATCTATAAATGATTGTAGTTATGGACTTGATGATGATAATTATTTATAGAGGAATGTAAATATATAAATGAATGTAATTATGGACTTGATGATGGTAATTATTTATAAAGAAATGTAAACATATAGAAGACAATCTATAATAGCACAATGCTATTTTTACATAAATTTTACTATGCATTTATAATTAAAAAAAAAATCTAACAAATCTATGAAATTACGAAGGTGATTGTAGGTTGAATCCATGAATCTTAGTCCCAAGTTTTGGCAAGTAGTGCATGCATAAATGACATGTGTAGGCCGTATAAATGACATGTGGAGGCTCTTGATTAAGGTTTTACTTTAATGGAGGTTTGAAATAACAATATAGGTATAATGTGGATTGAGCCTTTAAACCAAAATCAACTATATATGTCAAAAATCCTTAATCAAGGGTTTAAAAATACTTCAATGAGGGATTTAAAATCCCTAATCCTTGATCAAGGACTTGAAAGTCAAGAATCCTTACCCATTTTTGCAAGTTTTCTTGGAGTTTCAACTTCCAAAACTAGTGATATCTAGTTATCTCTTCCATGAAAAGTGATAGAATTGATGCATGTAGTTTAGTGATTGAATCGTCTATTTCTCCTGTTTTATTTCATGTTGTATTTTTTATTTATTTATTTAGAACTTATACAATTTTTTTCTTGAGTAATGAAGGTCCCCAAAGACAATAGGTATTTTAAAAAGCAAAAATTATAAAAAAATGTGCGCGCATTATATTGATGTTTCCTCTTAAAAATGCATTTCTCATTTTTCATTTTACATAAACACAAGATTTTTTTGGGAACACAAATATGTATATAATGCAATTCAAATATTAATACATTTCTATCCTCCAAAAATAAATATAATATAATTTTCCAAAAAACAAATAAAGGTGCAAAACCACATTTTGTGTAGATAGTGGTCCTATATATATATATATTTCAAAACTTAACATTAATTAATGAATTAGGGGTTGGGAACAAAATTCACTTGTAAAACCTTCCAAAATTTTGTGGGACACACATTTAATTAAATGCACCTTCAAGTTACCAAAAAAATGTTGTAAAATATCAAATTTTCAGCACCATATTTCACTAAAATGTGGGACACATTTTCATGGATTCAACATGTCCATGTCGTACCTAAAGGACTTAAAATAGTGGAAACATAATTTTTATTTGTTAGCTTGTAGAGCTTGGTTTGTAGTAGTGCAACACATATTTTGGTTTAGAAACACACACACACACACAATCTATTACTCTCTCTATGTATGTCCAAATCTCTCTTTGTAACATGTTTTCTCTTAGTGAGTCAATTGTTGATGAGCTATATGCTATATAATGTAAATGTGTTATTTATCTATAAGACATACGTGTTATGTTTAACACAAGTCCACCAAAACATTTAAATCAAATATAGAAAAATTCTAGTAAAAAATTCAAATTCAAATAATATACTTGCATTTTAAAAATCATCCACTTTAATTGGTCATGGAGAGAAGTGTTCATCTATCTCATAACAAAAAAGAAAAAAAGAATGCATGCATAGTAAAGCTCGGGTGGAAGAGAAGTGTATATATATATATATATATATATATATATATATATAAAGGTGGTTCACCATGAAAGCCCTTTTTACACCATGGCTACGTCCACCCAGGAAAATATCTCTTATACTCACTTAACAAGTATACATGAATGAGCAACAACAACAACCCTGAAAGGGCCAATCACAGCCTAATACTTCATTACATCCAAGGGCTCCCAAGGAGAAAATGTCCCCGACGAGATTCGAACCCGGGTGGGGAGCACAATAGCCAAATCTCCCAACCACCCGAGCTATGCCTAATGAATTCATCCGTCCCATATATTTATATATAATAATAATGCATCAATATGTTGTAGCATAGTGGTGAGAGCCTAGAGAAATGTGTGTTATGGTTTAGTGGTGAAAAATTTATGAATTTAATTCCTCTCGAACCTTTATAAAACCCAAATTATATGAGTTTATACTAGTTTCTTTAATTTTCATATTTGAGTAATTAAAATTTCAATCATATTTTTTACAGCTTTTTGTTCCCACCAAATTTCTCTCTTCTACATATGTAAAGTGTGCAAATAAAAAAACTTTTTTAAAGGTAAAGTAAGATAATGAAGGATTTGTGTTTTTTCACATTCCACACAAGGAATTTTTCTTATAGAAGTTTTAGAAAATATATAAATAGAAATATATATATTAAAAATGATAATGGAAATATCCTATGCAAGTGTAAGAGTATTTAATCATTAATTCACTTGTATCAATTCAACCATTTCTTATGGAATATTTGTTGGATTTTCACCTCCCAAAAGTTGGAGTTGCCTAAGAAAATACAATTTTTTTTATTTATCTTAGGTTCCTAGTTGAGGGTTCAAGGAATGTTGATTGAGAGTTTATAAACTATTTTTTGCAAATGGTTTAAAAAATGATTGTAGTAATTTTTTATAGATTGCAAACCCTTGTTCCATGATTATTAAACCCTCATTCACACATATGGAACAAACCCTCAATCGAGGGTTTGCTTCATACAACAAGGTTTTATGTAACTCAATATGCTTATCAAAATGTTTGACTCATAACGGTTTGACCTAGGGCTTGTATCATGTTCATAATCCTAGAAGTTGTGATTTAAAACAAGGAAAAAGCCCATTAAATGCATCCATATATTACCAAGATGATTTAATAACTTGATATCATATAACAGGATTGGGTCACCTTTATTAAAGTTCTTGTGCTTAATATGACTATGACACCAAGTATTTTGTTTCTCTTTATAAACAATCTAATGGAATTCAATCAAGAATTTATATTCTTAAATATCTACCGATCCTTCCAAAATTTCCATCAATGAGTCATCATTTTTCATATTTGTAGCTTGATCTATAGACAAGATAGGTACTAGAAATTCAATAGGCACACATTCTTCCCTCCCATATATTGATTTCAATTGTGTTTTTTTTCAATTTCTTAGTGGTTGTCATGTATGTCCAAAGAATTGTTCATCATTCTCTCATCCCAATCATCCCTATTAACTAAAAAAAAAATAATGAGCCCATACTCCAAAATATTATGAAAAGCTTCTACTTTTCCTTTGACTTTGAAATGATAGGGGGTACTCTTCTAATGTTCGATAATAAAATCTTTTGTCAAGGATTCAATTGTGGTGTTTGGAAAATTCCAAAATTTCTCACTTGCTACATTCATTGGCTAGCTAAACTAGGTAATGATGTTCTCAAATATAAACTTGGTGGTGGTCTTAGTAAACAATATCAACTTGTAATTGCCTCTACCTACCTAGTAGAATAGTTGGTAGAAGCGATGAGGTACCTTCAATTTTTTTTTTTTTAACAGAAACTAGAAAGAGGTATATATAAAAGGGGGCTGTGCACAACCATTCATTACAAGATAGATAGCTTCGAAAGTTTATGAACAACAAAATTGCTGCACAGAGTAGCTAACCATGGAACTGTCCAGAAAACCCTGCATACATACTGCTCAAAACTTCTGAAAATGCTAGAGGGGTATACCCTTACAAACTGCTTACATAGAAGAAGACAAAAAAAAATTTAGACATAACTAAAGGGGACAGATTATTGAATGCCTCTATTTTTTCTAGGCTGGACGACAGATTCCTCCTCCATAGGAAGAACATCTTCTGCAACTTCACCATTGACTCTGCTAGCCTGGTTCATTTCTATGAATCGCTGGAGATCTTCTTGTATCCTGTCCACTGTCCCATGGATTTCCCGAAGACTTCTCTCGTTGTCATCTATACGAGCATCATGGTTGCTTATTTGAAGAGAAGTATAGCTTACAGTGTCAGCCATTTTCTTTACCTCCATGCGCATTTATTTGGTGTCCATGACATTGATAGCCAGCGGTTCGTAGAGTCTGCGTAAATTCTTCTTAATGTTCGCCCATTCTCCACCCTGCGCCATTCTAGTAGCTTCAGTCGAAATGTTCAAATGAGTAAAGAGATCGAGAGGGATGCTGGCTGAATTGCCAGGAACTCTGCCTTGAAGAGCCACCGAGGGATGCTTGAAAAAAGAACTGAGCACCACAATTTCTTGAAACAAAGAAGATTTACCTTGCTGTTGAATGTCCAACGTGCCCATGGCACCTTCTAGCCAACCCTGACCAGAATCCAAGACCCAATTACTCCCTGGAACGCTATGAGCTGCAGCCCGAGACACTGGGTGGGTTATTCCTGCACTGGTGGAGAGGGCTGTGATAACAAGCCACTCTTTCACCACCGAACGCGAAAGGGGGAGGACCTGCCACGGGAGGCCCAGGAGCCACCCTTCGCTGATGCCCAAGACTACCTACCACAGAAATCGCTCAGTTTCATAGAGACCAGGGCTTGCAGAGGAGATGTTCTGGAGCGGCATTCTGAAATCGAAGAGAGATGGAGGACACAGATAAGTGGGACGCAAAACGTGCGAGGGATAAATGCCATTTACCCAAGGCCTTAAGGCCATTAAGACTGAGTCGACCGGATGGAGGGAGGACCGAGGAGAAGGCCACGCGGCGGGGAGGATAGTGCTGAGTGTTAAATGCATGAAGCCGGCAAAGGACATGGGGAAGGGGGGGACAAAATGGCATGGGAGAACAAGGAGCGAAGGGAGAAGGGGGATAAAGGGGAGGGGTAAATCAAAATCCATAAGGACCAAGGGTAAAACCATATGACTAAGCCTACAATGCCCGAACAAGAGGGCGATCCAAAACTCAATGAGGAGATTAAGCCAAAGGGAGATCTTCTTCATCATTACAGGATGAATTTGTGGAGGGGGGGGTCCCCATCTTGTTTATAAACACCTTGCGGAAGAAAATCCCCAATATTGGCCATAGCGTCAGCTGCACTGTTGTTTATCCGGAGAATATGCAGAGGCTCATAGGAGTGGTGCATAAGAGGTTTTACTTTGTTGTATAGGCGACGACAATTAATTGCTCCCGAGGGGTATCCGTTAATCAATTTGGAGATGACATGCTTGGAGTCTCCAAATATTAAAACCTTGCGATAGTTTTTAGCCTGTAGTATCTGAAGACCTTGTAGAAGAGCCAGCCATTCTGCTTCGTTATTGGTTCTGTTCCCTAATCCCCAAGCGAAGGATTGTTTTATATTTCCACCGGGGTCCAGAAGGACCCCCCCCCGCTCCTGCCACCCCTGGGTTGCCTTTCGAGGCGCCATCAAAGAAGAAGGCAAAGCCGTTCTTCTCCCTGAGCCAACTTTGAAATTCTTTGCTGGTTATACGTATCTCCCAGGATAAGGTTCTATGAGTTTGGACAGGTCGGCTGATGATGTTGTTGGACTGAAGGAAGCTCCTTTCTCTGAAGAAGATTTTGCACCAGGAAAAATAAGGTTCAGGAATGGATTCTTGGACAGGGAAGCTGATGTTGCTGGAAGCAAATTTTTCTATTGTCGTCCCAATGGTTTTGGCCGCTATTCGGGCAGGAATAGGTTTTTGCTCTTTGAAAATGGCCCTGTTCCTGGCCAGCCATAACTGCTAGTAGAGATTCTTTGGGATGGATGCCCATAAACGACCCAAAATAGGTTTTTTACTTAAAGAGCCCGAATAATGATTGTTCCAGTCTTTAAAAAGTTGTAAAGCATTGTCAGGGAAGTGCAGATCCATTCCATGAGGGAGGACTGATCCCCAAACAAGGAGAGAGATTTTGCATTGGAGGAATATATGGTTCGAAGTATCTTCGTCTGAATTGCACAAGGGGCATCGAGAGGGTCCATTTATGCCTCTTTTCCTTAAGTTTTCTGCTGTAAGAAGCTTATTGTGGTAGAGGAGCCAAATGAAGCTATTAACCTTGGGAATGCAATCTGCTCTCCACACCTTTTTCCAGATTCGATCTGCACCATCCCGATCCCTAGCGATTCTCTTGTAGCCTTCTTTGACGTTATACTTCCCCGTATCCCCCCAACCAATGCGATCCTTCGCTGCAATTTTTGAAGGGGACAGACCATGGAGGGAGGAAAAAAGAGAGTCAACCGCGGCTTTCAACGGAGCTGGGGGGGAAAGCTCCTTCCAACCTGCCCAATGCCCTTTAGCGTCCCAAAGAGAGAGATCGTGGAGGGTGGAGATCCCTTGCTCGCTCGCCCAAACTGAAAGAGACGTTTGTTCAGGCAAAGAAGAACGCGGAGGATGTCCCAGAATATTGCTCTTCCATATATTAATCATTTTCCCGTTCCCAGGTATCCAGTAGCAATTGTCTCTGATTGTGCTGAGGGATGATTTGCAAAGTTGCCAGAGGGTGGTTCCATTGCCCTCCCAATCTCTATCCAGCATTTTTGACCTGGGCTTCCTGATATACTTTCTCCTGATAACTTCCTTCCACCATTCTTTTTTCCCTGTGACTAATCTCCAGACCAATTTGGCTCCCATAGCTCTGCTCATTTGCTCTGGGTCTCTGATGCCTAGACCACCCTAGTTTTTGGCTTGCTTGACCATATCCCAATTAACCAGATGGAATTTTTTTGTCTGAGTTTTGCCTCCCTGCCATAAAAATTTTCTGATTTCTTTACATATGTTATTCATGACGTTTTTGGGAGCAAGAACCATGGAGTTGGTATAAATGGGATAAGAGGATAAGATTGATCGAATTAAAACTGTCTTCCCAGCTAGATTTAGCCATTTCGATCCCATCGCCTGAGTTTTAGCTTTGATTTTTTGAATGACAGGAGTCCACATTGAGGAGTTCAGAAGCTTTTTGGCTATAGGGATGCCTAAATAAGTGAAGTGGGTTCACGAGGGGTTGACTTTAATTTGCAGGGTCTGAGAGATACGGCTGAGGGTAGCAGTTGGACTATTCCAGCCATAGATTTGGCATTTGTTCAGATTGATTGCACTCCCAGAGGATTGAAGGAAGAGATCAAGAGGGGAGAGGATATTTCTGGCTATTTGGGTGGAAGCAATGCCAAGAAGAATGGTGTCGTCTGCAAAGAGGGCATGGTTAATAGGAGGGACTCCATTTCTGAAGGATAGACCTGGGAGAGAGCCTTCAGATTGAAGTCTAATCATTTTTTTGCTGAAGGACTCGGCAACCAAAATGTAAATGAAAGGGGATAGCGGGCATCCTTGCCTAACACCACGAGCAGCTTTAAAGAAATCTGAGGGCCTTCCGTTTATGAGAGGGGCTATCCAGGGGGAAGTTATGCAGGCTTGGAATTGCTTGATGAAGGCGTCGGGGAACCCAAATTTTTTAATAACCAGGATGATGAAGGCATGTCTTAATCTGTCAAACGCGTTGGCCAGGTCCAGTTTAATGGCCATTCCAGGTTCTCCTCTCTTATTACTAGAATGGATGGCTTCTTGAACCAGGAGAATATTATCACTTATTTGTCTGCCTGAAATGAAGCCACCCTGATTTGGGGAGATGAGATGAGGGATGATCTGCTTGAGTCTCATAGACAACACTTTGGAAAAGATTTTGTATGAGGCGTTGCATAAGGAGATTGGACGATATTTTTTGATGGAGGTGGGATTGTGTTCTTTCGGGATCAAGGCTAGAAAGGTGGAATTGGTAGCCCCTCCCATGTTGCCTTTTTCCATCCAAGAAATGAGGCGCATCATGTCTTTCTTGACCAGGGACCAGAAGATTCTATAAAAGCATATGGGGAAACCGTCTGGACCTGGGGCCTTGTCCGGGTGAAGGCTCCATATGGATTTCTTAACCTCGTCTTCCGATATGGGGGATTCAAGCCTAAGCCGATCCTCTTGACTGATAAGAGGAGGGATATCAGAAACCATTTCCTCCATGAAATGAAGAGGGACTGACTCCTCATTAGTATACAGATGCTTAAAAAAAGTTCTTACCCCATTGCTGATGGCCGCTTGTCCTTGAATGAGAGTGTCGTCTTCAGCTTTAAGTTCCCGCATGGTGTTCCATATCTGCCTGTATTTGCATTGATTTTGAAAGTACTTGGTATTTTTATCTCCCCCTTTGAGCCAAAGAAGACGAGATTGAAGCCTCCACCCTTCCTCTTCCTGCCTTAATATTTTCTGCAGAGTTGATTCCAGCTCTATCTCCTTGACAAAATGCTCCTTGGTGATTTCACAGGTTTCCATTTCTACTTGAAGGGATTCCATGTCTTTGATAATTTGCTCCTTTTGCTGAGCTGGGTCACGAAAATGATTCTTGACCCACAGTTTTAAATCCGCCTTGACCCTCTTTAGCTTTTGTTCCCATGCATACGCTGGAGAGCCTGGTATAAAGCATCGCCAGGCCTGAGAAATGATATCAATGACGCCTTCAGATTCCAACCAGATCCGATTGAACTTGAATGGCAGCGGTCCCAGATTTTCCGCCGGGGGGAAGAAGAGGCTTATTGGCTTGTGATCAGAGACAGAGGAGCTCAATATTTTTGTCTTCGGATAAGAATTGAGGAGGTGGGTGCTTACCAAGAAACTGTCCAATCTAGCAGCGATATGGCCGGGTCCTATTAGCTTATTGCTCCAAGTAAAAATACCATTTTTGGGTTTAATATCAGTGAGGCTCCAATGAGAAATAAGATCCTCCAGCCTTTCCCCATAGGGGTCTCTAACTTTCGTTCCTCCTCTGCGCTCCTCTGGAGAGATTGTGACATTAAAATCCCCGGCAATGTAACAAGGGAGGAGCTTTTTATCATCGATTTGCTCCTCCAGAGAATCCCAAAATTTGTCCTTCTGCGCGTTCAGCGTTGGACCATACATGTTCCCCATCCAAAATTTTTCCTGGCTTTCGACGTTCTCCAGCTTAATGAGAATCTAGTTTCTATTTTCTATGGCAGAGAGCATTTTGAACTGATCCTTGTTCCACCAGCAGAGGAGCCCACCAGAGGCGCCATTGGCGTCAACGGCCAGGCCTGTTCCTTTTGGCCACACTTTTTGAATTGTTCCCATACTATCTACAGCAGGTTTTTTTGTCTCCTGATAAGAAGAATGGAGGCAGATTCCATTGATTTTATTCTCTTGATAACTTCTAACTTTTGATAACCTCCCAGACCTCTACAATTCCAGGAGACGACTTTCATTATTTCCTGTGCTGTTTAAGAGCCCTTTCTCACTCCTTTTTCTCCTCTTCTTGACTTAGTAGGTATTTTCTTGCTTGCGAGGTCTTAACAAGAAAATCTAGATTGGTCTGCTTCCCTGCCGCCTTTTCCCTGGCAGCCTCCTGCTCTCTTAAGATTTTGTTTGTTTTTCTCCCCTTCCTGGATGACGGTTCCTATTCTTCTACCGAGTTATCTGTAGTATCTTCTGAGCTAGCTTTGGCCCTTGACCTTGTTATTGAGCCCTCAATTGACCCTTCAGATGTTTGGACTGGATCTTTCCTCTCCGTCGAGCACCCATTACCCTCTTCCATAACTTCTTTTTCCTGGTGCTGCGATGCAGAGATCAAGGTTTCTTTTTCCTTCGTCTGGATCATGTCAGGGATAGCTTCACGGGCTTCCTCCTCTGGATTTTCCTCCTCCAGAACTTCGAATCTATTTCCGGAAGTGCTCTTTGCCGAGTCGTTCTGTTGTTTTTGAACCTTGGCGGTCTTCTTTCCACTTGCAATATTCCAACCCTCGCTGGCCACGTTGTCTAGGAGAGTTTTTTCAGGTTTCTTCGGACAGGACTTGGCAAAATGGCCGTATTCATGGCAATACTTGCACTTAAAGGGGATTTGCTCATAATCCACTGTCTGCAGGTGGCTCCAGCCGTCGATGGAGA